>CAMTDV010000005.1:62318275-62919022 GCA_947069175.1 Scalesia atractyloides | reverse complement strand
TGATCCTTTCTAAAAAAATGCAACCAATCGGTTTATTTTAAATAAAATAGTTTTTTTTAGGACAAACAAAGTTACACCATCAAAACCCCTCCCCACACTTGAACTTCGCATTGTCCCCAATGCGAGACTCAAAGTAAAGAGAAAGGAATGTAGCACTCCCCTATGAAGGATGAATATGGATGTCGAGCTCCCGATTTCGCCATTTTCACTGCTTCTTGTTATGTGTTTATACCTGCATAAACGACACTATACGACACAACACAAAGCAGTACAACTGATCTCGACAATGAAAACATAACATAGATAATAATACTAAGCATCCATAAATTACAAAAACTAAAATGTTTGAAAATTAAACAATAATATCCGAGGGTGTTTAAGTATTATCAAAATGACACCCAAAACAAACATAACTAATCAAAAACAGTAAAAACCACCAAGTATGCCAGCCTCCGAACTACTTGTCCTCATCATCATCATCATGGCGAGTTCCAGATGAACCCGCTCCTCCACCTGGCTGGTTCCCAATGGAGAACTGCGGGGGATCACCGAAGTAGTTCGGGTACGCCTCATGAAGACCACTGAAAATGTAAGAGAATCCCGCTTGCATCTCCTGACGCATAAAATCCTGGTTGACCTGCATTTGCTGAAACTGATGATAAAACTCAGGATAAGGCGGGATGTCATGTGGCCAATCGTGTGGCTGATACTGGTGGTGGGCTGCTGCTGCTGTGGTGGCGGCTAGCCGTGACCCTCATCCTCATCATGCACCGGCTTGTCACGCATGACGGCATCATCTCCCTCATCATCAGGTATGGGTGGCAGTGGGTCCCAAATCTCGTTGTTTAACCCCTTAAGTCTCGAACCATTTTCAGTGTCCACCGTTATACCTACAGCCTTCAACGAACGGACATATATCGCGTACCCCTCATCCACCAGTGTAAGCCCGGCAACCACATCAGGTGTCATAATCCCTAGCGCGTGGGCGAGTTGGGTGACGTATTCACCCCTGTGAATCTCACTGCTCGGGTTGTCCCCGAGCTCTTGATAAAGAACTCTGCCAAACGGGCTGCGAGGTTAATATTAACCCCTTCCGCGAGCGCATATAAATAAATAACATCCGGTGTTGGACAGTTTCCTCCACTATCCATGCGTCCCGCAGCGGTATGACTAATGATATGGTGAACGGTCGTAGAAGTGGGTCCCTAATCCATGAGGCTTTCGCTGAGCGTGGTACGTAGGCTGGGCCATCGGCTATCCTAGCCCAGAATACAGCCCTCTTCTGATTACTTGGGAACGTGAAGATGTCAGAGAAAAGGTCGGAGTCTATCTCGGCTCTGGTGTAAATTCCGAGCTTTCAACCAAGCCGGGCTACTGTCCAATTATGCCACTGCCCACCCAACCGAAAGGTACCTCTCTTCCTTGTTTTGAACTCCGGGTTCCGACTCGCCTTGGGTTTTTCATAACTGTAGGTGGCGAAAAACTCCAAAGTGAGCTCCTGATAGACCAGTCGGTTGATGTTAAGTAGCCGGGCGAAAGGCATCGAAAGCATGTTTTGCAACCTCTCCGATTGATTTAACCCTTCCATCACGTCCCAACTCAGATGTTTAGGAGTTCCAAATTGTTCTCTCCGCTGCCACATTTCGTTTAGTCTGGTGATGTAGGGGTGATGAGCGGGATTGTTTTGGTCAAATTCGAGGAACGGTTGATCCAATTGCATTTGGAAATATGTTAGAAATATGCCAAATGGAAAAAATCTCGAATCGAGCAGCCTAGAACAGTGTTGCGAACATTCTGTGAAACTGATCTGGGCAATCGGCACGGTCGTGCAACTCGATGGCACAACCGTACACAAGGTGGTGCAGCCCAGAATTCAGCAACATCTCGGAACCGCACGGTCGTGCCAAAAATGGCACGGTCGTGCGTCACAGAAAATCAAGCAGCAGATCAGGAACACTTCAGTCGACACTACCGTGCCAATGACGGCACTGCCGTGCCAAATTCTGCACAGCAACTGTCAGCCCCAATCACCAAATCGAACCAATTTCTTTCAAATCTAACAAGTTTATGGGTGATTGGGAAGTAGAAATCCGACTAGTGTTCACGATTCATGCAATTTCTTCAAGGGTTAGGGTCTCGTTTGTATTTATGAAGAGAACCCGAAATAACGTGAAGAAATCAAGAACCCTAGGTACAAAAACGAAAGAAAGACATGAAATCTAAGAATTAATCATACCTTGACTGAAGATTCGAGTAGATCTTGCGAAAAGTGGAAGGTTTTTTTAGGGAAAACCGGTTTTGGAATGGGGGTGCGGCTAGGGTTGGAAGTTATGATGGTTTAAGTGCAGAAAACTGCCTTAAATACCCCTGCCAATAAACTGTTCCCGCAAAATGGCACGGTCGTGCGGATTCGCGCACGGTCGTGCATCTCCGAGCATCAAGACTGATCTGCCTATCTTCTCGGGTGGCACGGTAGTGCCAACCCAGTGCTGATTTGGTTTGGCATGGTCGTGCGAAATGTGGCACGGCCGTGCAGAATGATCTGCAGATCAGATTTTTTTCACATAATGCATTTTCAGAGGCTGTCTTGGCCGGTTTCCGCCACTTTTGAAAAATACAACATGTTAGGACATTGATGTGATGAAGAATCTTCGCTCGGTATGATTAAAAACGCTACGAACAAACGGGAAACCATAAATCTGTGCTAAAACGGCAAAAATGCGAAAATATAAAAATGCGCCTAAATTACTCCTAGGCGTGAAATAACGCGCCGGCTACATTTTTTTATCATCGAGTCGATAGCTGGACTCTCCTCCCCACACTTAGTTCGCGTGCGGGGCGTAGAGATCGATCATCTCTACCGCCGAGTCAACCTGTCCGCTAATGTAAATTTTCAAACGATGACCGTTGACTTTGAAAACTACCCCGATAGCATCCTCAATCGCCACGGTACCGTACGGAAACACCTCTTCACCGTATACGGTCCCGTCCACTGCGACTTCAACTTCCCGGGGAATAAACGCAATCTGGAGTTATACAACAAGACAAGGTCCCCAACTTGGAAATCTTTATGCTCTTTCAACCTTTTGTCGTGCAACTTCTTCATTTGCTCCTTGTACAAGGTGGAGCTCTCGTAGGCGTGGTTTCTCAACTCCTCAAGCTCATGAATCTGTAGAAAGCGGGTCTCACCGCCGCTTTTCAAGTCCAAATTCGCCGTCTTCAACGCCCATAATGCCTTGTGCTCGAGCTCCACCGGAAGATGACATGCCTTCCCATGAACCAACCTAAACGGAGTGGTCCCGATAGGTGTCTTATATGCCGTCCGGAAGGCCCATAATGCGTCATCCAACTTCTTCGACCAATCCTTGCGGTTTTGACTCACCGACCGCTCAAGGATCCTTTTCAAACCCCGGTTCGTAACCTCCACTTGCCCGCTTGTCTGAGGATCTTTTTTTTTGCTACTGTTATAAACACGGATTTTCTATTTAGGGACTGGAAAAATTTTCAAAATTCAGAAATAGGCCCGAAAATTAACTAGAAACACGATTTGACAAAAATGCTTTATCCGGGAGGTATTAAAATTATATTTCGGCCCCAAAAGGTTAAGAAATAAATGAATAATTAGTCCAAAGTCGAACAAATAAATTAAATAAAAACTCTATAAGTATGATAAAAATATTTACTAATTAACAAATTGAAGAACTAACTATATTTACAAACAAGAATATGAACAAGTAAATATTTACATCTATTCACAAGCATGTACACCGGTAAAATATTGACTCGGGTCGTTCCTAAAGCTCGCCACATCCCCGGCATCGGCGCCAAAAACTTGACGTGTGCGTGTACATACATATTTTTACAATGAATTTTACACACGGTTCGGTTTTAAATTTATAAAAATGATTTATACTTCAATATTAAAACACACACGAAAGGGCAAGTGTACCCCATCATATGTATAGTAAAGTATCGGTAAGAACCAAGTATCGATCCATGGATGCGGGCGGAAGCAAAAGTACTAAACATTTGTCGTTACATTAATGGTAAAAATGAGATGTGGATAATTTGTTTGGAAAAATATATTTTTGAAAAAATAATAAATCATGAACATAATAAGTAAAAGATATAACCTTGCTTTACGAACAACTGAAACATGTTAACTAAGTCGGTTTTGGCACTTTAACACTCGGTCAATCTTCTATTTTTAAAAAGACAATTAGTTTCCCTTTCGAGAATCCTAACATGACAACTTTTCGGAAAGTTAAAACGATAAACACACTTTAACCACCTAAAATTGTTCTTTGACGCCCTTATTGATAAATGTTTATGAAAATCCCTTAAAAATAAGTTAGTCATCCGTTAAGAGTTTTCTAACCGCACTTTATCGAGGAAAGTAACACCGATAAACACAATGTGACCACCAAGAAAAGCATAACCTAGATTAAATCACAACCGAGCCCATTTTATAAACCTTGAACACGACTTTATTTAGAAAAGCAATTTTGGCCGAAACTACTAACTTAACATAGATTATGACAAGAGTTCATAACGACACCATCCGACCCGTTAAGGTTTTTACGTGAAGGAAAACATTCTTGATTAACCTTAATTACCTCTTATGAAACCAATTCTCATTTCTAAGCTCATGGTGTAAACATTTTAACTAGTTAATAGTTTACTAGTAAGTGATTAATTAAGCTTCTTTTTGCAAATATCTTAACTAACCAAATACTAATCTTCCAAGACAATTAACTATAATCAAGAATCCATTATCAACAAACAAGGTTGCAAACTAATCATCAAGGATTAACATAAAAAGTGCTAAGTGTCATTACAACATAATTAACATACTAATGGTTGTTCATGAAGCAAGTAAACAATGTGTTTTTGCCCTTAGGCTACAAAATCATAATAACATCATCTCAATGCTTGTATCTAAGATCAAAAACATGTTAAGAATAAGAATCAAACCATAAACAAGCAAGGATTTGATGGATTGGATGCTACGTAGGCTCCTTGCAACTTTGAGGCTTCAAACCGTCATCTTCAAACTGCTCTCGGACCTCAGAAATCACCCAGAAGTTAGGAAAATTGCCCGATGTTTCGATCAGTAGCTTCTGCCGTGTTTTATAGCGTTTTTTTAATTTGGCACGGTCGTGCAAGATCTGCACGGCCGTGCACTATTCCCGCAATCTAGTGACGTCAGCTTATCCATAACAGTAATTTGAATCGGCACGGTCGTGCATATCCGATGAACAGGTAGTTGTTCTCGGTGAAATGGATTGGCACGGTCGTGCCAAGTGATGCACGGTCGTGCATCTCCGACGAAATGAGTGGCACGGTTGGCTACACTGCTCGTGCGGCCCACTTTCTCGAACAGCACGGTCGTGCCATACTTGGCACGACCGTGACAATTGATCTGCAGCTCCACAAAATCTTCGTAACTTCGTCGTTTCGCTCAGAAAATCCATTTTTTCTTCATCCTTCGTTCCAATACGCTGTTTAGGGCCTGTAAACCAAAACACACCTAATTAAGTACCAAAACCGAGGTTTTATGACCGAAAATGCGTAAAACGAGGGTAAAACGGGGACTAAAACGTGTATATTTTAACATATATCACAAGCTATCCTAAACCAATACCAACTCTAATACTTATTTAACCTATTAATAAAATAACTAGATAAACATATCACTTCAAACTAATAATTATCTCTATACAATTATCTATTATTAATTCTTTTCTTCTCTTTAGCGGCTCACTATCTTTATCTTTTATTCTGCTTTATTTTATCACATAAATTTATCCCAAACCATTAGGATTAACCCTTCACATTTGTGCTAAGTCCCCTCAATCTGGATGGGTTTTTGGTGGGCTCCTCGCCTGGATATCAATTTTAGGTGCTTCAAATAGGTTTTGATTATCTTTGGCAGTTCCATCTTAGGAGGTGGAGTGATAAAGTGATCCAACTCTTTTGGTCTTGCATTTTATTTATGCGGTTTGACATGAGTTATTTGAATTGGTCTTGTATTTTCTTTTGGGTGTTTCATTGGGTGGGGTAGTCTTTTTTCGATTCCTCCAAGTCTGGTATGGTGGTTTTTGTTTTGGTTGTGTTCTGGTATGGTGATTCATTAGGTGGGGTGGTTGTCTCCTATTTTGTAAGTGTTATTTTATGAATGAGAGTTGGTCTTGGTTTGTTTATATATAAGGTTTTTGGAAAATAAAAGATAGAAAAGTTAAAAAAAATAAATCAAATTTGATAGATATTTTCGAAGATTTGACGTAGAAAAAGTAATATTATATTTTTGGAATGTTTTTGTTTCGACAAATGCTAAGTGCCGCTTTATTTTACTCTAAAAGGTCAAAATATGGTCACTTTCATTTTTTTAACCTTACACCAATATCTTTAAATCCAATTTCTAAAACATCTACCCAATTTCTAAAACATCTACATGTGAAGTCGAGAAGGGCATGTCGGGTTTTTTTATACCCAGAACCGGTTTCTAACCGTACCCAGTTTTGTTTTTTCACATGGACAACTTTATGTGTCGTTATCAAGAGGGATATCAAGACAAAATACGAATGTGTTGATACATCTCGCCAAAGATTTTAAAGAAGCGGAGTTTACACATCAAATGTTGTCTACCAGGACGCATTCGTATCAAAACGAAGGTAAGTTAGTAGATTTTGTGCATTAATTGCTTCCCGAAATTACTTTTTAATTACTTTTTTAAAACACCTGTAAGCGTCAACATTTTTTTTATGTGTCGAAATCTGTTTCAGTAGAGGAGAAGATACAAGAAAGTCATGAGTGAACGGATGTATTGGTAAAACAGGAAGAGATACAAGAGACTCCAAGTATTTTGTTTTTGGTGTTTTGTCCAGATACTTGCTTGTAGTGTACTCTTTTTGTTTTTAATTACATATAATTCCTTGTTTTGTACTCTTCTTGTAGATAGATCACACCGAAGCTACAGCTAAAAAATTTAAAAAAAGTATATCACCAAAGAATCGATAAACTGACAGAAAAACCAATGTCAACTTATCATGAATAAAAAAACTAACTTATTTACTATACAATATATCATGAGACGACTAATAAACTAACGGTAAACAAGTACCCTATTGAAAATCGCCACTCCCGCCGCATCGCGCGGGTAAATGACTAGTGTGTGTGTCTGTATATATATATGTATATATATAGGGTGAGGTTCCTGTAAAAAGGACCTATTTCGTGAGAAGTGTGAGAAGACATAGGAATTAAGATGTAGGCATCATGATTTGAACTTAGCCATGATGTTTTAGGTTATTTTGGGAAGAAAAACACCAAACATAACAATTTAAAACACAATGCAATGTATTATAGGCGTGCAATTTAAAAAACACTATTTAACACTTAAAACACACTACTTAACGTTCTTGGCATGGTGTTTTAAGTTTTAAGCCTAGAATTTATTGCATTGTGTCTTAAATTGTTTATGTTTGATGTTTTTCTTGCCAAAACAACCCAAAACATGATGACTAAGTTTAAAACATGATGCCTACATGTCAATTCTTATGCCTTCTTACACTTCTCACAAAAAAGTTTTTTACAGGATCCTAAACCTATATATATATATATATATATATATATATATAAGAGAGAGAGAGAGAGAGAGAGAGAGAGAGATTGACAAGTGACCCCTAAAAATTTCCTTACCCGATAAAAAAAATTCTAGGTCCGTGACTGCCTGATTAGATTGTCTATATATATTTAAATATATAGATTGACAAGTGACACCTAAAAATTTTCATACCCCATAAAAAGAATTTCTGAATCCGTACTGCCTGATCAGATTGTGAACCAAAAACATAAAACAAATAAGTGAATCACAATGACTCAAAACAATTAATAAAACACAAACACACAAATGAATAAAAAATAAAATAAGTACACGCTTGGTTTGTGTGTGCAATTAAGACTATCCATAGCCCTGGAAAATATAATAAACAAAAAAACATAAATGGACTAAAGAAACTAATGGCGAGAAATGATAGACGAATGGATAGAAAAGGATGGGATATCCATAATATTTTGAAAATAAGGAAACCAAAATCACATTTATTATTATTATGCAACTTCCTTCTCACATGTAACAACCTACAGAAAATAAAGAGCCGGCCCTGAATATCTGACTCGACATTGTTAACAAAAAGACACACATAAAAGAAAGAAAATATATAAGATTGAGTAAGAAATTTCATTGAGTTTATTCTGTAGGTAGATGGATGGGTAATTATAAGGGTGTTCAAAAAGGAAAAATATGTTCAGAGGTAGCTAGCATTAGGTGAGGATCGGATGCATGGTGTGTTGCCTAAGAAGAGAGAAAAGTGTAGTATGAACGGAGGAATTCGGAGATAAATATTTAAAAAAAAAAACAGTAAATATGGGCCAAGAAGATATCATGTGGACCAATAAAGATAAGGTACCTTAATCAAACTTGCAAATCTAAATCTAAATTTATATCTATATTCTATATATAATAATATAATAAATGAAAATGTTTTAGGACACTTGTCATATTCTTTGATGAAACCTCAAAGTGATTTGAGAAGAAATGCATATGAGCAACTCTCTAGAATGTTTATTTTTAAAAAAATTATATTTGCAAAATTTATTATTAGAAAATTTATTTTTGCAAAATTTATTTTTAGAAAATTTATTTTTTGAAAATATCAATATTTTTATTCTATTTCTCAACAAGAACTGGCAACCCTAATATATTTTTCTTCGGTTGTTTCTTTCTGTTGCTTTCATAAATTAATTCTTTTCTTCCAACCCTAAAATTGATTGTTCTTTGTTGAGGATTGAAGATCGACGCTTTGGGTTCAGTCAATTTCAACATGTATGTTTCTTTCCATCCTCTTTTGTTCAAATTCGTTTCTACTGACCCTAAAATCAATTTTTCTTTAATATCATCAGTCAAAGGGGGAGTCTGTAAGTGCAGTATCTGGTGACTAAAGATTATCGATGCCACACAGAACTGATAGCAACAGTTAAGGGGGAGTCGGTAAGTGCAACTCTTGTCTGATAAATGTGCTTTATCAGTTCTGGTCAACAAAGTCAAAGATCCAAGTCAAAGAAGTGAAAGTCCAATAGAGTTGCCTGAGTTTGTATGCTATTGGAGTCCGAATTTATTGTAAATTCGGATGACTTGGTTGTGTATCCAGACTGAGTTTGTCATGTTTGTTAGGATAGTTGATGTCCAAGTTTATGAATTGATTAATTGTAATAGTGTGTCCGAATTTCGTATAAATTCAGATAAGGTTTATGTCAGGAGTTAGTGGTTCGAGTTTGTTGTGTCCGGACATTATGTTTTGTCCTGGTTTAGTCCCTAGTCTATATATATGTGTTGATAGGTTATATTAGGGCAAGCATTTGTAATACTTTAGAGTTGTGTGCACATTCTAGAGAGAGACTGTGTGTCTAGAGAGAAAATGGCCTGTGTTAGATATGTGTGACCTAAATTAGGTTAGGAAGGTGATGTATACTCTTTCGGTTTGTAAATCTGTGATGATTGTTTCAATTATAAAGAGATTCATCTTCTACATCTTTCTATCTTTTATGTGTTGATGTTTTACATCTTGTTCGAGAGCAGTGGATGTTGTTCGTCAATGATCCGAGGAGTCCCGAGAACTTTCAGGTGGTATCAGAGCATGGTTATCGATTCGGAACGGTCTAACCGCCTTTCGAATCACCATTGCTCTTGATTTGATGTTTGTTTTTGCCAAACATCGTGAAGACGTGAAGTCTCTGCAAATTTTGGTTGATTTCGGAGTGTGTTTCTGATTTCTAGATCAAAATGAAGTTGTTTGATGTGTTCGAATAAAGTTTTTATAGAAAACATGAAGAAATTTGGGTGATTTTGGTTCAGATCAGAAGAAATTGGAGTTGTTTTTGCATTTTTCGAAACTGAGATGGTTGTCTTGTTTTCCAAGTTTTGTAGATTTGAGGTTTGTTCTAAAATTGCTTATTCTGAGTTTATGAAAGTTGTTAAAACTCTTTAATTTATTATGTTCCTTCCGTGTTTGTTTATGACCTTGTGTGAAGTCATGCATGGGAAATAAACCGGGAGAAGTGTTCCGATTTTGCTTATCCGAGTTTGTGGAACTCCGGATTTGGTCCCGTGTTTACCAAGTGTCCGGATTTGTGAGATTATAGCTAGTCCGAATTTGTGTTTGGATCTGTTCTGAGTTTACCTCTACACTATACTTATTCCGAATTTATATATACTGATCCTTGTCCGAATTTGAGAACTATAGGGTCTGAATTTGTGCTTTTTGTCTCTTATCCGAACATATGAGATATATTCGGGATAAACATGCTAAATTTGAAACAAACATGTTGAATTCGTAAGAAATGTGCTAAATTGGGATTATAAGTTGCCAAATTAGGACTAGGGTGTAAAAAAAATTCCGAATTTGTTGAGTTTGTCCGAATTTGTTGGTTAAATTCGGATATATTACTTAAATTCGGATTTAAATAAATTCTTCGAATTTGTTAAGGATAAGGAATTCCGAATTTATGGGTAATAATTGGAATCTTTGAGTTAAATTCGGTTACTGGTTGCTCGGTGTTCGGATTTGGTCTACAATTTGGGATTTTTATCGGGCATTCTAGGAAAAACACAGTTGAAGTGACTTGGATTTTGAAAGTTTACAAAGATAGAGGGGGGTAAAAATTTAAAATATCCCATTTTTCTTTGTAAATCTCAATAAGCTAGTGGTGCGACAGTGAAACAAGTTCGTGTTTACAATTTTAAGATTACATGAGGTGTAATCTCACCGGTGTAGAAAAGTATAAAACATGATAAAGTTTAGAGCTTGTGTGTGATTGAGTTTCGTCGAGTTTGTTCGAGGTTTAATCAAGTGTTGACGTGATGAAGCTGACTGTTCGATTGGCAACTAGTTGAAGGTCGAGCCTTATTTTATGCCAGTTAGAGTAGAGAATATTAGTCTTTTTGGTCCCTCTACAAGTTGGTGACTAGTCGGATTCTGGAAATAATTAGGAGGTTCTTACTTTGAGGGGGAGAACGGAGACGAAAGTCATCGTGTAATTGGTGGATTCATGAAGATGCGAGATTGGATCTTGAGGATTCGAGATGAAATGATTTCAGACACACGGTTGAAGACTTTGATAAAGATGGTGGATGTACATTTTCGGAGTCTGGTTTTTTATTAACTTATCGAATCAAACTTCATGTCTTTGCGGAATTTGAAGTGTTCGATGCTGGGCACTGGAAATCCGACGTTTCGTTCTTCTATCGGTTAAGTTTGAAGATCAAGGATCGAGCGATATTCTTACATTTGGTAGTAGGTCGGTTCGCGTTAACTTGAATCGGGGGTTGTTTGAAGGGAAGGATCGATAGTGCTTGATGTTGGATTCTTCAGGTCTCAAAGCGGCCTTAAGTGATCGTCATCAACTCTTTTATTAGAAGGGTTGAAGATCATTGTGCTTTGCCGGAAAGTTCAAGCCTTAGCCAAAAGTTGAACGCAGGCATGATATCACCAGTCAAAGGGAGAGTCCGTAAGTGCAGTATCCGGTGACTAAAGATTATCGATGCCACACAGAACTTATAGCAATAGTTAAGGAGGAGTCTGTAAGTGCAGCTCTTGCCGGGTAACTGAGCTTTATCAGTTCTGGTCAATAAAGTCAAAGATCCAGTCAGAGAAGTCAAAGTCCAACAGAGTTGTCCGAGTTTGTATGGTATCGGAGTCCGAATTTATTGTAAATTCAGATGACTTGGTTGTGTATCAAGTCTGAGTTTGTCATGTTTGTTAAGATAGTTGATGTCCGAGTTTACGAATTGATTAGTTGTAAAAGTGTGTCCGCATTTAGGATAAATTCATATAAGGTTTATGTCAGGACTTAGCGGTCCGAGTTTGTAGTGTCTGGACAATATCTTTTGTCCGGGTTTAGTCCCCAGTCTATATATATGTGTTGATAGGTTAGATTAGGGCAAGCATTTGTAATCCTTTAGAGTTGTGTGCACATTCTAGAGAGAGAAAGGCCCGGTTTAGGTATGTGTGACCTAAACCAGCTTGGGAAGATGACGTATTCTCTTTCGGTTTGTAAATTTGTGATGAATGTTTCAATAAATAAAAAGATTCATCTTCTATATCTTTCTATCTTTTACGTTTTGATGTTTCACGTCTTGTTCGAGAGCAGTGGATGTTGTTCATCGACGATCAAGGGGTCCCGGGGACTTTCAACATTAGAAACTGAGGTAGTAGAAGACTCATCAAAGTAACAAAACTCTGTTTAGTTCACCTATGGAGTCAATTGATCACATGAGAAGAAGTTAAGGTTGTTGTTTTTTTATTGTTATTGTCCTATTTTTTTATTATAATAAATTATGTTATATTGTGATCAGATTCTGCAATAAATGAAAGGTGATAATACGTTATTAATATTATAAGATGGTGCTTCACCGATCCGGAATCCTTCTTCTGTTGCGCATGATGCCCGACTTGCATCTTTAATTGCTCTTAATATCATTCTAAGGCAAATCAGGATCTTAATTTATAATTGACCAAGAAGACGATATTCAACACTCCACAATTGACAGTCATGTGATTGGAACAAGTGGAGATGAAGGAATGAGAACACTTCAGGTATAAAATTACCACTTTACCCTTTCATCTACATGTGTCAATTTGGACCCGCTTGCTTAAAAACATGTTCATTTGGGTTAGGTCTTGTATCCGAGACGCTGCTGGATAAAGCTTTACTTAGACTTGGTTAAAAATGAAATTGGTCAAACATGACTTGAAGAGTGTTTAAACTCCTCACTATTACCAATTCATCCATTGAATCTCTATACTTATCAGTTTCATTTGACAAAAATAGCTAAAAAAATTTAGGGATTGTAAATGAATCTATGTGCTTATCAGTCTGCTATAGTTAAGGATCATTACAGAAGTATGTTTTTAAAGCTTTTAATTGGCACAATTAAGGATCATTACTCAAGTTTTCATGTTTTGTAGGTCGGCAAACTTATAAAAGATGCTTATGAACGCGTGAAATCGTTTCTTAAAAAGGTTTGTGTATCAAGTTTCCATCAGTTTACATAGATATATTAGTTAATAATCTGGTTTTGTTTTACAGCATGAGAAGTCATTGCACACTTTGGAAAACACACTGCTGGAATATGAGACGCTAAATGCAGAAGAAATAAAGCGGATTCTTAAACAAGGGCAAGGAGGAGCGATATCTCATGAAGTAGTGCAACAAGATGAAGGAGAACTTGTATTGGCATAATAGAAACTTGTGCTTTTTAATCAATAGGGACTATGTACAGTGTTTGAATACGAAAGCCAATTGTTTGTGTTGTGTTTTCTGTTGCATCGCGAATTTGGTTTTGGTTATGGCACAAAACCGAACCGCCCCGTACATAGCCTTAAAATCACCAACCTAAGTGATGTTTCCCGCCGCATCGCGCGGATAAATGGCTAGTAGATTTATGAATCATATTGTTTTCTTTAGTAACATAATAATATTAAAACTTGTATTATTATACTTTCAATAATTAGTATTTCTTTAATTTATAAATATAACTATTTCTCTACACATCATACATTTTAAATAAATTTTTACATTCGTTATTACCATTTAAATGGTCCAACCACATAACTATTCATGAGAGATAACCTAGTGCTAGTATATATAATGATTGCCTCATTGGGGGGTGGTTACATAGTATAAGGGGAGGTTTGTTTGAGAATCATAAAAACCGAGGAATTTATAGTTTTACACTTAGAAATTGTTCAAATAAAAAAATTATGATTTGTTTTTGAGTTTTTTAAATAGTTTCTATATGTTTTTAAATGCAAAAGCTTCAAAAAAATAGGTAAAACATTTTTTTTACAAGTAAAATTTTTATGAGTATTCTTTAAATGTTTTACCATTAGGCTATGGGGTATGGTGGGGGAGGGGGGGGGGTTTGGGGCATGGGTTGACATGTGGGCTGGGTGAACTCCACTGGCAAGACCCAAAAAATTAGGGGTATGGTGGGGCTTGGGTTTGGGGCGTGGCTTGGCCAAATTCCTTTTATTTTTTCATTTTTTTTAAATTAAGGGGAATTGGCCTGTAATAATCTCACCTATACCTTATTAGCCATTGATAATCCCACCTCAGAATAATCCCCCCACCAGTCCCACTTTTCATCTATTTTTCCTACAATGGTCCCCCGTTAAAAAAACTTAACAGAGTTAAGCTTTTTTCCAAATTACAAACAGATTTTTTAGGGCTTTTGATCAGAACGATGATACGAATCCATTGATGTAAAACTTACTTCGAAATGGTGCTCCAAGTGACTTGATTTTGGTTAATTGGAAATTTAAACACCCGAATTGAAGCGTCGTTTTCATCGTTTGAAGCACCGTTTTGAGGCAAGTTTTACATCAATGGACTCGTATCGTCGTTCTAATCAAAAGCCCTAAAAAATCTGTTTGTAATTTGAAAAAAAGCTTAACTCCGTTAAGTTTTTTTAACGGCGGACCATTGTAGGAAAAATAGGTGAAATGTGGGACTGGTGGGGGGAATATACTGAGGTAGGATTATTAATGGCCAATAAGGTCTAGGTGAGATTATTACATGTCAATTTCCCTTAAATTAATGGATAATATAGGGTATGGTGCACCCAATGTCCACCCGCTAGCTCAGATGGGTAGCCCCGCCCAACGCCTTGGCTGAAACCCCCGCCCAAACCCAAGCACACCCGGGGTAGTCACATGGACGTTTCCCCCCAACCCACGCCCAAACCCCCGCCCCATACCCCATAGCGTTAGTTCTCCAATTTCACAATTTTTTATGGTTCCAAATAAACTCATCCCTTAGCATGAATTATCCTGTGACTTGGTTTTGCGTATCCTTCTACCTAATCGTCTTATATGACATATGCACAGTGATATGTATAATTCTCATGTAAAATACCTTTGTCATACACGACATCCTAATATGACCGATTGAAGTTAACATTTAAGATTACATTGCATATCGACACGGGCTTCGTTAAATACCTTGTGTCAATAATCTATTCCAATTATGTTTTGGCACTTCAAAGAAGGCAACACATTTTCATGGACAACTACATATAATTTAAAGCACTAAAATCAAACTGTATGTTCAAATTTTCACACGAGAGTAACATAAAATGGGTATAGTTTGTGGTGTAGACAAATACGTTCTTTAAACTCTCAAATGCATATAATATTAATCATGATTATATAAAACATGCTATAAAATCATGGTTATAGATAAAACATGCTATAATATACATAGCTGAGTGCTCATCTTGATAAAACTTAAGGAATTACGCCTTGAAAGTTCAAAATAATCAACCCGATGACATCTAAATTACTTTTGTCACTTATGTTATTGAGATCATTAGTAATCATGTGTTATATGCTTAATTGACATGTTTTGTGGCAAGTGAAATATGTGTATACCTTTAATGCATAATATAATTCGTAGAGAGAGCAAATAAATTTCTAACATGCTTGATTACTTACCATTGATAAAGTATACCCCTCTGTAGGTGGCTAAACTGAAACATTTTCTTCTGCACAATTTGATTTAAATACATATACTTTAGAAAGATTACAACAAAAAAACTATTGAGGTTGTTCTTAGAGGGTTCTTAGATGTTAATCACATGATTACACGTCATCCAATAAGTATTGCAAAATTTACAATTTTGGATGAATGAAGGTATGATGCTTTGAATAAGGTATAGGCACTAGAAAAATCACATCCATACCCCTAAGGGAAATGCAGCACCCCCTTACTGCCATTAATCCCGGTAAATATAGAACATCCTTAATCAAAGATTAAATACATATAAAATAGTGTATGATGTAAACTCATTTGACATATGTGTACTCAGGAGTGCAGTTCAAGATTACATATTTCTTTCCACATACTAATTAAATAAAGAGTGTTTATTTTGTCGGAGGACACCACAAGGTACACAAATAATTTAGGGTTGTTTGGTAGCTTTTTAATGAAACCATTAAGAGTGTTTAGTTCATTAAAATAAAAAATTTGAATGACTAAATGGGCCTCTTAATCGGTCAGATTTGAAGGATCGCTAAAAGAAAAATAAGAAACCACTACCATTTCCCTAATTCACGCCTCTCTTCTCCCCGTCTCTTTACCCAGGTCGTTCAAATCCCATACACAACAAAATCACGCACACACATCTCTCCGGCAGTCGCTCTCTCCGGTGTCGCTCATGATAATCATGATGGCCACTTGTCAGGTATGTCCCTTCTCCTACACACATCTCTCCGGTGGTCGCTCTCTACGGCGTCGTTCAAACCAATCACGCCGACCACTTGTTAGGTATGTTGTTTTCTCCGACGTCGTTGAAAACTGAAAACTGGCAAATTCTGACTAAAATTTTCCTACAAAACAAATTTGGCCAGAAAATTACGACCGTTTTCCGACAAAATACCAACTAAAAAAATCATTCTGGTTTTAGTGACTATTTCCGACACTTTACCGAGCAAAAAACATGGGTGGAAATTTAAAGGAAACTTCCGACTAAGTTTGTATGTGTATGTCTTTATTTTTATTTGTACACATATGTATGTGAATGTGTGCATGTGATGTATGCGGTACGTGTGTATAGGTATGTATGAGTCTCGGTGTATACACAAACACACACATGTTCACTTATAAAATCAATACAAGCTAGCTTTAAGTAATTGATCCTGATAGTATACATGTAACTCGTATATGTATAATACGTAAAAGTTGGTAAAATAAAAGTATTTGATTTGTGATTAAGGTGTGTAAAAGAATGAACAGAAAAAAATGATGTTTAAAGCTGGAAAAACAAAAATAAAAACACTTTGGGTCGGAAAATTTCTGACAAAACTCAACATATTGTCGGACGTTGGTCGGAAATTTCCGACCAAATGCTATTTAGAGAAAAACTAAATCGATAACCCACCGTAGTTAAAGAAACCCAAAAAGCTTCATCTCCACCGTCTATCGATCTCATATGATCAATGGTGGCTGTTTAAAAGTTACTTTTTTCGAACACATGTTATAGTCTGACAAAAAGTGTAAAAATGTTACACTTTTCTCTGTTCTCTCTCATCAGACAGAAAAAAATGTGACAGCTGCATTGTTGCATAAAATCTCGCTTTAAAAAAATGTAACATGTTTTTTTACGTGCAATACAAAATAAAAACTTCGTAAATTATAAGTTTTAAAATCCATAAACTTCATGTAATCTAAAAACTGATGTAAAAAAAACAATAAGAAATGTTACAGCTGGGTTACAAAAAATATGAACAGCCGAAAAAATGTAACACGTTCTATCTTCTCTCCACTATTACGAAAAGTGTGTCAATGTTAGAAAATGTTGTAGATGTCAGTAAAAATGTTGCAGTGAAAAAATGTAATATGTGGCAGCATGATGTCCATCCATTAGGTTTTTAGAGTTTTGCAACTCACATGGGATTTCTCCCAATAATACCCCATGCAAATTATTATTATTATTATTATTTATAATAGATGAACTTCTAAGCTATAGTGCACTTTTTGTCCTTATGTAATTTATTTTCTTTTTCCTTTTTTGCCATTTTTTTTGTTTTTTTTTTTCAATCGCATTCGGTATTGTACAGGTAACAAAACAAACTGGCTTGATACCGACCGAACAATAGTAGTACCGATACCGATTTTTTTTTATAATTTACAACCGAATTCGTGTTGCATAGATTTACAAATTTTTTAAAGATTTAGCTTTTTATTATATTTAATTTTGAGTATATTTTCTTTTTTCTTATAACTTTTAATATAAGATCTATTTTAAAGTAACAATCAAGTCATAGCGACGTGCCTATTTTTATCTACGTTTCCATAAGCGCACATGTAAATATTTTTAAGTGACCTCACATTAAATTAGCACCATTTTACTATCTTCGTTATTATAATAATATACAATATTTTTATAAAGTTCTGAGTACAGCGTTGTCACGTGATTAATCTTATGCATATATAAATTTTGTTGAAAACAACGCATTATAGTATATGTTTATTATAAGCCACAATGAGTGTTGGTACGGTGCCCGTAGCGGTACCATGACGAACCGAACTTATGTCAACTACCGAAAACATCAATATTGGTATGTCGGCCGAAAACATCAATTACGTATACGTTTCCATTTAAAATATGATAAAATACAGTGGTACCGCTGTGAAACGCGGGTGTAACCACTAGTTATTATTATAATACCTTATTAAATGATAATTATCATCCTTATTTGATATTACTTTTGTTATTATATTTTATAGGAAATTTATTATAATATAATTTTTATATGACCTTTATTATTATATAATTATGTTTAAGGACTCTCTCTTTCTCTTTATATATATACATACACACACAGGGGCGCAGCTTAAGAGCGGCCGGGGCGCACGACCCCTAGAACTTTTCGCTCAGTAGTGTTATATATGTTGTTTTCATATAGAAATTTTTGGGTATATACGTTTTCGACCCCCCCGTCGAAACATCAAGCTTCGCCACTGTGTATATATATGTGTGTGTGTGCGCGCGCGCATGTTCATGTGTGTATAGGTATGTATGAGTCTTGGTGTATACACAAACACACACATGTATACTTATACTAGTGATACAAGCTAGCTTTAAGTAATCGATCCTGATAGTATACACGTACTTACCTATATGTATAATACCTAAAAGTTAGTAAAATAAAAGTATTTCATATGTGATTAAGGTGTGTAAGAGAATGAACGAAAAAAAGACGTTTAAAGCTGGAAAAACAAAAATAAAACATTTGGTCAGAAATTTCTGACAAAACTCAACATATTGTCGGAATTTGGTCTGAAATTTCCGACTATTTTCTGACCAAAAATTTTATATTATTATTATTATTAATATTTCTAATTATTATTATAATGCCCTTATTAAATGATAAATATCATCCTTATGTAGATTGTCGAAGCAGGGTACAATAGCCATTTTTACTTTCAACACTTAAAATATATACATGACGTACCTAGAAAATATGATCAACTCATTGGGTATTTACATCAGGACGTGTGCCTACCTCTTGATGAGGTGACGATGCTGGTGGTAAGTTTGTTGCTCCGAAACATATTGAGTTTAAAGATACGCCGAATGCGCTTGTTGAATTATAGGCCAGATATGATGGACACATCGGTTGCATTGGTAGTAACTTTGGTATGTGATGCTTCATCTTGTAATGTGTCTAAACTTCCCTTGCTTTACTTATGTTATATTAGATTGCGTCAAAAGGAAGAGATATTGATTTGTGTTTGGACATGCTTGTAAGCAACTTGATTCCACTTTATAATTTTTTGGAGATGTTGAACCAGCCATGTGGATTTGCAAAAAAGGACCAAATACCATGAATTATAATAGTTTGTTATAAATAATCTCATATGGTGTTGATCTTTTTATGTTCATGCAGCAAATAGTTGTGTATGTGGAGAACATGCTAATGTTGGAGAGCGGATGAAAATGGGGTCATCTGAGCATGACACACATTTATCGAACTCTTCCTTGCATCCCACATTACCAAAGAGTCCAAGAATTTTTTTGGAACGGATTGTATGATGAAAGCTTGAAGGGGGCTGAGTTTTGTACCGCTTGATCCAGAAAACCATGTGTAAGATACAGTGTCTTTTTTCTATACTAATGTATCAACTTTTAATATAATAGCAGCCATGTTTTTATATATTGTAGGAGGCATGTGAGAGATCCATGGTTGAAAAGTACGTGGAAGACGTCACGCTATGGGAGCGTGCGCAGGTATTTGGCATTGGATTTTTTGGATCCACGTTTCATCGTTATTAGCACACTGTCTTCATTATCTGGGTATGCGTCCTATGCTGACAACCAGTGCTCGCAATAGCAAGTATTATATATTATTATCCTTATTTTTTACAACACACATAACAACATATATCCTATTCATTATTTTATGCTAAATAATAAATTATTTTACAAATAATTTCACTTTAGTTCACTTCGAGTCAGGCGGGCTGCCGGGTCGGGTGGGTTCGGGTCGGAACAGACCAGTTTAAAAAACGATTATTTTCGGTTCTGGTTTGTACGTATCCATGTGAGACAAGGTTTAGGTCAGAACGGTTTGGTTATTGGGCTCGGGTTATAAATGATGGCCCTACCCAACATGCCATAAAAGTTACTAAAATTAGTTACATGGGCTTGTTTTGCCATCCCTATCTGTTTACTAGTATTATGTTTTTTAAACAATTTTTAGGTTCAAAAATTGCAATCTCAAGTGGATAAGCTGCATAACTGAATTGAAGAGGTTCAACAAGTGAGAAGAAATGCAACAAGTGAGAAGAAATGCAACAACAAATAAGCGGAGCAATTGAAACAATTTGGTAATCTAGGCAATCCTCTACTATAGTCTAGTTTTAAGTTTATTGTCTTTTGTGGTTAAACTTGTAGTTTTGATAACCGTGTCATATTTTTTGGGAAACTTGCAATTTGACATTGGTGTTGTATTTTTTGGGTAAGCTCGTAATTTGATAATGGTGTTGTATTTTGTAGCTGTTTGTGAATAGAATATGATAATTCGTAGATTAATATATCAAACGGGATTTTCACAAAAAAATTGCATTATATGCAGAGAAAAATTGGATTTTTTGTCTTTTATTATTTTTTATAATTACAATAGTTTGGTCGGAAAATGGTTGGAAAAAATTAGATATGTTTGGTCGGAAATCTGTCACAAGATAATAAAAATAAATGAAAAATGAATATTATTTTCAATCGGAATATGGTGAGAAAATATCATCGGAAATTGTCGGAAAATGGTCGAAAACTAGAAAATAAATGAAATTTGGCAATAAAATTGTAGTTGTAAATTAGTCGGAATTTTGTCGGAAATCATAGCATAGTTTTTTGTTGGAAATTTGTCAGAAAAAATCGTTGGAATCTTGTCGGAAAACTTTACCAACAGATTACTCGGATAAAAACTACTTTGTCGGAAATTTGTTGGAAACACCTTTTTCTGACCAAATTCCAAGAAAAGGTTGGTCAGAAATAGGTCAGTTTTTTAGTAGTGAATTATTCAATTTATAGCTATAAGTTTTTCAATACCCTTTTGCATGTTTGCATTGTAACAACCCGACATCTCTAATGTCTCTATTTTACCGCTTATTTTGTTTGTAACTGTTTGTACTCTGAGATTCCAATGTAAAGAGGGTTAACGATATGCTAAATACATTTTCATCACACTCAATTACGCAACTAAAACGCTTAATACTCGAACGCTTGTCACAACGCAAACTAAACGCGGTTATTAATGATGGTTATGTAATTCTGTGTGTTTATGTGTATACATGTTTTATATGATTTATATACTCACTCAAACGATCACACGCTCGCTCGCTAAACGCGATACGCAACACAACGCTTAACGCCTCGCTAAAACGCTTAACGTACTTAAACTAACTAATACAAACGAAAACACCAAGCGAAACAGCCAACGCGCGAACTGATACCTCGCACGAGGGACGCCAGCCTCGCACGAGGCACCACTCACTCATACAAGTCACTATTGGCTCGCACGAGGACTCCCTCGTACGGGGCATCCTCACCCTTCTTTGCTCCTCTCCTATAAATACCACACTTGCACACTCATGCTCCTCTTGCTGTCCCTCGCACAAAACACCCTCAACCCGCATTTCTCTGTTTTCTAAGTAAGTAACAACACTTTTCACATAAACCACAACGATTTCCACAACGATTTTCACAAGATTATCTTCGATTTCATCCAAACTTCTTCTGTTTATGAAAACCTTGTAATACAAGATTTCCACAATGATTTTCACAAAATTATCTTCGATTTTCACAATGATTTTCACAAGATTATCTTCGATTTTCACAAGATTATCTTTTTACATAAAACTTATGTTTTTGCCTTGGATTCGCACTTAAACGAGTATATTGGGATTAGCTTTGGCTTTCCAAGTAAAAAATCTTGTTATTTAAACTCACGAAGTGTTAAATCCTATGGAAATTGTTTTAAACTCGATTTGTACACAAAAATGGAGAAAACCAACATATGTTTCATTCACTAATAGTGGAACGAAGCGGTGTCAAAGCCGTCATGAAAAGGACTCGAAATCACATCCAGTTTAGACGAGAACTCAATTACGGACGCAAGAACAGTCACTTGTGCGAATCGGACTGGCTCGCACGAAGCACGCTTTGTACGACCCAGTCCAAGTTCCCACGAAAGACTAACTCGCTCCAAAGACCTCTCCGGCTCTTGGTTTGTTCAGTAGCTTAAGGTTGGAGGGATGAACACTCGATTTTTCAAAAAAAGACACGAAAAACACTCGATTTTGGACACGACCAGGACAAACTCGCACAACGGTCACTCACACAAAGCACAGCTCGTGCGAGGCATCCCTTGTGCAAAGCTTCACTCGCACCGAACTCCGATTCGACCGTTTCAGCACTATGGAAGACTGATGCACTTTTGTTCCCGCTTGCAGGCTGATCCGGCGCTCTCTTCGCTCCATCTCACTTGTGTTTAACTGTTTAAACATGCATTGTGAGTATACTTGTACCCTTTTTGCTTTAACGCACTTTTTGGGTGTTATATACGTTCTGTATTAAACAAAAACACAGCACACGACACTTAAAACGCTTTAAACGCAAACCGTTCTTGCATGCTATACGTGAAACTCTGAGTTGTTGTGTGTTACGCTTATACTTGATGACTCGCACCACCACTCTTAACATGATAGTACTATAGGTTGACCCACCACCCGTAGGTTCAGGGATTGTTAAGGCACACATTACTTTACTTGTTTACTGTAACAACCCAACTTTATGGTTGTTATCTGCTTACCGTCTTTTCTATTTGTAACCATTTTGTAATCCGAGATTCGATATAAATAATGGATTTATGTTATACTAAATACATTTTTACCACACTGCATTACATCACACTTAAGTCGTTTAATACTCGCAACGCTAACGCTACACGAATCACAGATAACTATTTAAATTATATGTCGAGTATGTTTGTTTGTTCGGTAACCACTCGCGCCTTCGACCTCGCTTATCACACTAATCGCAAACGCAGTTATTTATATGGGTTAAATAATGCTGTGTGTTATGTATGTTTATGTTTTATATAGTAAAACTCTCGCTCACACTCGCTCGCTCACGCAACTCGCTCTACCGCATTATTATGTTAATACAACGCTTAACGCTTAGCTAAAACACTAAACCTAACTAACTAATACGAACGAAAACACCAAACGAACAACCAACACGTGAATTGGAAATAATTCGCACGAAACTGGCCAGTTCGTACGAATTGGCACAATTCGTACGAATTACCCACCAACTCACCTCACCTCCTCTCCCATAAATCACCCCCCCCCCCCCCACACACACACACACACTCCTCTTGCTGCCACTTCACACGGAACCTCTCCCAACTCGTTTTCTCTTATTTTCCAAGTAAGAAACAACTGTTTTCACGTGAAACACAACGATTTCCAATACGATTTCACATGAGTTTATCTCCGACTTCATCTAAAACTTTTATGTTTACGAAATCTTCATCTTTTTCACAAAACCTTCTGATTTTAGCTTGGAATCACACTTAAACGAGTATATTGGGCATAGCTTTGGCTCCTGAAGATAAAAATCTTGTTATTTCAACTCATCAAGTGTGATAATCCGATAAAAACTGTTTTAAACTTTATTTTTACACGAAAACGAACCAAAACTGACATATGTTTCATACACTAAACAGTGGAACGAATCGGTGTCTAAACTGTCATAAAAAGTACTCGAAATCACATCCGATTCAGACGAAAACTCAGTTTCGGACGCACGAAGACGCAAGACAGTCAACTTGTGCGAACTGGACTGGCTCGCACGACCTGACCAGTTCGTACGAACCAGTCTGAGTTCCCACAAGTGACTAAACTCGCTCTAAAGACCTCTCCAGGTTTTAGTTTGCTCAGCAACTTAAGGTTGGAAGGATGGACACTCGATTTCCTGAAGAAACGACGCGAAAACACTCGATTTTGGACACTAAACAGATCAAATCCTACGAATCACAATTCGTATGAATTGGCTAATTCATACGAATTGACCTGTTTCTCGCACCAACACTACGTTTCGACCTATTCAGCACTATGGAAGACTGATGCACTTATGTTCCCGCTTAAAGGCTGACCCGACATTCTCCCCGCTCTCCTCTACATATACCTAACTATTTGCGCACTCACAGTGAGTATACTTGACCCCCCCATTTCGCTTTAATGAACTTTTAGGTGTTACATACGTTCTCTATATCAAAACACTACACACAACGCTTAAACACTTTAAACGCAACCCGCCCGTACATGACTATACGTGCATCGCTGAATTGTATGTTATTTGGTTGATGACTTGTATGCCACCCTTAACATGATAGCTTGTTAGAGGTTGACCTGCCACCCGGAGGCCCGGGGTTGTTAAGGCTCACACTTTTATATTTCGTTTTCTTTTCTCTTTAGTACGTGGACACTTGTTCGCGTGACTCGCACTCACGGTTTGTTGGTTACTGTATCAATGTTGCTAACATAGTTCACATATCCTACGTATGTTCATGCGGTTTATACAAAACGCTTATTTACTATACTTATGTTAAACCCGTATGCTCACCTTTACACTATTGTATTGACTTTATTTGAACATATGTGACAGGTTGATTATTCTATGTTGCAATGGATTTAGGGCTTTATCTCTAGAAACTCAGAATAAATATCTAGTTGTCGAATCATGTTTGTTTGAGAATATTGAAATTTGTAATGACTATTAGATGAGTTTTTGTTGATTGTATGGGAAATTAACGTATTAAATATTGTCATCAAAAATAGTTGTTATGGATTCTCTTGGACAATCTGGTTCGCTTAGTGTCGCGCCCCGATGATTCTGCCATCGGTAGCGGTGTGACATTTATGTACGTGGACACTTCGGTGACACGTAATACTCACACGCGGTCTGTTGGTTAGCTTGTATCAATGCTAAATAGCTTACATGATTCACATGCTACGTTTATACATGCTGGTTTTACGAAATGCTTAGATGATTCACAAGCTACGTTCATACATGCTACGTTTAAACATGTGTACTCACCTTTACATTATATATTGACTTTTATTTTAACTTATGTGACAGGTTGATGGATCGTATGCTGAAATGGATTAGGATACTTGATACCTGCCTAATTCATCTATGTTTTTGAATAATCGTTTGAGACACTTGTATTCCTTTTTTTGACTATTCTGCATGGAAATTTTGTTTGGTGTTTACGAATTCTGAATTTAATTAATTATTGTCACGAAATAGTCATTATGGAATCTCTCGAGCAATCTCGTCGCTTAGTGCCACATCCTGATGTTTCCGTCATCGGTTGGGGTGTGACATGCATAATGCAAGTTTTCACATATAAGTTTTTGTTAATTTGAGGAAACTAAACTTGGTAATCGGTTGTTTAAGAAAAAAACCCATGTAATAATTTTTGGTTCTTTAATAATAACTTTTAAAATTTTACCAAAAAGATTGTTTTTGAGTTTAGGGTTTTTCCAAGTTAAAGTTATAAGTTGTTGAATACCCTTTTGCCTGTTTGTATAATGCAAGATTGTTAATGCGGTTTATACAAAACGCTTATTTACTATACTTATGTTAAACCCGTATGCTCACCTTTACATTATCGTATTGACTTTATTTGAACGTATGTGACAGGTTGATGATTCTATGCTGCAATGGATTTTGGGCTTTATCTCTAGAAACTCATAATAAATATCTAGTTGTCGGATCATGTTTGTTTGAGAATATTGAAATTTGTAATGACTATTAGATGAGTTTTTGTTGATTGTATGGGAAATTAACGTATTAAATATTGTCATAAAAAATAGTTATTATGGATTCTTTTGGACAATCTGGTTCGCTTAGTACCGTGCCCCGATTATTCCGCCATCAGTTGGGGTGTGACAGATTGGTATCAGAGCCATAACTATAAGGAATTAGGTAGAATTGCCATGTTCGGCCTAGTCTATAGTCTAAGCACCCAAAACAGACCTTGCGAATGAACCAAACTAATCCATGCAAATTGCACATTTTGCTTGAATTGCACGATTCGTACGAATTCCAAAATTCATACGAAGTGCGCATTTCGTACGAAATGCACAGTTCGTATGAACCACACAATTCGTACGAACTGAACAGGTCCGATTTAAAGCAAACAAATTTTCACCTGTTATGCTTTTGATCTAGCCCTGTTAACTAAACTACGTATGCTTTTCCTAAAGCTACCACAATACACGCTCGAAGATACTCGTATAACACAAACGAGTGATTGTGTCGAGATTAGGTGTGGAAACCAAGAACTCTCGATAAGATCACTCATCCCGCGTATTACTCTCTACATGAGATTCTTTCTTCAAGTTAGAAATCTCCATTTCAATCTCATGGTTGTTCTTACCACAAGTCATGGTACGAAGTTCTTAAGTTCGGGATGAAACCCGCATCTTAATAACTAGTTCCACTCTTCAAATTTAACTCTCACAAAGTCTCGATTGTTTCAATGATTTGGGATGCGTAGTAACTGAAAGGGTAATGCCATTAGCCGCGAGGCGGTGAGAGCATTCACCTATCAGGCAAAAGCGCATGTCCAAACTCAAGGAAATGGTCGAACCACTTCAGGTAGTCACCGTCTCAAAACTAGGACGCTCTAGTTGTTTCAAGTCTACAATCGCCGTTTTTTCGCATCATCGAATTTTGTTATGTTTATGTGTAAATTTTTAACTTTTATGTTTTAAATGATTTCTCGATTTATCGCCTTTACGCTCTACAAATAAATGCACTACTCGCAAGCTTAACCCGCAACTCTCCTACGCGCGCCTCAAACGCTAAAGCTACTCGTCTATTATACGCTACACCTACGCTAATCTCATACGTGCTACGCACAATATAGTAAGGATGGATACGTGCAAAATATATGCTTACCTGAACTACGTGCCTATGTGCTTATGTGCTTACGTGTTTATGTGCTTATGTGATATGTGCCTTATGAGAATGATAGTAATAATAATAGGTATTATGGTGTGAAATGCAAAACATTTTAATAAAACCCATTATAATCGAATCTAATCCAATCTCTGTTTTTAGATGCTTCCATGGGATCTCACACTCGCCGACTGCCCAACGAAACAACGCCAACAAGCGAATCGCCTCACTCGTGGCCAAGGAAATGGCCAAGGTGATTCCTCAAATCGTCAGTGAGATTCACGCGGTCAGCAGCAACTCATCAGTAGATTCAAAGAACGATGCTCCGACAGCTCCGTTCAGCTTCAAGCAGTTCAAAGCTTGCGCTCCTATGACCTTCATAGGTGAAGAAGGTCCGAGCAAAATGTTCCAATGGTTCGACGCTATTGAGGTCACTTTCCGCCAAAGCGGATGTCCAGAGAACCTCCACACCATCAATCTACTGGTGTTTTTCAGTCAAGGGCACTTGACTGGTGGACAGCCGAGCGCAACATGCGCGGAAACGATTCAGCCTATGGGCTCTCATGGGAGGAGCTAAGGGAGTTAATGATTAAAGAATTTTGCCCTCTCCACGAAGTTCAGAAGTTAGAAAATGAGTTCTGGAACATCAAGCAAGTTGGTGGTGATAATGCAAGCCTCACCGCCCGATTCAAGCAGTTGAGTATTATCAGCCCAGGTCAAGTGGATACCACAAAGAAAACCATCAAGATGTACATTCGCGCTCTTCCGGACTGTGTCGCTGACTTTGTTCAAGCAGCGAGACCGGCTACGATCGAAGAAACTTATCAACTCGAGGTCGAGATCAACGACAAACGTGTCACACCCCGACCCGCAGCGGAATAAGAGTCGGGGCATAATTGGGTTATCACCAAAGCTCATGATATTTACTAATATGTTTCATATTTATTAAAGTCAAAATTACATTCTCAATAATCCAAACATGTCCATACAATACAAAGAAAATTAACCAACTAAACAATCCAAGCTCTAAACCAGTTTATTCTTCTAAGCCAATCCTATGTGTTTCTTGCTGCAGTTGGTTCACCTGTATCATGTGTAAAAATGGGGGTTTTTGGGTCAACATAAGTTGGCGAGTGAACCTTGTTAGATAAACATTTATTATTGATTTCTTGTTATTTTTATCAAGGAAAAGTCGTGCAATAGTCATATGTGAGCAAATGTAATTAATCAAACAATAGCAATAACCACCACAAACTATAACATACAATAACATACCATAACATACAATAACATGTGAACTTGCATGAATGTATAACATGAATGAAAACTGTATATGTTGGCAACATCACGTTCACGCTCATAATGTAATGGGGAACGGACGGCCTATGATAAATGAATGTACTGAAAATGATAAATGTCTGTGCGATCAAGGCTCAATCAAACGGAGCCGATCGTATGTTGGCACGTCAGGTTCACGCTCATAATGTAATGGGGAACTGCTCAACGCTCATAATGTAATGGGGAGCGGCGGCCTATGAAATTGCATGTACTGAACGTAATAAATTAAATCTAAATAATAACCACACAACAGTTGATACATGTTGAATACACATTTGTTCATGATATGATGTATGCACAATGATTTAAATATAATAATTGGTAAGACACATGATACACCCCAAAAACGTGATTAGAACGGGGAATTTGTAGAGATTCACTCACATTGGGTGCGTTCGGTTGGAGATGATGAGATGCGCACGAGTTGGAAGGATTGAACAACGAGAATTAACTAACCTAAATAATAACGGAAGATATAGTAAATGAGTGGATTTTATTAATAATTTTAATAGGGTTTTTAGATATATTTTTGTGAGTTTAAGGCTATTTCCTATCTTTAAAAACATTATTTTTAAGTATTTTTAATTGATTTTTAAATTAAATTAAAAAAAATATAAATATAAAAATATGTTGACTTTTGCGTTGACCTTTGACCGTTTTACTGTTTGACCGGTTTTACTGTGTAAGTGTATGCGCCGGGTGAGGCTCGAACCCGAGACCTCCCGTAACCGTGCACGCAGCTCTACCAACTGAGCTACGTGTCTAACCCGAAATAATCATGTTTTTAATTATATTTATATACTAATTTAGTTTATTCAAAATTCATTTATTTTTTAAAAAGAATTTTAATCATCAACCCGGTGCCGTCAACAGGTCTCGAACCCGGGACCTGAGACTTAATGTTACACACAGTCCACCGCTGGACTGTGTGTCTAACTTGGTTAGTATACAGATTTTTATTATACTTAACATCTAACGTAAGTTAATCCGGTTCGGTTAGAAAAATAAAACATTTTAAATACAGAGGGTGTGTGTGTATCAAGGATCGAACTCGCGGCATGTGATATGTATGTGCACACAGTCCACCGCTAGACTGTGTGTCTAACCCGAGATAATATCCAGATTTTATTAAACTTATAATTAAACTATCATCGTCTTCTTCGTTACAAAATTACAGTCTGCGATTACTCTATTGTTTCTTGTTTAATTCGATTGACAAACATTCAACAGACTAATATGAAATGACAGAGACGATTTTTAGAAGTAAACATACCGGAGAACGATTTATCTCAGAATTCCGGCAAGTCGTCGGCTCTGTTTTTACGGATTTCTACTGAACGAATAAATTAACAGTTTTGATTAGCTACGTGAGGAATTGAAGTATTAAACAAGAGTTATCAGAAGGTTTGAATGTCTATACCGTTTCACAGCTGAAGATAAGGATTTTTAGAAGCTTTCCGGCGAGAGTGAGTTATCCGATATCGACGTCTGAAATTGATTCCGATTGAAGGGTTTGAGTTAGCAATAGCTTAACAATTGATAGACAACGAAAGAATTGAGAGACTTACTGATTTGATGGAAAATACGGTTTTCCGGCGAAAGTCCGGCGAGTCCAAATAGATTCTCCGGCGAACTAAAAGTTGTGCGAAAATGCAATTGAAGGTTTGCAGAGTGTGTTTGAGTCGCGAGAGGAGTCTTTGATTGAAGTAATTCAGGAAATTGAAAGTTTTCGGTTATTAAAACCGATTCACTCTAGAATTCAAGTTCATTCAAAGTAAAATTGATTGAAGGTGTCGGTGCATCGGTTAAACTCAGTAAACCGCGATCAATCAAACGTCTTTGGACGTTTGATGACCGATTTCGGTTACAGTTGGCGTAACCGGTTGATTCATGGTAGTCCATAAAATTTAATTGTTTCCTAACATTTACAGAAAACAATAAGTGGCGGAGTGGTTATGTGTGTGTGTGATAAGTCTTTGGGCTTAAGCCCGGCTGACCCGGGTTCGAGTCCCGGCAGCCTCATTTTCTTTTTAATTATTTTATTTTTACTTTTTATCAATTATAACTTTTATAGTTTAGTTTGTTTATTAATTATGCATCATTAAAAATTAAAATGGACATAAATACGCAACGAGACATTTATAACTTGATATTCGATTACAAACGGAGCGGGTTTGGAAAACCCGTTTTTGACAAATGTTACAAAACGAGTCTTGGCTGGAGCTTTCAAAGTTACAACCAAGAGTCTTAGCCAAGCCACTGTCGAGCCAAGCGCCGATGACACTCCATCTCAAGTCGCCAAGTCAAACCGTCAGAGTCGCAAGCGAAGGAACACCAGCAAGAATAATGCAGCAGTTGCACAACCAAACCACCAGTCTCACCAGCTTACCACTCCCAACGCACCTCCTACTAAGCGTGCGTATACTGGTCCTCACCCTTTGTGCCCTAAGTGCACTTATCATCACGCAGTTCGAGGTAACTCCCAAATCTGTGTCAACTGCAACATCTACGGTCACTACACTGTCAGCTGCCATTCCGGCCCTCGCCAGCAACCTCCTCAGCCTCTCACAGCACTGCCAGCTCCACTCAAGTCAACCCAGCTCCACAAGCACCCGTTGCTAATGCACGTACTTGCTACACTTATGGCAATCCTAGCCACTTCAGCAATCTCTGCCCACATCACGTTGTGAAACAAGAGCCACAGTAGCAGCAACCACAGCCACAACAGCAATAACAACCACAGGCTATGCGTGGAAGAGCTTTCAACATCAACCACCGCCAGGCTCAGAACGACAGCAACGTTGTCAATGGTACGTTTCTCGTTAATGGTATTTATGCTTCTTTCTTATTTGATTCTGGAGCCGATAACTGGTTTGTATCGATTGAATTCGAAAAGCTTTTAAAATGTAAACGCGCTAACCTTCCAAAGACCTTTGATGTTGAAATCGCCACCGGAAGAACCATTACCGTCAACTTCGTTCTACGTGATTGTACTCTCGAACTCAACAATCACAACTTCCCAATCGATCTCATACTTATGCAATTAGGTAGTTTTGATGTCATAATAGGCATGGATTTCCTTCACGAAAATCGTGCCGAAGTCGTTTGTATTGATAAAATAATTCGCTTCCCTCTTCCAAACAGTGACCAGCTACATGTTTACGGCGAAAAAACCCTCAAAGAAGTTAATGCTTATGTCATGTGTCCAAGCGAATAAGTACTTACGCAAGGAGTACGTCACTTTCCTAGCCCATATTGTGAAACCAAAGAATGAGAAGAAAACCTAGAAAGACATACCCATTGTTTGTTATTTTCCTAAAGTCTTTCCCGATGACTTACCTAGTTTACCCCCTACTCGTGATGTCGAGTTTCGTATTGATCTAGTCCCCGGTACTACACCTGTCGCTAAAGCTCCCTATCGCCTTTCACCATCTGAAATGCGCAAGCTATCTAGCCAACTTGAAGAGTTACTTGATAAAGGCTTTATATGCCCGAGCATGTCACCATGGGGCGCACCCGTCCGTTTTGTGAAAAAGAAGGATGGATCATTCCGAATGTGCATCAACTATAGGGAACTTAACAAGCTTACGATTAAGTACCACTACCCTCTTCCGCGAATCGATAATTTATTTGACCAACTTCAAGGAGCTACTTGTTTTTCAAAGATCGATTTACGTTTCGGATATCACCAGTTACGCGTACATGAGCAAGACATTCTGAAACCGCCTTTCGTACTCGTTATGGCCATTATGAATTCGTGGTCATGTCTTTTGATCTAACAAACGCACCCGCGGTTTTGATGGATTTGATGAACCGTGTGTGTAAAGCCTCTTTGGATCGTTTCGTCATTGTTTACATCGATGATATTCTTATCTACTCGAACTCGAGAGCTGAACATGCATGACATCTCCACTTAGTTCTCGAACTTCTCCAAGGAAATTGCCTTTGCGCCAAATTCTCCAAGTGCGAATTTTGGCTTAAAGAAGTCCAATTCCTCGGTCACATCGTTAACAACCAAGGAGTTCATGTCGATCCCGCAAAAATTGAAGCTGTAAAGAATTGGAATACTCCGAAGACACCGTTCGAAATCCGTTCTTTTTTCGGATTGGCGGGTTACTACCGTCGATTCATCGCCGACTTTTCGAAGATCGTTGTACCTCTTACCTCTTTGACTCACAAGGATAAACCTTTTGTTTGGGGTTCCAAATAGCAGGAAGTCTTTCAAACTCTCAGTGCATGCTTTGCAACGCTCCCGTTCTTGCACTTCCCGACGGAGACGACGATTTTTTGTTTATTGCAATGCCTCTAACCTAGGTCTCGGTTGTGTTCTTATGCAACGAGACAAGGTTATCACGTATGCGTCTCGACAACTCAAGATCCACGAGAAGAATTACACGACCCACGATCTCAAACTCGGTGCAGTTGTTTTTGCGTTAAAGATATGGCGACACTACCTTTACGGTACCAAGTGTACGGTCTTCACCGGCCATAAGAGCTTACAACATATCTTCAACCAGAAAGAACTGAACATGCGCCAACGCAGATGGGTTGAACTTCTAAACGACTATCCCGGCAAAGCGAATGTTGTAGCGGATGCTCTCAGTCAACGAAGCTATGTTTATGGCATTCGTGACGTTCAAGCCCAGAACGAACTCGAAACCCTAATTCGCGAAACCCAACATGCATGTTTCATTAAGAACACCTTGTATAAGGAAATGAAATGTGGTGCCGAAGCTTAGCTGGAGAATAAATCCAACGGTATCTACTACTTTCTCAATCGCATTTGGATTCCTAGCCGCAATTACCTCCGAGAGTTATTGATGACCGAAGCCCACAAGTCTCGATATTCCATTCGCCCCGATGTTGACAAAATGTACAAGGACCTCCGTTCTAGGTATTGGTGGCCGGGCATGAAAAAGGATATCGCTCTGTATGTTTCGAAATGCTTAACTTGTGCGAAAGTTAAAGCCGAACATCAACGACCCTCTGGGTTACTCGAACAACACGACATCCCGATGCGGAAATGGGAGAGTATAGCCATGGACTTCATTACAAAACTCCCCCGCACAACTTCTGGTCACGATAGTATCTGGGTTATCATTGTCGTCTTACGAAATCCGCTCATTTTATTGCCATACGAGAATACTATAAGGTTGAACGATTAGCACAAATCTACACCGACGAAGTTATTTGTCGACACGGGATTCCTCGTGACATTATATTTGACCACGATGGTTGCTTTACTTCACGTCTCTGGGAGACATTTCAATCCTCACTCGGTACTATTCTTAATCTCAGTACCGCATTTCATCCTCAGACCAACGGTCAGACTGAGCGTACGATCCGCACCCTCGAAGACATGCCGTGTGTCATCGATTTTGGTGGTAATTGGTATTCACATTTACCTTTAATAGAATTTTCGTACAATAACAATTATCATACTAGTATTCAAATGGAACCTTGCGAGGCACTACATGGTAGAAAATGTCGATCGCCTATTGTATAGCACGAGATTGGAGACGCACAGATCACCGGTCCCGAGTTAATATAAGAAACGACAGACAAAATTCTCCAGATTTGAGACAATCTCCTGAAAGCTCGCAGTCGTCAAAAGAGCTACGATGATAAACGCCGTAAGCCCCTACAGTTCGAAGTTGGAGATCACATTCTCTTAAAGGTTTCACCTTGGAAAGGAGTGATCCATTTTGGAAAGAAAGGGAACTCACGCCACGATACATAGGTCCTTTAAGATTCTGGAAAGAATTGGCAAAGTGACATATTGACTCGAATTACCGACGGAACTCAGCAACGTACATCCGACTTTCCACGTCTCAAACCTCAAGAAGTGTCTAGCTGAAGAAAATCTTCATGTACCTCTCGAAGATTTGCAAATGAACGAGACTCTGCATTTCGTGGAAAAGCCAGTAGAAATCATGGACCGAGAGACCAAGAAACTTCAACGCAGTCGCATTCCTATTGTGAAAGTCCGATGTGAAGGGAAACGTGGTGCCGAGTTCACTTGGGAACTTAAATATGATATTAAAGCTAAATATCCACATCTCTTCGTTACTTCTACTACTTAAATTTCGGGACGAAATTTCCTAAAGTAGGGGTGACTATAACAACTTGACTTTTTGGTTGTTATCTACTTACCGTCTTTTCTATTTGTTACCATTTTGTAATCCGAGATTCGATATAAATAATGGATTTATGTTATTCTTAATACATTTTTATCACACTGCATAACATCACACTTAAGACGCTTAATACTCGCAACGCTAACGCTACACGAATCATAGAGAACTATTTAAATTATATGTCGAGTGTGTTTGTTTGTTCGGTAACCACTCGTGCCTTCGACCTCGCTTATCACACTCATCGCAAACGCAGTTATTTATATGGGTTATGTAATGTTGTGTGTTATGTATATTAATGTTTTATATAGTTAAACTCTCGCTCACACTCGCTCCCTCACGCAACTCGCTCTATCGCATTATTATGTTAATACAACGCTTAACGCTTTACTAAAACACTAAACCTAACTAACTAATACGAACGAAAACACCAAACGAACGCCAACGCGTGAATAGGAAACAATTCGCATGAAACTGGACAGTTCGTACGAATTGACCAATTCGTACGAATTGCCCACCAACCCATCTCACCTCCTCTCCTATAAATACCACACTCCCTCACACACACTCCTCTTGCTGACACTTCGCACAAAACCTCTCCCAACTCGTTTTCTTTGATTTTCTAAGTAAGAAACAACTATTTTCACGCGAAACACAACGATTTCCACTACGATTTCACACGAGTTTATCTCCGATTTCATCTAAAACTTTTCTGTTTACGAAATCTTCGTTTTTTCACAAAACCTTCTAATTTTTAGCTTGGAATCACACTTAAACGAGTATATCGGGCATAGCCTTGGCTCCCCAAGATAGAAATCTTGTTATTTCAACTCATCAAGTGTGATAACCCGAGAAAAACTGTTTTAAACTTGATTTTTACACGTAAACGGACCAAAACCAACATATGTTTCGTCGCTAAACAATAGAACAAAGCGGTGTCAAAACCGTCATGAAAAGGACTCGAAATCATATCTGATTCAGACGAAAACTCAGTTCTGACCAGTTCGTACGAACCAGTCCCAGTTCCCACAATTGACTAAACTTGCTCTAAAGACCTCCCTAGCTTTTGGTTTGCTCAGTAACTTAAGGTTGGAAGGATGGACACTCGATTTCCCGAAGAAACGACGCGAAAACACTCGATTTTGGACACTAAACAGATCAAATCCTCTCAATTTTGGTCAATTCGTACGAATTGACCAATTCGTACAAATTGACCTGGTTCTCGCACCAACACTACGTTTCGACCTATTCAGCACTATGGAATACTGATGCACTTCTATTCCCGCTTACATGCTGACCCGGCACTCTCTCCGCTCTCCTCTACATATACCTAACTGTTTGCGCACTCACAGTGAGTATACTTAACCCCCTTTTCGCTTTAATGCACTTTTGGGTGTTACATACGTTCTCTATATCAAAACACTACACATAACGTTTAAACACTTTAAACGCAACCCGCTCGCACATGACTATACGTGAATCGCTGAATTGTATGTTATTTGCTTGATGACTTGTATGCCACCCTTAACATGATAGCTGGCTAGAGGTTGACCCGCCACCCGGAGGCCCGGGGTTGTTAAGGCTCACACATTTATATTTCGTTTTCTTTTCTCTTTAATACGTGGACACTTGTTCGCGTGACTCGCACTCGCGGTTTGTTGGTTACTTGTATCAATGTTGCTAACATAGTTCACATATCCTACGTAGGTTCATGTGGTTTATACAAAACGCTTATTTACTATACTTATGTTAAACCCGTATGCTCACCTTTACACTATTATATTGACTTTATTTGAACGTATGTGACAAGTTGATGATTCTATGCTGCAATGGATTTATGGCTTTATCTCTAGAAACTCGGAATAAATATCTAGTTGTCGAATCATGTTTGTTTGAGAATATTGAAATTTGTAATGACTATTAGATGAGTTTTTGTTGATTGTATGGGAAATTAATGTATTAAATATTGTCATCAAAAATAGTTGTTATGGATTCTCTTGGACAATCTGGTTCGCTTAGTGTCACGCCCTGATGATTCTGCCATCGGTAGCGGTGTGACATTTATGTACGTGGACACTTCGGTGAACACGTGACACGCATACTCACACGCGGTCTGTTGGTTAGCTTGTATCAATGCTAAATAGCTTACATGATTCACATGCTACGTTTATGCATGCTGGTTTTACGAAATGCTTAGATGATTCACAAGCTACGTTCATACATGCTACGTTTAAACATGTGTACTCACCTTTACATTATGTATTGACTTTTATTTTAACTTATGTGACAGGTTGATGGATCGTATGCTTAAATGGATTAGGATACTAGATACCTGCCTAATTCATCTATGTTTTTGTTTAATCGTTTGAGACACTTGTATTCCTTTTTTGACCATTCTGCATGGAAATTTTGTTTGGTATTTATGAATTCTGAATTTAATTAATTATTGTCACGAAATAGTCATTATGGAATCTCTCGAGCAATCTCGTCGCTTAGTGCCACATCCCCATGTTTCCATCATCGGTTGGGGTGTGACATGCATAATGCAAGTTTTCACATATAAGTTTTTGTTAATTTGAGGAAACTAAACTTGGTAATCGGTTGTTTAAGAAAAAAAAACCCATGTAAGAATTTTTGGTTCTTTAATAATAACTTTTAAAATTTTACCAAAAAGATTGTTTTTGAGTTTTAGGGTTTTTCCAAGTTAAAGTTATAAGTTGTTGAATACCCTTTTGCCTGTTTGTACAATGCAAGTTTTTTTCCTACGGGTTTTTGTAATTTGAAGAATTTGAACTTGGTAATTGTCAGAGACTTGTGTTGATTGATAAAGGTTGTATCTTGTGATTGTTTGAGTAGATGTGTTGGTTAACTTGAAAAGAAAGTATATTTTTAATGGGCGTTAATATTCACACACTCCTCCCCTCTGTCTCTCTCTTTATATACACATATACATATATAGAGAGAGTGAAAAGAGGTGTAAAAATAAGATATATGGGTGTGGGAATAAGATGTGCCTCTTTTATATCTGGCTAATTGATCTTGTTGCTAAATTGGTAATCAGTTGCCGGGTGCCTCAAAATCTTTAATTGCCCTGAGCGAGTGTAGGGAAAAAAACATTAAGTATACTAGAAGGTGTGTTACGAAGGAGATAATGTTCCATGTTCTCTCTTTAAAATCATTTTTAGTACATAATCGGATTATAATCTAACTATTAATATGAACTTCAAGATGACATGGAAGAATGGGTTTGGTGTGTATGTTGCTAATGGCTAACAAGGGAAACGTAGTAACTGGGAAGAATCGGATTTGTTCAAAGTAATATAATGTTTGGATGCTTTAAAACTTGAAAAGAAGCTGCCGGAGATAAAGTATAGATGGGTCAATGCACCTTTATGAATGGAAAGCAAATCATGGGTTGTGTTCGTATTGCAAAGGATGTAAGTTTAAAGACATCAACGTCGGAAATATCTAATTCTTATTATTATGTTGTTTTACTATTCTGCAACATATGAGGTCATTTATGTGCCTACATAAGATCATCTTCCGACTTGCAGTCTTGGTAAACCTGAAATAAGGAAGATTATATTACCATTGTCTACTGGATATCAACTGTAGCCGGACAACAAGGTGAAGTGTGGAAGAGGTTGTACAAGATTCAGGTGAAGTTGGGACCTAAGAATCATTATTGTGATTATATTCTCTTAATTTATATTGATTAACTAAAAAGATTAGTTATTACTGAGAGAAAAGACATTAAAGTCGAGTTTTCACTTGATTTGTTTTTTGGATGTTACAATAAAGTTTTTAAACAGATATGCATTGTTATGGAGTTCCTTTGTTGGAAAGTCAACTTCTGGTAGAAATACGGAGTATGTACTCGTTGGTAATTTATAGAATATATTTTTGATGAGGTTTTTTTTTTATTTTTTTAAAGCGGAAGTTTGTTCCGGTCACTAAAAAAGCTCCAGTTTAGTCCCTTAGGTACTCAAACAAAAAACATCATATTTCTCTACCTTTTACAAATGAATAACGCATCAAATGTCACATGGACAAGCTTGCTTAAACGCTCAACTCGCTAAAGAGGCTCGTTTGATTAGCTTAGTACTTTTAATGTGATTAGACGTGTCATCTTTTGGGTTAAACATATATTCTTTCTTTTGGACACGGTTAAACTTTGAGACATGCTATTTGGTTTAGCGTGCCGCAACGTGCGCGCGTATAAAACAAGTTCTCTTAACTTTCTATTCGAAGTTCATACACACAGAACATTTTTAGCAAGATTGTGTACATGAAGTAGAATTATCAAGGGTATGTTAGTAAATGAATAGCATAAGTTTAACCGCAATAGATAGTTTGTTCTTAAGTCTCATTCTCTAGTTGGTAGCAAGAGGGTGTTAGAGAAATCATTTCTTGAAGTATTTGTTCATGAAGGTTTTATGTGTTATGATGTTTTGTTTTTTTCTTTTTAATTATTCATCATTCAGTATAATATATATTTCCTTTCAGAGCGCTGACCAAACAATTATATTTCATTTAGCACAACCCACAAAGTAGTTCAGAGGGGCAAAAAATCCATTCTTCACAATTATTCACGGGTACAATTAAACAACACTTTACTTGCTCAGCAACAATTATTGACTCAGAGTCTCTTACCCATTCAAACCCTTACTAATTCAACACTTACTCAATCAGAATTTGCTAAACAACCCCTAACTAATCATCTTATTATTGTATATTAATATTATCAATATTATTAATATTAATGTTTTAAGCACAACGATCAAGGATGTAATCCTATCACCAATTGTCATTGCATTATCATTATAGCTACTTCTTCTAATTATATTGTTTTATCGTATTGTAAATTAGGTTATAGTCTCGTATATTACACTAGTTAAAAAATGAAAATTATTTGTTTATAGAACCACAAAAAGACAAGTAGATGTACTTGATAATCATACCACAAGCTTGACACATTTGGCTCATATTAATCAATATTTAACCCGTTTCTAAAGCGTTTAACAACTTTCGTCACAATCATCAATTCTTTTCGATAGTTTCTTAATTACTTTCACAACGTTAGCCAATGAAGTAATCAAATATTTTCATTAAATACACCAGAGAATCTGCTTCATATTAATATCAACAATAAAGTTTTAAGTATCAAAAAACAAAACTAAACACAAATCATATTTGGATAATTATGCCATTTAAAATTATTTGTTTTCAAATAATATAAAACAATTCAAGATCGTATGAACCATTTATTTTGCAAATCGAATATGGAAGTAAGGATTGCGTGCGTAAATTGAAGCCTATGGTAATCTTCGTTAACCTTGAATATTGATATACACCTCGTACATTTATTATCACTCTTTATAACACTATTTCAGTAAAGTAATTCTAAAAATATCATTATCATTATAAATCTAATATAAAAAAATTCATCAAAATTTATTTTTTTGGTAAGGTTTGATTTAAAAATATCATTGTCATTATAAATTATAAAGATATATTTGAGGTAAGAGCGGATTTTGTGAAAAAGTTTAGTCGATCTATCTAACAAAAAAAATTTGTTCAACTTAAAGATATATTTAAAATAAGGCCTATAGTAGGTAAGGATTTTTAAACAAAAAATTAATGTTTTAGTTCTATGATATTAACCCAATTTTAAAAAAATTATAAAAAAAACTAATTCTAATTAAAAACAACTTTTAAAGAGATGATATTGTGTTGACACATGACATTGACATTATTTGAAAATGTTATCTATGATAAGATCAATTTAATAATATAGGGACGTATTTTATAGAGATGTTGAACAAATGTTTTTTTTAAATATTTATTTTAATTATCATGTCATCTATTTGTCAAAATGTATAGATCATCGGAATTCGACACGTGATATCTAATATTTAATAGAAGAAAGATGCGGATAAAAACAAATTTTGGGTGACTTACAAAGCTAACACGTGTCTTTCATTATTTTTATTTTTTAGACCTACAATATATATATACATATAAATATATATATAATAAAATTCATAATTTTAAATTATAAAGGTAAAAACCTATAAATTTTATCAATTCTAATGTATTAGTTAAAAGTAATTTAAATTATTGCAATCAGAAAAAAAAAAGTATTCAAGTGAAACACGACCTAAATTTTATATTTAGAAGTTAAAACAATAACAAATATAGAAATAATTAAGTTGTATTTAATCAACCTTTTAGACAGAAATAAAAAGATAAAAAGTTTTATGGCCTTAATGAATCACGCGTGTTCTAAGATGTTTACTTTATAATATAATACGAATTTAAGTACCCATGTATTACACGGGTGGTCTCAAAGTAAATTATATTATTTAACAGTGTTGACATAAACTTTTAAATAATAAAAAAGTTCCATTGCCTAGATTAGAATCTTGTTTGGTACACGTCTTGAGTTGATAAAAGTTTAAATGAAATAAATTTTAAAAATAAATACATATAGAAACAAAGAGGTGATGAGATTATTACATATAAACCACTAATCTACTAAACAGAAACATATACAAATACATAAAAAAAAAAAACTAAAAGACCAAATTCAACCAAAGAAGATAATGAGATACATAAAAGTAATATGCATATATCAAGTAATATGGAGTCGTAAAACCATCGAAATTAGTGGGCGGCAGTATGGAACTCCCCTCATTAGAAAAGCCACGCAGATGACTTCAAATTTAAGTGCATAAAATTATGTAGTTTTTTAACAACCAACAAACTCATGTTATTGAATAAAAGATATAAACAGTGTGAACAAATAACCAAAGTCACAACAGTTTAGATCAAACATGCTCTATTTTTCCCAGGTCAAAGCCTGCACCTTTGATCGTTTTTTTATACAAAGGTACCCCCAACCTTTTTAGCTCCTCTACAGCACTCTCCAGATTCGGATTGTTCTGGTTGAATGCTAAGTTGTTTCGACAAAGCCATATACTCCACATTCCAGTCACCATTTTTTTTCATTTCGTCGACCCACTCGCATGGCAATGATATCTGACCAAATCTTTGCTTTCAAACATATACAGCCAAGTTAGACGGCATCAGCTTGCAACCCGATCCCAAACACCTTTAGGCGAAGTGGCAAGACACGGAGAGATGGCGAACCAGCTCCTCCTACGACCCGCATATCAAACATCAAATTAAGTAGTTCAGCATGTAGTATTGTCATAAAGACATCAAATTAATATGCATCAGAACTTTTTCACCTTAAAATAATATATATTAACAACTTAACAGAGAAATATAACTATTTTAGGGAAGATTATATTGCTTATTGTATCATGGTAAAGAAAGGTGCATAAAACCTTAATCCAATGGCAAATGACTATAGCCAGTTTCCTTCTTTTTTCTCAGACCCAGCCAACCTTATTCAGATTCCAAAAACCTAAACCATAGAAAAGTTAAACCAAAATAATAAAAAAAAGTTACATCAAAATGTAACTTACTTTGCCAATTGAAAGAACCATATAAGCTAAAAATTTGATAGGTTTAGCTGAACCCGAAGTGCTCGCCACAATACTTTTATTCATCGCCTGCAAATTTAAAAGCTTTCAATTTTTAACCAACTTATTTGGATTTAATATACTGAGTTACATCCACACATGATAACTAAACTTTTAGATTTGCAATAGAAATAATAAGCGTTTGCCTGAGATTCATGGGCATCACAAATAGACTTGTCCACCTCACCATAGCTTTCGAAATCAGCTGTTGGAGCACCATCAAAGGTTGCAACAAAAATTTAATCCTTCCACCATTCAAGATAAGTCAGAATCAGTATATTCAATATCATTGTTGAGCATTCTCAATCATTAGTCTTATTCATCATCTTTCATGTGAATCCCAACCTGTTCCCTCATCTCCAAGCCCTTTTCTTTTATCTCTATTGCATAACAACTCACGCAATGTGGGCGCCTCAAACCTATATCACAGTCTCAACACCACCTTCTGAAAAACACTACACATCACCATCCCTAGTGTGGTATTCCGGCGTCCTCGGTCGCCTTGTATCTGAAGCCCATATGAGGCGCAATTTTTTCATATATACCAAGGTTACTAATGTAAAAAGAAATGTAAATTCATCCACTCTGAATTAATTTAAAGAAAAACTTACTTCACAAGTTGTTTCGTGCACGTGTTCATGGTAACAATTTGATTGTTGAATTGCTCTACACATCAAAAGAAACAATGAATAGAGTCGGATGAAGTCCATAAATGTACTTGAAAACTAAGACATTACCAATGAGGAGTTTTGGGGTTCTGAATGATGCAAGCTTTGTTCAAGAACCTACATACATAATTAAATTTAATATTTTTATTCAAAACTTGTATAATTGTAAGTATTCGAAGTTTCAACTCATACCAAAGAATGACCCGTTTTGACCTGAATCCAGTTTTAAACTATTAACAACAAACTCGACCCGCCCATATTTACCATCTTAATTGTAATCAAATTATGATTAATATGACCATAATCTAAAGAAATTTTGCATAATTGTAAATAATAGAGGGTTCAACAGGTCCTAAAGAATGACCCGTGTTGACCTGAATCCAGTTTAAATTGTTACCCAACACACATGACCAGCCCATTTAACACCATAAATGTAATCGAATTATGATTAAAGTGACCAAAGTCTAAAAAAACCTGGCATAATTGTAAATATGAGGTTTCAATCCGTATTGGAAAATGACCCGAATCGGCTATGAATTCTCGCTTAGGAGATCTGGGAAGTACTTGTATTGTGTCCATGTATAGCTGCAACTATTGATACACTACCTTAATTAAGCTAGCACCAGGGACTGTCATATCTCCACTTTTAGGTTCTTTCACTATACATAAATTATCATTAGCAGCTAGATCAAGAACTTGTATTGTTTCCATGTATAGCTGCAAGTATTGATACACAAGTCTATATAGATAATAAACGATATAATAAACAAAACAACCTACAAAAAAACTGCTTATATGACATTTAGGTAGAATATGTTTCAGCAAATATATATTCCATTGTACAATTTATAAACCTAAGCTTTACTCTATTAGTCTATTAATGTATTACACATGAAAAAAATTATATATAGTACCTGCCACACAACTCAACCTTCCATTCTATTTTAGCAGATTTCATTGAAGTATTTCAAAGTGTAGGCAACTAGAAAACATATCCACTACATAAAAATGTAATATACATAAATAAAAAATGATAATATTTTTTTTGTTTACATAGAACTTTGAAATGAAACAAACGTTCCATTACTCATTTAAAGATTACGGCAGAGTTCATTAAAAAAGTTTGCTAGAACAAAAAACAAATAAATATACGTAGCTCCATACCATGTGTACCGACAGGTTCTTTAATGTCACACACCCGACCCGCAGCGGAAATGGTGATCGGGGCATGATTGGGTTTTCATCAAAGCTCATGACATTTACTATAAAGTTTCATATTTATTATTTCTCTTTAAAGAAGAAGTTACAATAAACATACAAACGCAACATGTTCAAATACATTTTCATTCAAATTACAAACTAAAGTACAATTACAAAGGAAAACAAAACTAAACGTTCATTCCAAGGCATTAACTTGTTTATTCTTCAAGGCCATCCTATGTGTTTCTTTTCTCAACCGGATCACCTGTATCATGAGTAAAATAGGGTTCTGGATCAACAAAAGTTGGCGAGTTAATCTTATTTAAATATTTGAAAGGATTAGTTATGTTGGTTATTTGAATAAAATTGTGCATAACCAAATATGAATATACGTACATGAATTAAATCACATAACACATAATATCAATTAATGCACACGCACACACCAAATGATGAACAATGAGATCAAGGCTCAATCAAACGGAGCCAATCTAATGAGGCACCTGATGCTCAACCCGTCTCCAACGGAACTGATGGGCCTAATGAATGATTTGCACGCAACTTGACAAAAATGTAAACACACAATACAACTTATAACATTACATAACACGTAAGATCATACAATGGTAATAGCACGAGTTTGAATAAACGAAGTAATTATAGCGACACATGATACACCCCAAAACATGAATAAAAAGGGAATTTGTAAGAATTCACTCACAGTGGGTGCGTTCCTTGATGACGAGGAATGCGCACGAATATTATGATCCAACCGACGAGGGAAAAACTAACCTAAATAATAACGAAATGATTCGGTAAATAAATAAATTTTATTTGAGATTAATATTTTTAATTAGTGCTCTTAATGGGATTGTTAGATTTATTTTTGTGAGTTTAAGGAAATTTTCTAACTTTAATAATCTTATTTTTAAGTATTTTTAAATAATTTTCCAATTAAATAAATAAATAAAAAGAAATAAAAAGGTTGACTTTTTTGACCGTTGACTTTTTGACCGTTGACCGGTCGGACTGTGTTTTTATATGCGCTGAGTGAGGTTCGAACTCGGGACCTCTCGTATACGTGCACGCAGCTCTACCAACTGAGCTACGTGTCTAACCCGAAATATTTCTGATTTTAATTATATTTATATACTATTTAGATTATTCAGAATTTTATTTAATAAAAAAGGTTTTTAAACCAATCGAACCGGCATGCCTGTTAACACTCGAACCCGCGACCTTATGTTGTGTTGCACCCAGCCCAACCAACTGGGCTGGGTATCCAACCCGTGGTATTCTGTATTTAAATTATATTTATATACTTACTCGATTAAGTCATGCTTTTATTTATTAAAAAGGTTTATTATATGAACGGATCATTGTACGTAGTGAGACTCGAACCCGGCATCATGTGTGTAAAATGCACACAGTCCACCGCTGGACTGTGTGTCTAACCCAATTTAAATCCCAAGTTTTATTACACATATATATTTAGACCGGCTTCATCTTCTTCAACTGAATTAATACCCAGAAACATAACTCTACTGTGTTTGATTCAAAACTCTTTGTTTTAAATTATGAATGGACGATTACAAGACATTAAAGAAAGAATTCAACAGGGTTTTACCAGTCAGTCGTGATCTTCACTTCTCCGGTGGAATTCCGGCGACAACACAAAATTCCGGCGATGTATAACTTGCGACAGAGGCTCTACAGGGAGTTTGAGGTGAGTGTGGGTGACTTCTGTCTGAGCTCTAGGGGTCCTATTTATAGAGTAGGGCAATAATGGGATGGATTCTTCGGTTTTCCGGTGAAGAATTTCCGGCGCAGACATATGAGTTTTCCAACGAACAGAGATTTTGATTAAAGAGCTTAGAGTGGAGTTATGGAGAAATGTGCGAGGTATTTGTGTGGTGATTCAGTGCTATTTATAGGGTGATTTCCCGTTTTCGGTTATAACTAAACATCTTTCGGTCAAATCCTAAATCTGGGCAGTTTTCATCAAATTAAGTTTAAATTCATCGGTTATAACTGTCATCGGTTATGCTAAATATAAGAAATCAACGGTAATTGCTTTGATTTGTAAAAATTATGCATCTTGACCGTTACTGGTTTCCGCCCTTTTTGAATGATAGGTTTGACCTTCGTTTGTGTATATCATTTAATTGTTTGAATAAAAAACCAATCGATGTGTGTAGCTCAGTGGTGAAAACCGAGTGTGGAGGTATGGGGACCCGGGTTCGACTCCCGGTTACCCCCTTTTTGTGATGATTTATTTATTTATTTATATATATTATTTTATTTAACTTTTATTGATTTGTATTATTTTTATTTATTGGTTATCTTTTTAATTATGAGTTATTTATTAATTATGAATATTAATAAAATAACAAACACAATAAATACGCAACGAATTTTTATAACTGAATAATTGATTATTAAACGAAGCGGGTTTGGAAAACCCGTTTTTCGACGAATGTTACATTTAATCCGACCACGGCGACCCAATTTGGTCCAAACTTCCACGAGCGGTATTATGACAAAGTCGTCAACAAACCTTATAAACTGATGTATCAATGGGTGTAATTAAGTCAAGCAACTAATGAGTTACTCGAGAATGGCCGGTCCAAAGTAAGCTCTAGCCTAAATTGGAGCTCATTTACTAATCGAGCTTGACCAAAAGCTTCATGTATAATATTTATATTATTAATAATAATATAATACATAATCACATAACAGTATTATTATAAATATAGTTACAACAAAAAAAGCTAAATAATAATATATATCCTGTTAATATGTGAATTAAGATTATAAACGGATACATAAATATAACAATATATGTATATAAATAAAGTTAGCTAATTAATAATAAGTGAACTAAGCCCAAGCCAAGCTTGTAAAATCAGGAGCCTAACTTAAGATGTAGAGATCGAGCTCTTTGAAGTTAAAGAACCGAGCTCGAGTTTAGTAGAGATCGGGCCCGATTCGTTTACACCCCTGGTATCAACACAAAGAAAAGAAACACGTACCTTGAACCATTTCACATCCTCTGATTTTGGAACATATATCTTACTGCAGCTTTTGATTTTGAAACACATTGATGGTAACTAAAATCAACCAACAATAAAAAAGGTTTATCAACTATTCTGATGTGAAAAACCAAAAGGCATATGAAAAGCTAATGGGTATATGAGGCATTTCTTACCTGGTTAAAAGGATCTTTTTCAAAATAATTTATCAGGATCCATACTTTCTAATGAGCCAACAGTAGCCAGTGCAAGTGCAACAAAAATCACCTCCGCTCTTCAAGACGATCAATGGAAGAGGAAGAATACATGGTTAATCAAAACAACTTCTGAATATCAAACAAATATCCATTGTATCGAAAATTAGGGGTTTTGTAAGAGGACTAAATTAACATAGCAAACGAAACACATAATCAAGGATGAAGAATACATGGTTAATCAAAACGGGACAAACTCGATTGCAATTGAGCACATGGTTAATCAAATCGGGATAAAATCAAATCCGGTTGATAACACATAATCAAGGATGAAGAATACATGGTTAATCAAATCGGGATAAAACTCAAACGGGTTCAATGATTGATAACATATAATCAGGAAAAAGATGAAAAACCCTAATTGATAAAGAAAGCACACAGATCAGATGAAAAATCATGAATAGAAAAGGGGCAAATCTGACCTAGTTTGGCGATGAAGATGTTGAAATAATGAAGCGCAAGATCAAAATCCTGTAGATTATTTTGATGATTGTAGCAGTGGAAGATGATTATAGATGACAGAGAAACCGGCGGAAGAAAATGGCGTGTTTTGAAGATAGCGTGTATTGTAACAGAATAAAGGAAAAGGGGAGTTTGGCGCTCATACACAATTATCTGGCCAAACTGATAGTCCACGTCACCCAATTGATTGGCAAGAATAGGAAAAGTGAATCATTTTAGTATAATAGTTAGATAGAATATAAATAAGCCACGTGAATTTGTGATTTTCTAAGTGACCAAACTACATTGTAATTTAATAAGTTGTTTTGTTTTGGTATATGGAACGTGGAAAGGGTAAAATAAGAATCACTTTAAGTTGTGAGAATCATGTGAACAAGCCCTTTAAAAGTTTTTTACAAATTTTTTTCTTAAAAATCTTAAGAAATCACTTGTTCTAACAAAAAAATGTCTCATGCAACAATTTACATCGCCATCAAGAAAATTTACATCAGGTGTAATTATAATTTGCATCGGGCGTAACTACCGACTCGACATTTTTTTGTTATTTGTCTTTACAGATGTGTTTATAACATTCTCATCTAGGTTTGTGCAAAACATGGTGGCCCGACTCGCGCAGAAAGTAGGAGTTCTCATGGTTTTCACAATTCGTGGTGATTCTTAATTGAACCAAATCCTATATATACAGAATTGGCTATGGGGTACGGGGCGGGGGTTGGAGCGTGGGTTGGGGGAAACGCCCCAAGGCACCACCTCGGGTGGGCTTGGGTTTCAGCGTGGCCCGTTGGGCGGGGCTTTCAGACCGGGCGTTGGGCGAGGCTACCAAGATGACATGGCGGAAACTGTTTGGCGGTTTAGGAATTTTTAATAATATTTTTAGGCTTTTTTAATATTGTGTTTATTTATAAATAAAATTGAAAAAAAAAATTAACACGTGGCCTAGCCGCGCAGACTAGCCACGCCCCACCATACCCAGCGCATGGATGCATGACCGACGGGCTCCTCCAACTCCACGTGTCAGGCCATGCCCCAAACCCCCGTCCCACCATGCCCAATAGCCTAACAAAGAAAATTGACAAAATAAAAATCCCATAAGGAAAGTCCAATGTCCTTTTTTTTGTTTTTTAGAGTTACGTATATGGAATAACACTAAATTCTTCTATATGGATCTAAAAATAAGAAGAAATACTAAAAAGGAAAAAGATGGAAAGATGGAGTTTAAGGAAACTTTACAATTACAATTGAGAGTTGGTTGGATGTTCTAAATGACCTTTAGATCACTTTGTGTTTTCGGCATAACGCAATGAGACTTCGGTTCGTCCTATGGGAATAGTTTATGTTCGATTTCAGAGTTCCTTGCATTTTGTTTTAAGTGGGTTTTTTCGCGTGTTTCATGAGTGTTCTTTTGTAGGTTTTGTAGTTTTTCCTTGTGTTAGTAGTGGGGTCGGTTCTCTTAGGTCTATTTCGAGATCGTATTGTCGTTTTTGTTTAGCCTCTTGCTAGTCTAGTTTTCGGTTTTAATTAAGATTTAGCTGTTTTTAAACAAAGATGCGAAAAGCCATTCTTCGATAGCTCACCTATACGGTGGGGGTGGTAATCTAGGATTAACATGAATTACAGGAGAGAGTAGTCCATGTTAACCTAGAACATCTGCAACTCATTGTCAATACTTACTCTCACACTCGGCAGTGGTCAAAGAAAACACCTCTCAGCTGTGACAAAAATAACATGCGTTGTTATCATCTTTATAGATTTCCATGTATAGAGGAGCTTCCAAAGTACTCATCCAAGATAGTCTTAGGATATCCTCACATTGAAATGCATTGTAGCTTCATAAGTCAAACATGCTATCACAAAGTTCATGTAACGTTAGCCACTTGTAAGGGTCAAACGATACAACCCTCATAATAGAACTCAAATGACATGAAACTATGAACTGTTATCACCTTACGTAATAAGATCGAGGGTGTGTCTATGCTACCAATCCTCAGCTAATCTGCTAGGCATAAATTATAAACTTTGAGATTGAAGAATTATTATACACATCTCTATGAACTATATTGTGACAAGTAGAACAAGGAAACTACTCCACATCAACAACCAATAAATGTTGGCCATTAACAAGACCAAAACGTCTATGGACAAGGTAATAATTCATAAAGTCAAACCAATAACCTATTCAGACCTATAATCATTTGAATTAAGGTTATACGATGTGGGGCAATGCCCCCAGCCACATCAACTAGGTGGCGCCCCCAACACCGCCCCTCCTCCGTCATTGGAGGGCGCCATGCAAGGTACCGCCAACCCCTTTGTTGACATGAAGGAATGATCTAGTGGGCCACATATTTTCTTGACCACTAGAATTTTTTTCTTTTCTTGTTTTTTTTAATTAGTGGGTCGCTATGACTTTAGTGGGGTTTTACCACATACCATCAATGTTAAATGGAGGCGACATTGTTGCCTTAAAACCTACTTGAAATTCGCGTAGCTTTATCTCACACCGTATAGGCTAATAGTTGATTTAACACTATGAACTAAGCATGAGATGTTGAGTAGAAACTCCATCCAAATGGCGAAATTACTCTAGTGGTTCCCATGTCTAAAGGATTGCTCCAAACACAATATTCTCACCACTAATTTTAGCTACCCTCTTTAGTAACATAGAAAAGCTATTTTAAATATTTAGTTAATCTCAAAAAGAAAATTTTAAAGTGATTTTTAGACAACCCATACCACCAAAAAATGTTTTGTTTTATTCAGAAACAAGGTACAAGTTTCACTACACAATGTGCAAACATTTACAACATTGTTAAAAAGGTAGTTGTCCATATAATAATTACCAACCTCAAGGATAAGGAGCCCTCCATTCCATTCCTTTCCAAACTCCCCACACTTCCACTCCCTTCACATGGAGGCCAAAAGTAAAAAAGTCAACACTTTCCTCTTCTTCTTCATCATCATCATCATCCTTCTATCATCTCACCACTCACTAGGAGCTCCAAAAGGCACATGGGTCGGGTCAAAATACCATATTGAATGCACAATGTGTGCCGCTTGTGACAACCCATGCAACCAACAACCACCACCATCACTACCACAGCCAACACCATCACCACCACCACCCTCCTCCACCGGCGGCGGCTACTACTACTCCCCACCACCACCATCCTCCACCGGCGGTGGCTACTACTACTCTCCACCACCACCCTCTCAAGGTACCTACTACTACTACCCACCGGCGGCCACCGGCAACTACCCCGCCCCAGGAACACCGAACCCCATAACAAACTACTTCCCTTATTACTACCACAACTCTCCACAGTATGATTCAGCCACTGTAGTGTCACTTTCCGGTGCCACCGTAGCCATGTTGGTGATCAACATATTGTTAGTTTTTTAACATATTTTTATGGAGTAAAGTACAATCTTGGATGAATAAAGGTGTCAGATTTGGCAGATCTAACACGTGGTTTGAACATCGGTGAGTTTCTGGATTTACTCATCAATTATTCATTGAGTTGCAGAGAATTCTTGGCAGTTGCTGACATAGATGGAAGCTTCTGGTTGCTTGTTGTTGCTGAAGTGATCTGTAAATTCTTGATAATTTATGTTATTTCTTGCAGTTTCTGATGGCTATTAAGATTAAGATTTATGTTTATTAATTAAAAATAATATTTATATATTTGTTTTTGGTTAATTAGTTTGTTTTGTGTTTTTAAATGTGTTCTTTGATTTGTGATTTGGTTCCTTAAATCAGTTTGATTGGAATATACGGAAATTTTGATTCTTATATTTAGGGAATATCAACTTAGTGATTCATTAAATGACCAATGACTATTTTCTATTTAAAAAAAATGGAAATGGAAATGGAAATTAATGTTATTACTATATTCCTAGACAGTAATGATTCATAACTCGTGTATCACACTATCACATGCCATCTCCTACTATTATAACAAGAAAAGTGATAAATGTTCAAAGAATAATATATTTACTTGGTTTGAAAATATTTCAATTGCTAATTCATTTCAACTTGAATGGTTATGAAACTTCAATTATAAATTGTTAACTAAGTATAAGATACTGTACTTTTTAATATTTAGAAAATTGTATTAAAAACCTTCTATTGATAGTCTTATATGGGAAGTGTTATCGAGATGATAATAAATTGATATACGCATATATTGAAAAACTTTGGTAGGAGGTTTGACAAAGACATGTAGGGATATCCTTTAATATGCAAGGGTGTCCAACCATTCTTTCGACCTTCCACCCTACTTGCGCACTACACTAGGGTGGCCTCATCGTCTGCATTTTTTGAAATTTCATATTTATAATTTTACCATCAAATCTGTTTAAACAAATAAATACACATTTTGATTGAAATGTCATTTTAGTCGGGTGAAATGTCATCGTTAAATTTTATTTCGATTTTTTTTTGTTTTACTTATTTATATTTTGCAGTTTTATACTGGTCTTTACCGTTTAACTCGCACGCGGATTCCCTGCCGCAAGACGCGGTTGGGAAATCCTAGTTATATACAAATTATGATACAAATAACTAGATAATATATATTATTTTATATACAAATGATAATTTTGAAATTTTGTTTAAAAATATATAAAAGTAGCGCTAGTTAATTAATAAATAATAAACAAATGTATTAAATTACATCATCTTAGCTGCAGTAATGGTTTTTATTTTTATTTTGGTTATCAAATGTTTTTCTTTTTCCATTTTAACCACATGAAACTTAAGCATATTTAGCCAGATAGGAAATATAAATAACTTATAATTTTGTATTCCAATACTTTTTTTTCTATCTATTAAATATATTCAACAATTTGTGTGTTATATTTTCTATATTATTTTTACTAAACACGTTTCCATTAACTTATATTAAAAATCGGGTCTCCCCTACTGCTATAAAAAATAATATTAAAACTCTTCCTGTTCAGCGAACCCTGTCAGTTAAAACCGTGAGTGCCAGCGGTAGTGGCTGTTGTAGGTTGGTAATCTTCGGTGTGTCGGGTCGCAACACCACATCACCATTTCTTTTTATTCGTTACATTTTATTTCGTTTTTTTGGTTGTTTTACTTGTTTAGCTGCTTTATACTGGTCTTAACCGTTTAATTCATACACGGATTCCTTGCTGCAACGCACGGTGATGAAATCTTAGTTATGTACAAATTATGATACAAATAACTAAATAATATAAAATATTTTATAATATAAATTATAATTTTGAAAATTTTATTTAAAATTATATAAAAATAGCACTAATTAATTAATAAATAATAAATAAATATACTAAATTTACATCATCTTAGCTACAGTAATGGTTTTTATTTTTTATTTTGGTTATCAAAAGTTTTTCTTTTTCCATTTTAACCACATGAAACCTAAGCATATTTTCTTTTATTTTTATAAGCCAAATAGGAAATATAAATAACTCATAGTTTTGTTTTCAAATACATTTTTTTCTATGTATTAAATACATTAAACAATTTGTGTGTTATACTTTCTATTTCTATTTCTATTTGCTAAACACGTTTCCATTAACTTATATTAAAAATCAGGTCTCCCCCACTGCTATAATAAATAATATTAAAACACAACTTCCTGGTTAGTGAACCCTGTCAGCCACAACCGTGAGTGCCCGCAGTAGTGGCGGTTGCAGGTTGGTAATCTTCGGCGTGTCCGGTCGCAACACCACATCACCATTTCTTTCTATTTGTTACATTTTATTTCGTTTTTGTTGTTTTACTTATTTATATTTTGCAGCTTTATATTGGTCTTTACCGTTTAATTCATACGCGGATTCTCTGCTGCAACGCGCGGTGACAAAATCCTAGTTATATACAAATTATGATACAAATAACTAAATAATATATAATATTTTATATATAAATTATAATTTTAAAATTTTTATTTAAAAAGATATATAAATAGCATTAATTAGTTAATAAATAATAAACAAATATATTAAATTACATCATCTTAGCTACAGTACTGGTTTTTCTTTTTTATTTTGGTTATCAAAAAAATTTTCTTTTTCCATTTTAGCCACATGAAACCTAAGCATATTTATTTTATTTTTATAAGCCAAATAGGAAATATAAATAACTCATAATTTTGTATTCAAATATTTTTTTTTCTATGTATTAAATATGTTAAACAATTTGTGTGTTATTATTCTCTATATTCTTTGTACTAAACACATTTCCATTAATTTATATTAAAAATCGGGTCTCACCCACTACTATAATAAATAATTTTAAAACATAACTTCCTGGTCAGTGAACTCTGTCAGCGACAACCATGAATGCCTGCGGTAGTGGCTGTTGCATATTGGTAATCTTCGGTGTGTCGTGTCGAGTCGCAAAACCATGATCACCATTTTTTCTTATTCGTTACATTTTATTTCGTTTTTTGTTGTTTTACTTATTTATATTTTGCAGCTTTATACTGGTCTTTATCGTTTAATTCACACGCGGATTCTCTACCGCAACGCGCGATTTGAAATCCTAGTTATATACAAATTATGAGACAAATAACTAAATAATATATATTATTTTATATAAAATTGTAATTTTAAAAAATGTATTTAAAATATATAAAAATAGCATTAATTAATAAATAATAAACAATTCAGGCTCAAGCTAAAAAATTAGTGACGAACTTAAGCCTATTTAAGCTCAGCCTCAGTTCGACTTATTTACACCCCGGAAAAGTCCCAAACAATGTCGTTTAAAAAATTAGTTTTATTTATTTTAATACATAAAGTTGATAGTTTTTTAATATTAATGACATAATAGTATTGTTTTCATGGATTTTATTGCTTCAGGTTATTATTTCTAAAATTAAAGACTTGTTATTTTGATAGAAGTTAAAAAAATCATGACGAGGTCGGCATAATTATAAAAAAGGAAAAGAAGTGTCTATCCAAGGGAATAATCAACTTTTAATTTGAAGTGCATTATTTCTAAATAAATGTGGTGTTAGTGTTACACTTCTCTTGTTTTTAATAAGTTGGGTAATCAAATTTGGATGCATACTAGAAAAGGTGAGACATGGGATACTCTTTTCCATGTGAGTTGTTGATATGTCTACTCACATCAATTTTCACACCTCGACCCACAGCGGAATAAAAGTCAGGCATAATTGGGTTATCATCAAAGCTCATGATATTTACTAAGATGTTTCATATTTATTAAATTCAAATTACAAACTTAAATATCCAAAAACAAAATCCATACAATTACAAAGGAAAATGAAACTATATATTTATTCCAAAGCATTAACTTGTTTATTTTTATAGGCCATCCTAAGTGTTTCCTGTCTCAGCTGGATCACCTGTATCATGTGTAAAACAGGGGAGATTTTGGGTCAACAAAAGTTAGCGAGTGAATCTTGATAAAACATTTTAACTAATTTCTTGTTTATTTATTAAAGAAAATTCGTGCATTAATCACATGTGAGCAAACATATATATGTAAACAATCACTAACCACTTTGGATGAGTATATGACATGAATGATGATGTATTTGAGATCAAGGCTCAATCAAACGGAGCCGATCTAATGAGGCTCCTGATGCTCAACCCGTATCCCACGGGGAACTGATGGGCCTAATGAAATGCGTGCACTGAAATGATAAATTCAATCTACATATAATTCACACAACAATCAATACACATTTGATCACGGATATAGTATGCACAAGTGTTTAAATAAAATAAAAGAATAGTACGACACATGATACACCCTAAAACATGATTAAAACGGGGAATTGGTAGAGGTTCACTCACAGTGGGTGCGTTCCTTGATAATGATGATTGCGCACGAATTTAAGATTCAACCGACGAGGGAAAACTAACCTAAATAATAATGAAATAATTCGATAAATAAATAATTTTATTTGGGATTAATATTTTTAATTAGTGCTCTTAATGAGATTTTTAGATTTATTTTTATGAGTTTATTGCAAATTTTTAATCTTAGAAAATCTTATTTTTAAGTATTTTTAAATAATTCTTTCAATTTAATAAGTAAAAAGTGAAAACAAAATTTAAAAAAATATGTTGACTTTGTCAGGTCTGACCGGTCGGATAGCATGAAATTCAGGCGGCGAGTGAGGTTCGAACCCGTGACCTCTCGTATACGTGCACGCAGCTCTACCAACTGAGCTACGTGTCTAACCCGAAATATTCTCTGTTTTAATTATATATATATATACTAACTAGCTTTAACCTTATTTAGTTTTTATTAAAAAGGTTTTTAATATGGCCGAAACTGATTACAAAACCCGGACTCGAACTCGGGATCTATAGTTCGAGTGCACACAGCCCAACCAGTTGGGCTGTGTGTCTAATCTGCATAAACACTGGATTATATTCATTTTATATATATATACTGTGAATTGATCTGAATAAGTTTTAAAAAGTGTTGGCTTTATTTCAGAAAATCGGAAACATGTGCGACTCGAACTCGGGACGTGTGCTTTGTAATTGCACACAGTCCACCGCTGGACTGTGTGTCTAACCCGGTTAAATACCCGATTGTAATTATATTAGTATACATCTTAAACTTCATCTTCTTCACTTTAAAAACACAGAACTTATAACTCGACCGAAAATTGTTTGAAACAAAATCTGGTTGACTGATTAAGATTAATACATGCTGAATAATAGATTACAAAAAGAGTTGAGAATTATACCGATTAGAAGTAAAACTTCGGTTTTCCGGTGATATTCCAGCGAGTGCGAAAATCTCCGGCGACGTGCTTTGGAAGGAATAAAGCTTCAGGAAAAGAGTGCGGTTCTGAGCGAAATGTTTATAAGGAGTTTGGGTGGGTATTTATAAGGGGGACAGGCCGATTGGTTTCGAATTAGAGGACAAAATTCGCGGTCAAGGATTTCAATTCTCAAAGGAAACGGTTTTGACTAAATTGAGTGTTAAGCAACGGTTATAACTGATGTCGAAATCAGTTTGCGCGTTTCAGTCAAGGGAAAGTAGCAAGATTTGCGGAGTCTTCGTTTTTGCCGGCGATTTCGGGTTCTGAGTTTTCTGATTTACAGGTTTTGATTTTTGGTTTTACCATAAGTGTTATTTGATTGAGTATTAAACACAAAAATGTGTGTGGCTGAGTGGTGTGGTGTGTGTGTCTACGCGGTAGACCCGGTTTCGAGACCCGGCTACCCTGTTCTGTTCTCTTATTTAAATTTAATATTATTATTTATTAATTATGGTTTTTAAACTCTAAAATATTTAATAATTATGTATTATTTAAAATAACCGGTACAGTAAATACGCAACGAACTTATAACTGAATATTTGATTATAAAACGAAGCGGGTTTCGAAACCCGTTTTACGACGAATGTTACAGTATCCCCTACTTTTAGAAATTTCGTCCCGAAATTTAAGCAGTAGTGGTGACCGGAAAAAGATGCGGGTATTTTTCGCGCATTGAGTCTTCACGTTCCCAAGTAAACTCGGGTCCTCGCTTTGACTCCCAACGTACCATGACAATTGGAATACGACTTCGCCTTAAACGCTTCTCTTCGAAATCCATGATTTCCACTGGTCTTTCAACGAAGTGCATCGATTCATCGACTTGAATGTCTTCTAGAGGGATATGGAGGTTTTCATCGGCGAGTCAGTTTTTCAAGTTTGATACGTGGAATGTGGGATGAATTCTGTTGAGCTCTTCTGGTAGGTCAAGCTTGTATGCTACAGGACCTACTCTCTCGAGTATCTTGAAATGTCCTACGTAGCGTGGTGCTAGCTTGCCCTTCTGGCCAAAACGAACCACTCCCTTCCACGGTGATACTTTTAAAAGTACTCGATCACCAATGTCAAACTCCAAGGGTTTTCGTCGTTTGTCAGCATAACTCTTTTGACGACTTTGAGCCGCTAGAAGATTGTTTCGAATTTGAAGGATCTTGTCGGTTGTTTCTTGAATAAATTCTGGTCCGGTGATTTGCGCTTCCCCAATTTTGTGCCAACATACTGGAGATCGGCACTTACGACCATATAAAGCTTCGAAAGGAGCCATGCCGATACTTGAATGATAGCTATTGTTGTACGAAAACTCGACTAACGGTAGGTGAGCGTCCCAGTTCCCTTTAAAGTCTATGACACATGCTCGCAGCATGTCTTCAAGGGTTTGGATGGTGCGTTCAGATTGACCATCAGTTTGAGGATGAAAAGCGGTACTAAGGTCTAATCATGTACCCAAAGCGGTTTGTACGGCTCGCCATGTTCGTGAAGTGAAACGACCATCACGGTCTGAAATGATGCTTAATGGTACACCATGACGGCTTACGATCTCGCTGATGTAGATACGAGCTAACTTCTCGTTCTTGAAGTCCTCGCGAATCGGAATGAAGTGAGATGACTTTGTAAGACGATCGATTATTACCCATATGGTGTCATACCCACTGGAGGTGCGAGGTAACCCGGTAATGAAGTCCATGGTTATGTTTTCCCACTTCCATACAGGTATTTCGGGTTGGACTAAAAGTCCTGAAGGTCTTTGATGTTCAGCTTTTACTTTGGAGCAGGTAAGGCACTTGGAGACAAAAACAGCGATATCCTTTTTCCTGCCAGGCCACCAGTAGGTGTATCGTAGGTCTTGATACATCTTGTCGGCTCCTGGGTGTACAGAGTATCGTGTTTTGTGCGCCTCATTCATGAGGAAATCACGAAGGTTATCGCGATCAGGAATCCATATGCGGTTTAAATAGTATAGAATACCGTCGGATTTGGTTTCGATTTTGAGTTCAGCTCCACATGACAGCTCATCGCGTACGTCATTTTCTGTTACAGAAACATGTTGAGCTGCCCGGATTCGATCTTTGATGTCGGTTATGATTTGCGAACATAGAAGACGAATGGAGTTCGCATAACCTTTTCGACTGAGCGCATCGGCCACCACGTTTGCCTTGCCAGGATGATACCGAATTTCACAGTCGTAGTCGTTGAGAAGTTCGACCCATCTCCGTTGCCTCATATTCAACTCTTTCTGGTTGAAGATATGTTGGAGACTCTTGTGGTCAGTGTATATTTCACACTTGGTACCGTAGAGGTAATGTCTCCATATCTTGAGAGCGAACACAACGGATCCAAGTTCCAGGTCGTGGGTGGTGTAATTCTTCTCGTGAATCTTGAGTTGCCTAGAGGCATAGGCTATCACTTTTCCTCTTTGCATCAATACACTGCGTCGCAATATACCACAAAGTCATCGCAACCCTCAGGGAGTGTGAGGATAGGTGCGTCACAAAGTTTTTGCTTTAGAGTTTGGAAGGCCTCCTCTTGCTTAGGTCCCCATGTGAAGGGTTTTCCTTTATGAGTCAAGGTCGTGAGTGGTACAGCGATACGGGAAAAGTTGGCAATGAAGCGTCGATAGTAACCACCCAAGCCAAGAAATGACCTAACTTCGGTAGGGGTACGTGGCGCTTGCCATTCCTGTACTGCCTTGATTTTTTAAGGATCGACATGAATTCCCTTGTCATTGACGACATGACCAAGGAATTGTACTTCTCCTAACCAGAATTCGCATTTTGAGAACTTAGCGTAAAGCTTTTCAGTCCTTAAGAGTGTGAGGATGAGTCGAAGGTGTCGCTCATGATCGGATTTAGACTTGGAGTAGATAAGGATGTCGTCGATGAAGACTATGACGAAACGGTCGAGGTAGGGTTTGCATACCCTATTCATTAAATCCATGAAGATAGCGGGGGCGTTGGTTAAACCGAAGGGCATGACCATGAACTCGTAATGACCATAACGAGTCCGGAAGGCGGTTTTTGGGATATCTTCTTCGTGCACTCTAAGCTGATGATAACCAGAACGAAGGTCGATTTTTGAAAAGCAGGTGGCGCCTTGAAGTTGGTCTAGGAGGTCATCAATGCGAGGCAGTGGATAGCGATTTTTAACCGTTAACTTGTTGAGTTCTCTATAATCAATGCACATGCAGAACGTTCCATCTTTCTTCTTCACAAAAAGAACAGGTGCACCCCAAGGCGATGAGCTAGGACGTATGAATCCTTTGTCAGTCAGCTCTTGCAGTTGATTGGCCAGCTCTTGCATTTCGGATGGGGCTAACCTATAAGGAGATTTTGCGACTGGTGTAGCGTCAGGTACAAGATCGATGCGAAATTCGACTTCTCTCACAGGAGGAAGTCCTGAAATGTCGTCGGGAAAGACTTGTGGGAATTCCTTCACAATTGGGATATCTTTGAGTTTCCTCTCCTTGTTTCCCTTCTTGACGACGTGAGTTAGGAATGCGACATAGTTCTTGCGGAGTTATCTTCGGGCTTGAAGGCAGGACATCAATTTGAGTCCTTTCGAAAGGGTTTCCCCGAAAATACGTAGTGTCAGACCGTCTGCAAGAGGAATGCGAATGAATTTTTCGTGGCACACCACTTCAGCGTGATGCTGGCTGAGCCAGTCCATACCGATTATAACATCAAAACTTAATAGGAATGAGGTCAATTGGAAAATCGTGATCGTTTAGAGTGAGAGTACAATTGCGTATAATAGAATTTAATGAAACGGGTTTTCCGTCAGCAACTTCCACCGTTAGAGATTCCATGAGATTAGCACGAGGTTCGTCGAGGATAGGTTCGAATTTTAAGGACACAAAGCTCTTATCCGCACCAGTATCGAATAATATGGATGCATAACTACCATTGATGAGAAACGTATCGTTGACCACGTTGTTGTCAGCCCTGGCTTGGTTGGCATTGATATTGAAAGCTCTTCCTCTGGCAGGTGGAGGAGCTTGGTTAGCTTGGTTTACCGGGTTCGCTTGAGCTTGGGCATGGATAATGTTCACTAGGCGTGGACAAGTGTTCCTGAAGTGGTTTGGATCCCCACAGTTGAAACAAGCTCGCATGGGTTGCATCACGGGGTAGTTGGGTTGGTAGGAAGGTTGGGCTGCGTGTTGTGCAGGTGGTAGAAGTTAGGGTGGTTGAGCTTGGCCCACTATCTGATTTTGGGTTTGGGTTGGAGGTTGATTGCGGTTCATTCGTTGAAGGGTACGGCAGGTTTGGATGGTGTGACCTGCACGGCCACAACTTGTGCAATGTTGGCAGGGGTTTTCGGGAGGGTGATGGTATTGACAGCGGTTGCACTTTGGGTGTGGGCCAGTGTATGGCTTTTTGTATGTTGCAGCTGGAGGAGCAATTTGGGTGATTGGTGCAGCGGTGATAGGAGGGTTGGTTTGAGTGACAGCAAAATTCTTGCTATTTCGCTTCCTCTTACCAGCAAACTTCGAGGAAGAGACGAGGTGGTTTGGAGTTGGGGTCTCAATGGGTGCTTTCTTCTTCTCATCTTTGAATTTTCCGTTTCGAATGCGATTTTCAGTGAGTTCTGTAGCTAACTCCATTGCGGCTTCAAGTGTTGCAGGCGAAGTGCTTAAAACCGAATCTTGGATTTTCGAGGGGAGGCCTCGAATGTAGTGTTCAACTAAGCGGTACAAGGGGGTGAACAAATTGGGGATTATCTGGTTCAACTCTAGAAATCTCTTATTATATGGAGTGTGGTCTCCTTCCTTTTGTTTCAGTGCGTGGAATTCGTCTTCCAGCTTTTTGATTTCGCTTCTTGGATAGAAACGTCTTGTCATAAGTTCCCTTAACTCTTCCAATGTTAAGGCCATGGCATCTTCAACTCCTCGCTTACCCTTTTCCGTGTTCCACCAGGTAAGGGCTAGCCCAAATAGTCTTCCAGTCGCGTAACGTACCTTACGGTCCTCGGGACAATCGCAATTGAGGAAAGTGTTTTCCATTTTTTCAAACCAGTGAAGAAGGGCGGTAACACCTTCGGTCCCTTCATATTTTGGGGGATCGCAGGATTTGAAGTGTTTGTAGGTGCACTTTGGGGTTTTGGAAGGAGGGTTGGCGACGCTCTGGTCTTCTTGGTTGGGAGGGTTGATGGGATTAGCGGTGAGAGCTTGTTGAACTTGAAGCACGATGTCAGGAAGTACAGCGGCCATTTGTTTAGCGATTTGTGTGGCCAAGCGTTCGTTTGACTTTCTGGACTTTCTACCTCCACGTAATTGCCTAACCGACATCTACAGGAACATATATAGGAAGATTGTGAGTTTAAGAATTTTCTAGGTGTCATGGGTCGTAAAAAGAATGAAAAAACAACATAACTGACAATAATTTAACTACATCCATAGGATGGCTTGGGTTTGCTCATGTTTGGGCCTCCAAATGTCCCCCATACCATTGCCTGTGTAGTCATGTGGGCCCCCATGACTATTGGGCTTGGTAGGATTCACATTGGTATCGGCGGGTTAACACTCGCACCACCCGAATGAAAATCGTAAAACATGATTGCGAGATGTATGGTAGGAGGGTGTCCAGGTGTAGACACAATGACAGCTCAAAGTGGGGTTAGTTCACACGACGTTTGGTATAGCATGCTTTGGCCTAATAGGTCCTTCTTACTCTCATCGTTAGTCCCCAGGTAGGCAAACTGGGCCTTTATTTTGGATTTATACGAATGCCAAGCCTAGACAGGACGTTCCGACTACCGGTACTCGTACCCTTCCAGTTACTACATGCCCGTCATGAAAACTCACTTTGATGTGATTTGAAAAATACAAAATCATTGCAAAAATCATGGAAATCGTGAGGTGTGTGCTCTCATAGATATGATATGTTATGAGAATATGAATTATGATGAGCATTGCATAATAACATGTATTTGCGAGCGTGCTTGCATAACATTGGGTGTGAAAATAAACATGAAACATATAAACATCATGAATTTTGCATGTAACGCATAAACAATTAAAAATTTAATCAACTATAGTATAGGCTCTAAGGGTCTAATAACCTATCCTATATCCCTATAGTCACAAGCTCTGATACCAATCTGTCACACCCCGACCCGCAGCGGAATAAAAGTCAGGGCATAATTGGGTTATCACCAAAGCTCATGATATTTACTAAGATGTTTCATATTTATTAAATTCAAATTACAAACTTAAATATCCAAAAACAAAATCCATACAATTACAAAGGAAAATGAAACTATATATTTATTCCAAAGCATTAACTTGTTATTCTTCTAGGCCATCCTAAGTGTTTCTTGTCTCAGCTGGATCACCTGTATCATGTGTAAAACAGGGGAGATTTTTGGTCAACAAAAGTTGGCGAGTGAACCTTGATAAAACATTTTAACTAATTTCTTGTTTTATTTATTAAAGAAAATTCGTGCATTAATCACATGTGAGCAAACATATATATGTAAACAATCACAAACCACTTTGGATGAGTATATGACATGAATGGTGATGTATTTGAGATCAAGGCTCAATCAAACGGAGCCGATCTAATGAGGCTCCTGATGCTCAACCCGTATCCCACGGGGAACTGATGGGCCTAATGAAATGCGTGCACTGAAATGATAAATTCAATCTACATATAATTCACACAACAATCAATACACATTTGATCACGGATATAGTATGCACAAGTGTTTAAATAAAATAAAAGAATAGTACGACACATGATACACCCTAAAACATGATTAAAACGGGGAATTGGTAGAGGTTCACTCACAGTGGGTGCGTTCCTTGATAATGATGATTGCGCACGAATTTAAGATTCAACCGACGAGGGAAAACTAACCTAAATAATAATGAAATAATTCGATAAATAAATAATTTTATTTGGGATTAATATTTTTAATTAGTGCTCTTAATGAGATTTTTAGATTTATTTTTATGAGTTTATTGCAAATTTTTAATCTTAGAAAATCTTATTTTTAAGTATTTTTAAATAATTCTTTCAATTTAATAAGTAAAAAGTGAAAACAAAATTTAAAAAAATATGTTGACTTTGTCAGGTCTGACCGGTCGGATAGCATGAAATTCAGGCGGCGAGTGAGGTTCGAACCCGTGACCTCTCGTATACGTGCACGCAGCTCTACCAACTGAGCTACGTGTCTAACCCGAAATATTCTCTGTTTTAATTATATATATATACTAACTAGCTTTAACCTTATTTAGTTTTTATTAAAAAGGTTTTTAATATGGCCGAAACTGATTACAGAACCCGGACTCGAACTCGGGATCTATAGTTGTGTGTCTAATCTGCATAAACACTGGATTATATTCATTTATATATATACTGTGAATTGATCTGAATAAGTTTTAAGTGTTGGCTTTATTTCAGAAAATCGGAAACATGTGCGACTCGAACTCGGGACGTGTGCTTTGTAATTGAACACAGTCCACCGCTGGACTGTGTGTCTAACCCGGTTAAATACCCGATTGTAATTATATTAGTATACATCTTAAACTTCATCTTCTTCACTTTAAAAACACAGAACTTATAACTCGACCGAAAATTGTTTGAAACAAAATATGGTTGACTGATTAAGATTAATACATGCTGAATAATAGATTACAAAAAGAGTTGAGAATTATACCGATTAGAAGTAAAACTTCGGTTTTCCGGTGATATTCCGGCGAGTGCGAAAATCTCCGGCGACGTGCTTTGGAAGGAATAAAGCTTCAGGAAGAGAGTGCGGTTCTGAGCGAAATGTTTACAAGGAGTTTGGGTGGGTATTTATAAGGGGGACATGCCGATTGGTTTCGAATTAGAGGCCAAAATTCGCGGTCAAGGATTTCAATTCTCAAAGGAAACGGTTTTGACTAAATTGAGTGTTAAGCAACGGTTATAACTAATGTCGAAATCAGTTTACGCGTTTCAGTCAAGGGAAAGTAGCAACATTTGCGGAGTCTTCGTTTTTGCCGGCGATTTCGGGTTCTGAGTTTTCTGATTTACAGGTTTTGATTTTTGGTTTTACCATAAGCGTTATTTGATTGAGTATTAAACACAAAAATGTGTGTGGCGGAGTGGTGTGGTGTGTGTCTACGCGGTAGACCCGGTTTCGAGACCCGGCTACCCTGTTCTGTTCTCTTATTTAATTTTAATATTATTATTTATTAATTATGGTTTTTAAACTCTAAAATATTTAATAATTATGTATTATTTAAAATAACCGGTACAGTAAATACGCAACGAACTTATAACTGAATATTTGATTATAAAACGAAGCAGGTTTCGAAACCCGTTTTACGACGAATGTTACATCAATAGACTACCAAGGTAGCTTTACAAGAAACCACATCTATATATGTAGACACACAAATAAATTCAAACGAGATTGTTAGAAATAAATTGAATTAACTTTATGTTTCTAATCGTCAAATGGTAAAGATTGAACGGTCTTGATTAATGGGGTGGAAATATATAAAAGTTGAACGTCTCAACCATTTATAAATCTGTACTCAATCGAATGATAAACAGTAATTCTATTTGGCTTCTACTTTTCTTTTATATATACCATCTTAATTACTTTAGTTTTTTTTTCTAACAACTTAATTTTTGGATTTGAACTTTCATCACATCAAAAGGTAATACCCAGTGTAGAACATTGGTCACAATTATAATAAAAATTATATAAATAAATATAAAAATAATAAAGATATTCTCTTTACATATTTGAGAAATTGTACGAACCGTACCGTGTAAAAAATCCTAACAAAATAACTTATAATATACATATGTAATTAAAATTATTCAAATCATGGTCTTCAATAAGACCTTTAACCGTGTCTTCTTATACGGTCCGTTGTGTTTTTAGTCTATTGCCTAGGCTTTAATGAGGTCTTGAACTACGTCTTCTTTTACAATAATTTCCTATAGAAAGAACAAACAAGTGTTGACGGTTGTGGCTGAGGCACGTGTTCAACACGCTTCCCTTAGAACAGATTTCGCGCTTTTACTAAAGACGACGCGTCTGTCTCACAGGGTACAACAGCCGAAGCAGTCTGTACTACCGGAAATGGCCACACGCTCGAGGTTACACCGAATAGAATTATAGTGTTAGAACTTGTGGAAAAATAATGATACAAAGGTGCTGGAATCAAATAGAGAAAACTTATTTTTATAAGTGCCCAACATATGGGTCTTCAAGTATTTCTTCTTTTTCAGGAATTCTCCATATACTCATCTATTTTTCTTGTATCCTTTCTCTTGTTTTTTTCTAGTATTTTTTTTCTCCATCTCAAATGAGGCAGATAGCCTATTAATTTTACAAGAGTTGAGGACACTACTAAAAAATAAGCCTAATGCAACCTTTTAAAAGCAACATTTTTTGAATGAGTTACAATTGACTCTAATGCAACTTTGTTGAACATAAAGGTTGCATTAGAAGATCTAATGCAACCTTTTTCTTAAAAAGTTGCAAATCTATATTGAATTTGCAACCTTTTTATATAAAAGTTGCAAATTTTTCAAAAAAATGCAACCTTTTTTCTTGAAAGGTTGTATTTTTTATTGAAATTTGCAACGTTTGTTAAAAAGGTCGCATCATGGAAATTTTAATCCAACTATTATTTTATAGGGTTGCATTGTTAAAAATTTATCCCTACTATTGGTTTAAAAGGTTGTATCCAAACATATAGGTTTTTGCGTCCATGTGCGAAGCTTAAGTAGGCCGGGAGGGGGCGGGCGACCCCTCCGAAGTTTTCACTCGGTAATGGAAAGTATGTAGCTTTGTATAATAATTTTGGGTATATACGTTTTCGACCCCCTGATTTTATAGAAATTTTCAGTTCCGGTGACTTCCATCCATCCGGTCGGAAATCTCAAACATCGCTACTTAGGTTATGACGTAATAACTTACTTGCCTACAAACTTTCACGACCAAAAAGTTATAGGTGTAGACACTTAACAAAAAAATATATAAAGTCTTGATTTGTAAATAGTATAGTGATATTTAATATTAAAATAATATTTTATTTATATTAAATCACATTTTCATATAGTTATATTCAAGAGAAATTGACCGTGTTAACTTTGTATTTTATAACGTAGAATATGCAAACGCACATCGGTTAACTTACAAGATAGTAAGATGTTCCTTAACGTAAGTTTTTGAAGGTCGAATTATAAGGAAGTGTGCAGAATTTAACAAAAATATGTTTCTTTACATATAATTTTTTATTAATTATTTAAGAGTTTAGCAGAAGAGTGATAAATTTAAAGGTTGATCTTGTGGACACAGCAGATGCTCAAAATGCTTTTCTAGCTGGAGTATTTCAAAACTTGTTGCAAAGGTCTCATTACCCAAGGTATAACTTTAAACCCAAAAAAATAATTAAACCATTGTCCTACATGAGATCCATCAAATGAAAATGTTAACTAGTGGAGACTGAGAAATAACATGACAATTAGATGATAGTTAATATAGTTTAGTTTAATCAAATAGAACCAGTGAAAAGAAACTATTAGCTTATTATCAATAGAAATGGTTCAATTAGAAGCTTTTGTAGCTGATCCTGGCTCAATTAGATGCTTTCGTAGCTGGTCCTTATAATTGAATAGAGCTAGTACAAGGTCAATTGTGTGCTTAAAAAAGATATACCGCTTTTAAGCGATGGATTTTAATTAATCATTAAAAAAACTATGGTGATGTGGTTGCAATGCACTTAAGTTAAAAGGTGACAACCACTCTCAAAGCTTAGAGTCCTATTTATATGTTCCATTTAAATTTGCTATCACTGAAAGAAAATAATTTTTTGTTGTGATTTTTGGGTTTATTTACATGTTGTAGGGGTTGTAATTAAGCCAAAAGATAAAAAATAAAAATAAATTAACCCCGGATTTTTTACTTTGCTTTGAACCACAGCTGCCTATGGAGTCATGGATTCTTGAAAAAAGCAATTTGTAAAGGTCTATATGACCTTCCCACCACGTGCTTGAAAGAGATAATAACCTCGGCTTTCGACCTCTATGCATCGATCAAATATGATACCTTTTCTAACCTTGTAAATCGAAGCTAATAATTATTATCATCTGATAAGCTAGCTCTTTCTGTAGTTATCTGTACAACAGTTTTGGTTCTCTGTACAACGATTACGCTTTATTATACATTCTCCTACAACAGTACTCTTTCTCGATTTATTTGTTATTTTCACATCTTTCCTCTTTTAAAATCTATGTTTCGAATTTTGGTATGAGACAAACTAATAAAATGTTCTATTGCTATTTGTTTATACATATGAACCTATAATTATACTCTAGAGTCTGAGTGTCTGACGTAGGTTTGATGATTAAGGGTATAGTGATACTTATATGATAAAAAAAGTAAATTTGGATTGTTTGCTAATAAATATCCGGTGATAACTTTATATTTCAATATACTGGATCAAAAAATGGTGTGGATGCTTTATTTCTAAGATAGTCTAAATTTAAATGTAAAGGCTAGATGCTACTGTAAAGATATAGCTTAAAATTACTGATTTAAGTTTAGAATGTATGTCATGTAACCTCATCTATCATGTAAAATCTATGAATTTTTGCTATAATTTTTATATTGATGATTTTTGCTATAGTTTTAATATGGGTCTTTTATCTTGGATATACTTTATGCAAGTTTTTAAAAACTAGCAGGCACCATAACTCATTGTTCATGACTTCATGGGTAATTATCCACTGCACAACGCTACTATATATAATGTGGACGTTAGGGTGAGTGCTAGGATTTCCATTTTAATTATTAATCTTTATATTTGTTTTATGGTTACATTCTTTTTATGCTAATATGAGAATCAAACAAGTCACTGAAACACATTATAAGAAGTAAAAATATGAAATTCAATTATTGATGTAAATAAAACAGGTTGACCCTTGCAATCAACTATTTATGTCGATGTTTTCTTTAATTCTTCTGAAAATCAAGGAATCATATAGAAGATGAAAAAAATGCTTATCTATGTGATTGTATTAGTTGGCATAATAGTTTTTCTTTTTGCATATTATCATCATATGATCTCTACCTTGGAGAGAACGCGCTGCCTTTCTTTGTCACCCTAACAGAAGCAAGACTTCAGGTTCAAATGATGAATTTAGGGAGTGAAACGTCTCAAGTGGATTCAGATGTTTTATGCTATCTGAAAGAAAATGTCAAGTGAATATGATGAAAAAAATACAAATCCCACAGGTTTTGGTTGTCCGAGGGATTATTTGGAATCTGACCTTGAAGGGAGTTGAAGAAGCTAAACCTGCAATAATAACTTTTCTTGAACAACATTGTATTGAAGTTAATTCTGAGTCAAACATCATGGACTTCAAAGCAGCTTTTGATGTTGCTCGTCTCTGAAAGTCATCAATGTTACTTGCAACCAACTGGTATGAGTTCATTCATTCTTAGACACAGGAACAATGGTTTGGTATTTACAACTAACGAGATGGAGCTGTAGATCTTGACTGGGAGCAATGTGGAAGAACCGAAGAAGAGAAATCGGTAGGGGCATGGGGAGTTACCCTACTATTTTTAATGTTTTATTTATTTGTATGATAAATGTTTGATTACTGATATTAATTAGAATAGAATTGGAAAGTTTATCTGTTGTTTATTAAGTTCTAATGTATTTCATGTAAAATTTTTGGCCTAATTTGTATTGCAATTTAAATATCAATGCAAAACATGGTTTTTTTTCGACTACTTTGCTATCATAATTTTGTCACAAAAAGCTATTGCAAAAAGTCGCTAATTAGCGTAAAAAAGTTGCGTATACTATAAAAAAGGGTTGCATTTAGGTGTATAAGAAGCTGCATTTAAAAGTAAAAAAATATAAAAAGGTTGCATTTGAATAATAAATGCAACTCTTTCAAAAAAAGGTTGCATTATGTAATAAAAAGTTGTTTTAGGTCTAATGCAACTTCATCTAATGCAGCTTTTGATAAAATGTTGCATTAGGCCTAATGCAACCTTTTATCAGAGTTGCTTTAGTTTCATTTTCTTGTAGTGATGTGTGAAAAGTCTCACTTAATTAGTCACTTAACCTGAGATATAAAGACTCAAATTAAAAGACATAAAAACTCTACACAAGAGTTTAGTCTTTAATTCATCATATCATATGAAGAGTTTATTAATAACTAGAACTGGAAGATTGACCCGCGCGTGTTGCGCGTGGCTAAAGAAATTGACATGTTGTTGATCAGATTCACATTTACAATGTGTTAAAATGTTTTTGTCGGTTAAATCTGTATTACTATCTTATACAAATAAGTAATTCACCAAATAAGCTCAATACAAATAATGGTATCATAATTACTACGTTACATGACTTGTATCCATATAAATAATCTAACGCATTCAGCCGCCGCGTTGCGGCGAGGGCATAAAACTGTGACAAATAGCACCAATGCCACACTATAGCCAACGACCACCAACATTGAAGTTGTGGCGTTTTAACGTGGAGAAAATTAGACCGATATATAAAACATAGTAAATAATAACTAACGTGATTTAAGACTCGCGCGTTGCGACGAACTTATTAAACGTGAAAAATAGACGACGTAAATACACTGAACCACACAAGTACGTTACGCCATGTTAACTCGCAAAATTTAAAACGAAACGTCAAACGAAAAATTTTGCAAAATATGAAAAACATAGGGATCAAAGTTGAAAGTAAAAAAGTTATTGAGGTTAAACTGGAAAAACTAAAAACTTTTGGGTTAAAACTACAAAATCAAGTAGTTTTGGGTTTAAAGTTAAATATCAATTTTTTTATTTTTGAAAAACCCCCCAAAACATGGGGTACAACACCACAATGCCTTAACTTGTTGCTAATTTATATTACGTAAATTTCACTAAATCATAATTCACTAAATACCCATTCACCAAATTTCCAACAATCCCCCACATGAATAAAGATCGTTCAAAACACATAAAGTTTCCAATGGAAACTCGACAGTTGAGTATTGCCGAATAACTAGGTGTTCCCTTTGAACTTTCCGTTGTGAAGCATACTTAGCCTCTTAGCGGTTTGTAGAAGCGATATCCTTTAACAGACCCCCATTTGTGTAAAGGACAATACACTTAACACAATACTCTCCTTTGCGAGGCCATCTCCTCATAGTTGTGTCCAATAATGGTCATGGGACACTTTCCTGGTTCTGCAAAGCTGTAGGAATTATGCCCCCAATTCCTTTCGTAGCGACCCCACTTCTCTCTAACATAGGTGATTCTTCTTAAATCATTAAAAGCATTGTGGTTACCATGATTAACCAAAATCATTTACCACATAATATGCTTAGCCTCACAATTTATCACTAGATTTCATAGGAATGGACTAGGACGTATTAAACGCCCTTTTATAGTTTAGGGGATATATGTAACCATATACATGACGAGATGGAGTGTGAGTATGATTTTTAGATATAATTTAAGTATTTTTTTTCACTCATTTCTTCAAGCTTTATATTTGTAAACACGATATAACACTATCACTCTCTACAACACGTTAGGGCAAGTGCACCCATCGTTAACGTAGTATAGTGATGGTAAGATACAGAGGTCGTCCAAGGACACAAGGGCTTTTAATACCGGATTATCGTCAACGTCTAATCGACCCAAATTTTGGGAAAAGATTATACTAAGTAAATTAATAAAGCAAAATAAAATAATAAAAGAAGCAAAATAAACATGATAGGATCACTTGGTTCTGACTCATCTTTTATTTACCCTTTGATGATTTTCGTACTTTAGATTTTTTAAGAGATTATCTTGGTTATAGTGGCATGCTTCTCTTTTGGAGGCAATGCTAGGAATGGCAATAGGCCGGGTATTGGTAATCCCATACCCGTACCCGTTTGTAATTATTCGGCCCATACCCAGCCCGTTACCCGTCGGGTATTTATCGGGTAATTACCCGCGGGTATCGGGTATACCCGTTTATTTGTTAAAAATACTTATTAGGACTCCCATATGCATTTTTACTATAATATTTATATAATTTACTATTTTAATAACTATAAGAAAGAAAAATATAACCAATAACATACATATATATCATATTCAAATGCATATTTGAAACACATTTCTATATAATAAACTAAATAAGGTACTTTTATTTTGGCATGCATGAACCAAATGGTTTCTCTTTTACATAATTCCTTAATATAATATTTTCATGCCACATATACTTAATTTGTTGAGAAATAATTGTATCTAAACCATCTGATTACATTAACTTCTATATAATAAAGGTATTGCTAGCTTTCATATTCAATATACATATCCAAATATATATTAAAAGAAGTAAGGGGAGTAACACAATAATACTAGAGAAGTAGAGGTAATAAGTGTCTCTACTAAGTTATATAAATATGAAACTAAAACTAAAATAAAATACATTTCGGGTATTAAATCGGGTAAGCGGGCCGGGTATCGGGCGGGTATCACTAAATCCCATACCCGTACCCATACCCGAATTTTTTTCAACATTTAATCCCATACCCGGCCCATACCCGTCGGGCTTCGGGTATACCCGGCCCATACCCGTCGGGCTTCGGGTATACCCGGCCCATATTTTCCGGGTTTCGGGTTACCGTCGGGCTCGGGCTTTTTTGCCATCCCTATGCAATGCTACCCTCGGCCATATTGGTCTGAGTCAGCAGGGATAAAGTCCCGCAAGACCGTAATATTGAAAGACAATTAAATGAGCTATTAATGCAAAATGTGGCATATCCCTCTTTTGGAGGCAACACTACCCTTGGCCATATTGGTCTGAGTCAGCAGGGGGATACTATTCCGCAAGGCTGGTTTAAAGTTTTAATAGTAGTTAATTTATAAGGGATTCTGTAACACCCCAAAAACGTCGCAGCGGAAATACAAACGTAATGGTGACGGAAGTTGGTGCCCATAAATATCTTAGTGGACGATGCATCGTTAATCTTTGGACATATTATTTAATTAAAACATTGTTTCCAAATTAAACACAAACCACAACCATAACATAGTTAAGTTGTCTTAATCCTTATGGATCTTAATACAGTCGGTCCCAAATAAGTTTTAAAAGTGTCCAAAGTTTATTATTAAACCAAAACATGCATCACAACCATAAGATACGCCAAAGATTCCCGAAGCCATGCTCAAGTACCTGAAGAACACGTTAAAATCAAGTGTCAACACAAAGGAGGGTGAGCTCACATATTCAAATTTAAAATAATTTGATCCAGGAAAAACTTTCTAATTATGTGTTTATTATTAAAACATCCAAATACTATTTTCGAAAGTCAATTTTATTTCCTTAATAAAAATCCATGAGTCAGCCGTCGCAAGCGTTTCCCCGAAACCTCCGAACTAAGAATCTTCCCAAGTTTCACATATTAAATTTATTTTACATCCATTTGTTCAGATCCGTAAGTTTGCAAGACATTACGAGCTATATATTAACATTAAGGGTATAATCAACGCTAGACAATAACAGGATATAAATTCGTCGCTTGACATGACACGGAGCTACCGGTCGCGACGGGGTTGTCAACCCGATAGATCTATCAACAATTCCACATAATCCATCTTAATGATTAAATGGCTAAGTTCGCGCAAAGTGCCAGCAATGGGTCACCCAAGGTGCCAACCTTATGAACAATATATATATATATCATACTAAAATGATAAAATTTAATATAACACGTTGTACGAATCCCCGACGTCCCCACCGAAACGTAAGCCTAATCCCGATACTTACTCTCTTGAGACCGGGCCAATTCGTTACAACTTTAGATTTAAACATTTTAAATCCACACGGCCGTTCTATCCCATAACGCCGTAAAATCCCTGTTTCATCCCCGACACGTATATATCATTATTCCAAAATCCGTTTCATCACGAAACATATTTATATCTAAAACCATGTTTTCTCCAAAAACATATCACATAATTTCCAAATCATATTTTCCACGAAAATATATTTATAGTTTAATCAAAGGCATATTTTATACGAAAACGTATACTTATCCTTTTAAGGCGTGTTCTTCCCCCAAAACATATACTAAACAGTAAAAAGAGGGGTTTAGTGACACTCACCTTTGGGTACGTAATTAAATTAGCGCAATCCCACAATTTGATTCTACACGTCCTAACATACGTAGGCACGATTTAATAATCAATATATTATAAAATTCCTAAGTTTCTCCAATACTTAGAATTTTCACATAAATTTGAAATTTTCTCGAAAAGTTATTATTTTTGGTTTTGTTGGCATATTAATATATATATATATGAGTTCATATATATATATTTTAAGATTTTGCGACTTGAACGATTTTATTAGTGATCTTAATGTTTTATCCGTTACACTCTCCCGTTTATAAATACTATATATCTACGATTTGCGCGTCGTAATATATACACATAAACGTGCATATATTCACAATATCTTAACACGCGAAAACTCATTAACTTATTCACTTTATCATTTTTAAAGCATGCATACATGAAATAACTAATTAAGTTAATCTATGTATCAGTTTTCATGCTCGATAAATAAGTTACACAATACCGTGATTTTTACCGATTCTGTTTTAAACATACAAGCGTACATGCATAGTCTTAATTCTCGCTATCATGTCGACACTTAACATATTATCATATTCACATATTTAAATCACATAACACATTTTAACACATAAGGTTCACCCATGAACAACCCATTCTAGTGTATGTTGAAAAATGTGTATTTTAGCGATTCTGTAACGTTTTTTCGGGTGCCGAAAGTCACGTATGACTAACCAAACACCAAATAAACTAAATATAAGTTAATATACTTATATTTATACTAAAAATATCAGTTTATTTACTGATTTAAAATAGTTTCATAAAAACCCTCTTAAAAAGGCGATTTTTACTGTTTTTACCGCATAGTTTTGCGTCAAATGTTACCCTAACCATCCGAACTCAAAACGACTCCAAATTTTAACACAATACATGTTATATACTGAATAAAATTATGGTTATAATCAGATTAGTGCAGTTTTTGTGTAAGGCACATAATTCATGCGATTTCACACATTTTACAACTTTTTAAGCACATAGTACTACATGCAAAGCTAGTATACTTTATATCAAAGTTCCATACCACTTTTATACATGAGATAACCTTATTTTTAAGGTTTATTTACTGATCTAAAACCATTTTATTATAACATGATTAAATTCTCATTTTATGTACATACATGCACATGCATGACTAGGTACAAGCACTTAATGCACATACATCATGTTTTCATCATTTTGTATGAACTAACATGCATCCAACATGTATTTATTTCATGTTCATACATTCAAGAACACCATCTTCATATAAACATCATCATCATCATCAAATCATTGGACATAAATGCATGTATCATGTTCTTGCATATTTAAGAACTAACAACAAAATTTTGTATGTATGCATATACATATATATACACGGCTCACATACATATATACACAAAATTCCAAAGTTCAGCTTTTCATCATATCCTTTTCAAATCACTAAATACCTTTTTGAACGTTCTCTTATGACAACTTTTAATGCATGCATGAACTTTAAACTTTACAAGTATCATGTAAATCAAGAATCATTCAAGAACCAAAACTCAATCTCATATATACAATATACATACTCACGGCCACCCACACACACACACATATATATATATATATATATATATATATATATATACATGTCCATTTTTATTTCTTTTAAAAACCCATTTGTGGTTGTTTTCAAGTTAGTGTTTAAACCCAAGAACATGAGAAACTTCTATCATCATCAACATTCATCAAGAATCAAGAACAAGTTTTTAAAGATGAATGTTATACCTTCAAGATTCTTGTGAGTTTTGAACAAGAGTTGATGATATGAAGCTTGGATTTTGCTTGAAACACTTGGAAATCACCTCCAAACCTTCAAATGGACTTGAATCTTGTTTGAATGATTATGAATCTTCAAGAATGAAGTTTGAAAATGAAAATGGACGTGTGTGAGGGTGTTCGGCCATAAGCTTTAGAGAGAGAGTGTGTGAAGATTTGATTTGATCTTGTAAGGGTTTATTGAAGTGTGTTGGAGGTGGGAATGATTATGTTTAGAGTTCCAAAGCCACACATGGCTGATTTGGAAGCAAAATGAAAAGAGAGGGTAGCCATTTAGGCGCCACATATACCCCCATCTCTCATAAATATTGTTTACATACATATATATATAGATTATACAGGTATTTAATTGGATACCGGGTATTTTATCTAGCGTTTTAACGCGTTTTAAATTATTTTCAGTGCTCTATAAAAATAAACACACCAAAATATTACTAATCAATATTTATTTGCCAGGACCAGTTACGTTGTCGGTAATTGGCAGTATGCGCGTTGTGTTGCGCAGTACGCCCTTAAATTCGCAAAATAGGGATTTTAAGCGTTTTAATTTATTTTTATCATTCTATAAAAATAAACTTGTTAAATTATTACTATGATAATTATTGGTTGCCTTAACTAGCTGTGTTGACAGTATTTTGCCAGATATGCGCAGTATCGCGCAGTACGCGCTTAAACTCGAAAAATAGAGTTTCTTAGCGTTTTAAATTATTTTTCCTCACGATTATGATTAAATATATTATTTAACTCATATCGGACTATTTTAAGGATTTTAACATTATTCGGCGGTCACCGACGTTCGTTTCGCATTTTATCCGTTACGCGATAAGCGTTTATCCTAATATTGCCAACGAAATTTTTATCAAACTTTGGATTTACCAACACATCAAATACCATATATAAACATCATAAATAATCAAATACGGCCTTTTATTCATTCATGACACGTGTTACATTTGTACGGGACAACCTAAATAGCTGGGTGTCACAGCCTCCCCCTGTTTAAGGAATTTCGTCCCAGAAATTCTTACACTACATGTTTCGTTTTTGCAATAGACTTAAAGAGATGCGGATATTTTTGTTGCATTTGGTCCTTTCGTTCCCATGTGAACTCGGGTCCACGCTTGGAATTCCAGCGAACCTTGACCAACTTAATCCGACTCCTTCTAAGCTTCTGAATCTTCTCATCCAGAACTTCAACCAGTTCCTCGATAAATCTCACTTTATCGTCTACTTGAACCTCATCAGGGGGTATGATTAGTGTCTCATCTGACAGACACTTTCTCAGGTTGGAAACATGAAACACGTCATGAACTCCATTCAAATCCTGCGACAGCTTAAGCCTATACGCGACTGATCCAACTCGAGATGCGATTTTGAAAGGACCTATATACCGTGGGCTTAGCTTTCCCCCTTTTCCAAATCAAGCAACACCTTTCCAAGGTGACACTTTCAGCAGAACACGATCTCCGACTTGAAACTACAACGGTTTCCTTCGGTTGTCTGCATAACTTTTCTGTCGATCGGCAGCAGCTTTCAACCTTTACTTGATCTGGACAACCTTGTCGGTGGTTTCCTGGATAAGCTCAGGTCCGGTTAGTTGCCTTTCGCCAACTTCAACGCAGCACAAGGGCGATCGACATTTCCTTCCATACAAGGCTTCAAACGGAGCTGCTTTAATACTAGCGAGGTAACTATTGTTGTAAGAAAACTCTGCCAATGGCAAATGAGTATCCCAGCTTCCACCAAAATCAATCACGCACGCTCTCAACATATCCTCCAACGTCTGGATGGTTCTCTCACTCTGACCATCCGTTTGAGGATGATATGCAGTACTCATGTCTAAACGAGAGCCTAGCGACTACTGGAGAGATCGCCAAAATCTGGAGTCGAATCGTCCATCTCTATCGGAGATAATTGACATAGGCACTCCATGTCGGGCTACAATCTCGTTGAGGTACAACTGCGATATTTTTTCCGTCTTGTCTGTTTCCTTAATGGGCAAGAAATGAGCAGACTTCGTCAATCGATCCACAATTACCCATATGGTGTCATGTCCATGTGACGTACGGGGTAATTTGGTGATAAAGTCCATTGCAAGATGCTCCCACTTCCATTTAGGAATCTCTGGTTGCTGCAGAAGCCCAGACGGCCTCTGATGTTCAGCCTTAACCTTCGAGCATGTCAGACATTTGGTTACATACACCGCAATATCTCTCTTCATATTCGGCCACCAATATAACTCTTTAACATCCTGATATATTTTGGTAGAACCTGGGTGAATCGAATATTTGGACTTATGAGCCTCGTTCATAACCAGTTCATGTAGGTTACCTCTAAGCGGAACCCAAACTCGGTTCATGAAGTACATTACTTCATCTGCTTTTAGTATCAGTTCACATTCCAAACCCCTCAAACCTTCTCTACTCAGGTTCTCATCTTTCAAAGCTTCTCGCTGTGCATTACGAATTCGATCGGTCAAATTCGTTTTTATGGTCAAACCCAAAGCACGAACGCCCAGAGGCTTTTCCCGCTCCTTCCTACTGAGCGCATCAGCAACAACATTTGATTTTCCCGGGTGATAACGAATATCACACTCATAATCATTGAGTAACTATACCCAACGCCGCTGTCCCATGTTGAGTTCCTTCTGATCAAAAATATGTTGGAGGCTCTTATGGTCTGTGTAAATCATACACTTCGTGCCATACAGATAATGTCTCCAAATCTTTAAAGCGAACACAATAGCTCCCAACTCTAAATCATGAGTTGTGTAGTTCTTCTCATGCACTTTCAGTTGTCTGGATGCATAGGCTATCACTCTGTCCTTCTGCATAAGCATGCAACCGAGGCCCAAACGTGGCGAATCACAGTATACAACAAAACTGTCATTTCCCTCAGGCAGGGATAGAATAGGTGCACTACACAAGTTCTCCTTCAACATCCGAAAAGCTATCTCCTGCTTTTCCGTCCAACTTCTTATCCTTCTGGGTCAATAACGTTAATGGTTGCGCTAATCTGGAAAAATTCTCAATGAATCTTCTATAATACCCAGCAAGTCCTAAGAATTGTCGCACCTCAGACGGAGTCTTCGGCGCTTCCCAATTCTTAATCGCCTCAATCTTCAACGGGTCCACATGTATACCTTTCTCGTTTATGACATGACCGAGGAAATGCACCTCTCGAATCCAAAATTCACATTTAGAGAACTGGGCATACAACTTTTCTTTCCTCAATAGCTCTAGAATCATCTTCAAATGTTGCTCATGATCTTCTTTGGTTCGCGAATAGATTAGTATATCGTCGATGAATACTATCACGAATTTGTCCAAATAGGGTTTGCATACCCTGTTCATGAGATCCATGAACACTGCAGGCGCATTAGTTAAGCCAAAAGGCATGACTAAGAACTCATAATGGCCATAGCGTGTTCTAAAAGCAGTCTCCAGAACATCTTCCTCAGCAATCTTCAACGTGATAACCTGAACGCAGGTCTATCTTTGAGTAGTAGCTTGATCCTTGAAGCTGGTCGAACAAATCATCGACTCTTGGCAATGGGTACCGATTCTTGATAGTCAACTTGTTCAACTCTCTGTAATCAATACACATTCTGAAGGAACCATCTTTCTTCTTCACGAACAAAACAGGCGCTCCCCAAGGTGAAAAGCTTGGTCGTATGAAACCTTTGTCTAATAGCTCTTGAAGCTGATTTGACAACTCTTTCATTTCTGACGGTGCTAATCTGTAAGGAGATTTTGCAATCGGTGCAGCACCGGGTACAAGATCAATCTTAAACTCGATCTGTCTCGCAGGGGATAATCCAGGCAAGTCTTCCGGGAAAACTTCCGATAATCGCGAACTACAGGAATTTATTCAATCTTCCCATTTTCGGCATTCGTATCCACTACTTTAACCAAGAACGCAGGATAGCCCTTACGCAACATCTTGTGCATCTTCATAATACTAACCACTTTTGATACTCGATTCGATCGGTCTCCGTGAATAACTAAAGCTTCACCACCACCAGGACGAGGTATCCGCACTTGTTTCTCCGAACAAATGATCTCAGCTCCGTTCTTGGATAGCCAATCCATCCCAATGACTACATCAAAACTACCCAGCTCCACTGGTAGTAAATCGATGCTAAAACTATGATCACATAACCGAATTCTACAATCGCGAATAACTTCGCTAGTCTCTATCAATTTACCATTTGCTAATTCTATAGAGTACTTTTTACTTAGCTTACTTGTTTGAGAACACAAAAACGGTTCAAAGTTTTTCGAAACAAAACTCAAGTCAGCACCAGTATCAAATAGTACGAATGCATAATGGTCATTGATTAGGAACGTACCAGTAACAACTGCAGGATCATCACGTGCCTTCCCAGCATTCAGCTCAAAAGCTCTGCCCCTGGAATTCTGACCCTTCATATTCGGACAATTCCTCTTGTAGTGTCCCTGCTCTCCGCATTCAAAGCATCCCTCGAGCTTAACTCCCTCCGACGTACTCTTAGCATAGCACTTGCGAGTAATATGACCAGTTCGACCACATCTGGCACACTTTCCCTGCTCATCACCGTGAGTCTTTTTCGCTGAACTACTTCCGCCATCCCTGGCATTATCCTTCCTCGAACCACTCGAATTAGCCACATATGCTTTCCCCGAATCGCGTTTCTTCTCACGCTTCACATCGGAATCCTTTCTCGAGCTCTAAGCTCTTCGCTTCCGCGAATCCCCAGATCTACGCTCAGAACGCTCTGATCGGTCAGATTTCTCATCTGCCTTGACCTTTCCCGACGACTTCCCAGTCTCCTCTTTCCTGGTTAGGTTACTTTTGCGAGCAGCATCATCCGCTAACGATTTCGCTAGAGTAGTAGCTTCCAAATAGGTAGTGGGCTTCGCTGATGTAACCATACTAGGAATTTGCGGCGACAGTCCCCAGATATACCTTTCTACCTTAACGTATTCAGGAGTGACCATTCGTGGAACCAGTCTAGCAAATCATTGAACCGAAGTCAGTCTCAATTTTCTACAAAATCAAAATATTACTAATCAATATTTTATTTGCCAGGACCATTGAACCGAGACGTATAAGCTCTGCGTTTTAACGCGTTTTAAATTATTTTCAGTGCTCTATAAAAATAAACACACCAAAATATTACTAATCAAAATTTTATTTGCCAGGACCAGTTAAGTTGTCGGTAATTGGCAGTATGCGCGCTGTGTTGCGCAGTACGCGCTTAAATTCGCAAAATAGGGATTTAAACGTTTTAATTTATTTTTATCATTCTATAAAAATAAACTTGTTAAATTATTACTATAATAATTATTGGTTGCCCTTAACTGGCTGTGTTGACAGTATTTTGTCAGATATGCGCAGTATCGCGCAGTACGCGCTTCAACCCGAAAAATAGAGTGTCTTAGCGTTTTAAATTATTTTTCCTCACGATTATGATTAAATATATTATTTAACTCATATCGGACTATTTTTAGGATTTTAACATTATTTGGCGGTCACCGACGTTCATTTCGCATTTTGATCCGTTACGCGATAAGCGTTTATCCTAATATTGCTAACGAAATTTTTATCAAACTTTGGATTTACCAACGCATCAAATACCATATATAAACATCATAAATAATCAAATACGGCCTTTTATTCATTCATGACACGTGTTACATTTGTACGGGACAGCCTAAATAGCCGGGTGTCACAAATTCAAGCCGTTTTACTCCCCCTGATATGATGCTATCTGCCTAAAGGGAAGTCCTAATAACCTTGAATCAAGTCCTCACACGATCTATACATTGAACGGGGCAAGAATGTAACACCCCAAAATTTGTAGTCATGCATATTTATATGTATTGTTAATAGAAATGCGAACCTAGTTAGAATGTAAATTAGAACCTTAACTTAAAGAGAATAAGTTTTTCGCCATTTAAAGAAATGTTCATACTAGAAGGGCCAAAAAGGGGAAGAATGAAAGTTAATTTATAAAATAAATTAAAACACACACACTTCAGTGTGTATGGGTGTCACCTGGAACAAGAGAAACAAGGAGGAAAACCCCCATCTTCACAAAATCAGCAAAACTGAAAGGAAATCATGGCCTAAATTATTGCATGAATACATAGAAACGTTCATCTAAGTTAGTCTAACGAGTGGTAAATTGAATTTTATGATTTGATGATTTTTCATAAGTGGGTCATAATTGAAACGTGAAATTGATTGGAAATTGAGTATGAACATTTGGTAGGATCACTATGTGGAGGATGAATTATGCTTGAATTCTGATTACCTTGATGATTTGAAGTAAAACCCACTTATAATAGGAATATGGTGAAATATGATAATCATGTTAGTGCAAATTCATGTAATGTTGATAAAAAGTTTGTATGCGGTAGATTATTAGTTAAATGTTATGGTACAAGATGATGATTATGTGAATCTAATAGATTATGATGGTTCATTTTGTGAAATAGGAAGAATATGCATAGAATACTTGTACATTATGCTTTTTAATGGTATGCACACCAAGTGTTTGTTAAAATGTTTGAATGAATAACTCTATGTGTAACAAGCATGATCTCATGTGAGTGTAACGTTAAATGATTGGAATTGGGAATTTGATTGTTGTTATCTTGATTATGAAGAAAAGAATGGAAACGAAGACATAAGACTGAAGTATGTTGATTATGAATTGTAGGAGTAAAGGAGGAAGATGCAAGCCATTCCGGATCATAATTAAAACACGACAAGGGTAAGTCCTTTCGCTTATGAGTTCCAGTAACGTATATTGAGTATTCCGTGTTATTGCGTTAAGTATATAGATTGCCACCTTGTTTCATAAAAAATATGTGAAAGTCGTTTCGTCAAAACGGGTCGAACAACAAAAGATGACATATGAAAGTATTGGGAATTGATGTCGAAGAACCAACAGATAAGAGGAGAAAAGCAATTATCAGGTCCCTAGATTGTACAAGAAACAACAAATAAGATAATTCAAGTTAAAGAAAGACTGAAAATGACACGAGATCGTCAAAAGAGCTATGCAGATAATAGACGTAAGCCGTTAGAATTTCAAGTTGGAGACAAAGTACTGTTAAAGGTTTCTCCTTGGAAAGGAGTGGTTCGATTTGGTAAGAAAAAAAAAAGATAAGCCCAAGGTACCTTGGACCATTCAAGGTTATTAAGCGAATTGGTCCCGTAGCTTATCAGCTACAGTTACCTGAGGAATGGCTGGTATGCATGATGTATTTCATGTATGTAATTTAAGGAAATGCTTAGCTGATGAATCTTTGATGGTACCTCTTAAAGATATAGAGGTAAGTGAAAAATTAGAATTTGTTGAGAAACCTCTCCAAATTGAAGATATAAAGGTTAAGAATCTCAAACATAAAAGATTGATTCTGGTCAAGGTAATATGGGATTCAAAAAGAGGACCCGAATACACATGGGAATTAGAAGCAGAAATTAAACAATAATATCCGTACTTGTTTCAGTAAATCTCGAGGATGAGATTTTAAACAAGGTGGGGAGGATGTAACAATCATAAAAATAAATATATAAATAAATAAATAAATTTTGAACCTCCCATGTGCCATGCGCCAGAAACCTTGTCGTCTCCCGCGACGCGTGGGAGAGGTCCAGATGACGTGGCACCGTTTCGCGACATGTGGAAAGGCTATGCTGGTGATGAGGCTAACTTAGCCCTAGATAGGTGTCCCCGCGCCACACGAGAGGGTCCTATGATTCCCGTGCGATGCGCGGGAGAAACCCAGTTTGGGTATTTAAGCAGCAGCGTGGGACAGTTCTCAGTGCTCATTTTCGATTCTCAAAATCGATTTCTTACTCTCTCAAAGCTCTGTCCGGAACCCGAACCCCCCTAAACCCTTAAACTCTGTCTAGTAATCGGTGTAATAACCCAAGTTTCTGGTACGATATCCTTTCCGATTGATAGATAAACCTAGCCAACAGATGTTTAAGTACTGCCTGATTAAGGCTATACTTTGTCATCTCGTTGTTGGTTTTGATCTCATGATTATCGTTAAAGTTGAATTGGGTTAATATACTAATACGTGTGCGTTGTTTGTTTAAATTATTTAGGAACCCAAGATATTAAACCAGGAGGCTTGTGTTAGTAAACTAAATCAGAAATGTAAGTCATTCTCTTTTTAATTCTGTTTTACAAAACCCTAAATAATTCCAAGTTGTATTACAGTGATTAAGTTTTTGTATTCTAAAATTACTGCAGGTATGTGGGGTTTTGTATACACTACTTGATAATCTTCACTATTGGACAACGAGTTAGCCAACGAGTGATATGACCATAGTCACAGGAACTGCCACCGAGTGACAAATACTGATTAAGTAATTGAAAGATATAAACAAATGTAAAAACTCTTAATGTTGTAATTACAATACTGTGTTTTTTTATAATTTGAATGAACTTACCAGTATTTTCCACTGACCAAATGTTTTTTAAAACGCGTTTCAGATGATTTACTGTGAATTAAAGGAAAAGTGCTAGCACTCAAGCTTAAATAAGTGGCTATGTGAAATCCTGAATAACATGTGTTTTGTAATCAGGGGTTGATCCCTAAAGAAAATCCATTATATAAATATGGGTTTGGGTTTCCTCCCACTTTTTATGAAATGAAACTGCGGTGTTGTATAAAACTCTGATACTTTTCCTAACACCCGGTCCTGATGAACATTCCACTGTGAAATTTAAAATAAACACCAGTACCACTGTATCTGCTCACTACTCCCGCCCACGGTGGGGTCGGGGGTTGTGACACTTAGGCATATGAATTAGTTGTCCTATTGAACTTAGATCTTGGGATCTCCAGTCAATTAAGTTAGATATCCTCCATACACCCCTTTTTCATGGGCTTTAGTCTCATTCCATAACTTGATCTCTAATCAACCCTAATGTTGTTAGATCCATAACATTATCTTTGACTTTGCCAAGTCAATGAAGATAACTTTGTAGTTGAAATCAATTGTCATGATGTGTTATTAACTCTTAAGTTAATTTTGCCTATTGTCAACTCTTAAGACTATAACCTCAGTCGCCACTTGAATCTGGTTATAATATTTGTCTTTGAAAGATAAACTTATCATCTAAGGCAAATACATCTCCATTATGCACTATAACCTTTGTGTCCTCCATTTAGTCCTGTGTTTGCAATGTTAGATTGGATTCCACAATCCTTATTGCCAAACTTTTATCATACAAATGCAAGACACCCCTACATATAAGTGTTATTTGATAACATCTAAATACGGTAATGAAAACCATGTCTACATACCCTTAGAGAGTTGTTTCTTAAATGCCCCCCCCCCCCCCCCGCGCATTTCTTGCCATTTGATCAACATTTTCGTAACTTTACTTATGACAGCATTTGTACACATATGATTGAACAAGATCAACCTCATTCTATCACTGAATTCAACTGATATTGCATTAGCTCACATAAGCTTCCGCGCTGACCAAAGCAACACATGCCATCTTTATAAGTTGTCACAAACTTAGAATAATTCTAATTTACCATCTAGAATAAGCCTAGACAATGTGTTTTCCTCATTAGCTTTTCGAACAAGCTCTTCAAAAGTTACATGTCTTTTCCTTATAATTAATTAAAAATCTCCCTCAACTTTGTCTATACACAAATTCTTTTTGTGTTCATACACATTTGAATGTTTAGAGTTAATTAGTCTCCGTCAAGAACCATAATTAACTAAGTACTAGTCTAGCATGCTTTAGACTACAATACTTTAGCATGTAAACATGACATGCATCATTTTGATTTTTCACAGCCCCAAGGATATCATATTATCACGTTGCAACATCATCCCTTGTGAAGACAAAATAATGTGACTTATTCATAATCTTAAAACATCAATATTTATGAAGGTCTCACAAATTATTATATATAGCACATAGCTAACTTTTATCATTCAATTAAGGAACATAACTTGTTTAGCTTTGATCTCGAATGCTTTACCATTGACTCATAAGGACTTAAACATAAGTCTTAATCCAAGTCACACGTTCATCGCCAACAAGATGAATTTTCCTCGTCTACAATCACTATTATGTATGAGATAGAGTCAACTAGATCGACACTTAACAACATGGCATTTATAATTTTGGCATAAGTGATTTGCACACGTATATTGTTATTCATTAGGATATATGTATATGTATGACACTTTCCCAAAATGAAGGTAAAATCTTCATATAGTTCTAACAATAACCAAGTGGTAGACGCATCTTCAAACAAATCACTAGGAACAAATCTCACAAGATTTATCAAGCTTATACAGTAACATATAGTACTTTTACTTTTATATGTTAAAATTCACATTATTGAATTTTCCAATGACTTCTAATGAAGTATCTCGACATGTATCTCTTTTGTGTATTTTATCTCAATACACTCAATGATTTCTTTCGTTACTCTCTAATGATGTGGTTACATATTTGATGCCTTGTCTTTGACTTTAGTCAATACAACAACTTTTAAGTTGTTTATGTCCAAGAATTCATGTATTATCCGTTTAAAATCACATTTCTTCTAAACAATGTATAATTGACGTTATAATTATTTTCCACAAAAATAATTTATACATAACAAACCTTAGTGATTTATTTCTTTGTAAAAAATTGTATGTGTTATCCAAGAACACAAAACAATAAAATACCTTCGAAATAAAATCCTAAGTGTCAAACATTCTGAATAATTTAAACGGAAGCATAGATGATATGTAGACATAAAATCCCAAAGTGCTATTATCTTCAACACTTTTTAATCTGACTGAAATCTTCACAACGGTATCGTCCCATAGCATGTCTTAAGGTACTCCATAAGAAGAATTCATGCACTCGTAAGTATAAGTTTCTCATTTCATCTTGAAACTCTAACCTTGGACAATCATGCTTAAAACAACACTAAGTTGTTACAAATACTTCATTTAAGTAGTATACTTAAACAATTAATTTTGCTCACAACAACACCAAGTTGTTTTCCACCAAATAACATCCACGAGATTGTTACTTTGTTCACTATATGCTACTTCTAGCAAGAGTAGCGAACCATTTGAATTATCAATGATAAGCAAAACTTTGTTTTAAAAATCATTTTAAAATATATCCTTAGTTTTGCAATATACTTTATTAATAATATCACTTAGGGTTTATGAAAACATAAATCAAAACACAGAATATCAAATTGTATTATATTGTTTAGTCTTATTAAGCATGTACTAAATGTTTCCTAACACGCATGTTAGAAAAAAATGTTATAACATGCACATTATAAAATCGAAGTTGACTTAATACGTTTTTTAGGGATATAGTTTATAAAATAAACAATTTCTAATTATTTTTAATGCACACATAGGCAATTAAATGTTTGCATAAAACATTTTCGTTAATTATGGCTTATAAAATGAGCAGTCTTTAAACTTGTATTTATGATATACATTTTCTAACAAACGTTTTAAAAAATTTAAATTCATTTTATATATACAAAAGATGACCATTTGGATTTAGAAATCACGAATTAAAGTTGGTGATAAATCCCACACAACAACACCGACACTTTATGGTGACTTAATTCTTGAAGCCATCAAACATCAACTTCAATGTACGACCTTTTCTTTCTAAACCATAAAAACATTATATTATGCGTTTATATTCATTAAAATCAATGCTACAACAAATTACTTATATAAAATGTTTACATAAAACATTTCAAAGCACTTGTATTATAATCATTTTTAACAATTATGTTAAATTGAAAGAAATTCTAATACGCACGTTATAAACATTAACATTTGACAAAACATTAATTCAACTTGTTATACACACATATATGATTCATATAAATAAGTCGTTTCTAATACACACGTTAGAAAATAAACAATTAATAAATTGTTTCCAAACTAATACATTTCATGAACCATTTCTAACGTGCATGTTAGAATACAAATGATTACAAAAATCATTTTTAAATTTAACGGAAACCGTTTCTAACACTTTTGTTAGAAGTAAACAATTACAAAAATTGTTAGAAAGTCTATCAATAGATAGGTTCTAACATACTTGTTAGAAATAAATGATTACAATAATCATTATCATACTTATCAATAAATAGGTTATAACAAGCTCGTTAGAAATAAACAATTATAAAAAGCGTTATAAAACATATCATTTTTTATATAAAACCCGTTTCTAACACGAATAATCATTATCATACTTATCAATAAGTAGGTTCTAACAAGCTCGTTAGAAATAAACGATTACAAAAAGCTTTACAAAACATATAAGTTTTTATATAAAACCCGATTCTAACACGTTCGTTTAGAAATAAATGATTACAAAAACATTATAAGGCTTATTAGTTTATATAAAATAAACTATTTCTATATGTTTAATATTATTTTCACTTATAATATAGTATGCGAACGAAAAACTACCAACTATGATTTTTATACGTTTTAATATTATTTTCACATATAATATTTTATTCTAAGCTATTCCAAGTGTTTTAATCAAACTATGGACTTTTCGTTTTAGTCGGGTCGTTGCCAGCGTTCGTTTCGCAGTTTAAATCGCTGCTCGGTAAGTAAATTTCTAAACCCAAACTTAATTCCATATATAATTTGGACTTGATAGACTTTAAATGACTCCAATTGTTACCAAATCAATCCAATGAACACTTTTATTCATATAAACACGTGTTACATTAGTATGGATGGAATTTAAAATAGGCGGGTGTCACATGTTATTTCCAAACTTCCGCCTAATTTTCTAAAAAAGGTTGGGGTTAGTCATCTCGGATACCCAATAAGCCTTTCTAAAAGATCATAATATTTTAGATAGCCCTTTAATTGTTAATTAAATTATTTCATGGATAAAAAATTGCAATCTCGGCCTTTATCTTGAAACTAAATCTTAAAGAATGTGTTTGATGATGTGATTGAAACTTCTTGGACGTGGTTATTGCTCAAGGGTTATTCTAAGGGCCATGGAGATAGATATATTGCTTATATGTATCGTTGGTGTGTGTGTGAAGGAATATATAAATATATCAAAAAGGTAAATGGCAGGTGAGTCTCATTTGTTGATTATTAATTTGTTTATGTTTTTATTGATTATTTTCCAATTTTCATTTATATTATTAGAATAGTTAAATAAAAAATGTAAAACTAATTAAAAAAGCTCATTATTTCATTGTACTTTTATTAATTATTGGTTTTATTTAATTTATTGTATTTTTATTAATTAAGTTATTTTTTTTAAATAGTTTATCTAATCTCATTTTAGACATGCATCCCTTATGTTTTTTGGGTATTAGACAAGAATTTTAGACAAATTATATGACACAATATGATTGGGTGATAAGAAACTTTACCTAATTCCTTTAGGCATGCACCTATTCAACCTAGATTCACTAAACTCTATTTTTCATTTACACCATACAATATACTATTAATAAGGTTTGAATATAACAAACCAATAAGAGGTCACCCTAGTTAATCAACTTTGACTAAAAACTAAACCTGCATTAATAACCATTTGGCCTCCTTAATCACATTCTAAGTTTAATTATTAATTATATTAGAATTTTTCTAAATACACTTTAATTTCTTTTATAATTCAGCATCGGTTTCATATATTTTTATTAGTTAATTACAAAACTAGATTATTAACTCAATAAAAATTTCACCTACCATTTTTAAAGTTTTTTAAGGTAACTTATTTTATTATTATTTTTTAATATTAGGATTATAACATTATTTTTTTACACATTTTTATCTCAATGAATTCCCTAAAACACAAGTTCATTCTCCCGTGCTAAAAAATGAATTAAAAAAATATTGTAAGCAATATTTATCTGATAAAAAAAACAAACAAGAATATCAGAAAAGAATAAGAGAAATATATAATTATACATTCACTAAGAGAGTTGATGTAATTAATGCTTAGCTTGTGATGGTTGCATTTATTAAAGATGGATGTAGAATAGGGTGTAGTAGAGTATGGTGTAAATAGCAACACTCATTGCTTAAATGGGATTCCTTATTCTATCATGGCATGCCTGAGTCAGAGGTATTATATCATTCACTAGGTTCTAGGTTTGAGTAATGGATCTCTCACTATTCATTATTTGCCTGACTATTTGAATTTGAATTTGAATTTGAATTTGAATTTGAATGTTAACAAACATGATGGTTGATTACTTTAAAGTATTTTGTTAATGTTAACTTAAACTTGTTGATTAAATTCTTGATTTGAGATTGAATTTGTGACCTGACTCGACAGATTGAACCGGACAGAAAAAAATAAGCTTTAGTGTTAGATAACCGACCCTCGAAAGTTTCGAACCCCTATGAGAAAAGTTTATTGGTTTTCATCGCAACCAGCCACTGCTAATTACAAAGAGGGATCCAAATGGTTGAAATGCAGGGCCGACCCAATGGGCTTAGGAGACCATGCAAAGGCTTAGGGCTGCCATTTTTTTAGTTATGTATTTGATGTGTATTTGGCCCAAATAAACAAACAAATACGTAAAGCGGGGCTGTTCAAATCGTTCGTCGCTCACAGCTCGCTCGCCAATCGAAAACACTCGGAATATGCTCGCTCGGTTTGGTTGGGTTTGCAAATGAGCCAAGCATGAGCAAAGGTCCGCTCGGCTCGGCTAGCTCGAATTAATATTTATTAATTTATTACATATATAATTTTATATGCACATATAAATTACATGTATATTCATATTTTATACATACCCCTCTATTAGATTTGAACCACTATACTCAAATATACAATCGTCTCTAGCTCTCACCATACGCCACATGCGACAATTGTTCTTTGTTGTATATTCATCGTCCCACCTGTCTCAACCAGAGCCTCATCCTCGGACGATTTGACCTCAATCTTAGTATCATCCTCAGATAGTAGTCGTGACCCAATAGCGGAGACATCGAAGGAAACATGCTAAATCTATGGTTGTCCAAATTACTCGTCGCTCGTTTCTCGCTCGCCGCCAGCTCGGAAAATTACACGCTCGAATATGCTCGTTCGGATTTCGCTCGGTTGTAAACAAGCCAAGCATGAGCAAAGGTTCGCTCGGTTCGGATCGGCTCATGAACAGCCTATTGTAAAGAAATAATCACCCAAACAAGCAAAATGTCTAGGCCCAAAATTGAAGAATTAATTAATAGCCTAGGTTCACTTTTTTAGCGTTGTCGTCTAACTTCAACTCATCTCATACTCTCATTCCTTACTACCTCACTAAACAATTTATATCTGTTAACTAAAGTTAAAAAATAAATTTAATCTAAAGATATATTATATTTATACACAAAATATATTACTTATTTTTTTTAGCTCCGTCAACTATAAATTTTTTAGTTTATAATTATCGGATAAAGAAGAAAGATTTATCTTAAAAAGTATTTTAAAAGAGACCGCACTTCATAGTCTTTTTAGGAGCTCTAAAAATATTGGGCCGGTTATGGTTGCGTGATGTAGTGTTTTGTGTTCATTACACTAAATTGATTGATTAAACTTGAATTTTGTTGACACTAATATAATGGCATTTAATGTCTATGGCTCTCCTAGCAACGCTAGCTTAAGTGATTAGGAGGTTTTAGAACGTGGAGTATGGTAGGGTGGGACTTTAGGGCATGGCCTGACACGTAGACTTAGAGGGGCATCGCTAGTCAGTTACTTTATCGGTGGGTATGGAGGGGCGTGGCTAACCTGCATGGCTAGGCCACGTGTATTTTTTTTTCAATTTTTTTTTATAAATAAAAACACCAAAATAAAACAAACCTAAAAATATTATTAAAATTTCCTAAAAATTACAAAATCCTACTAAAAAAATAAAAATAAAAAAAAACATAATTAAGCATAAAAAAACCCTAAAGCGTTAGGTAGATTTTAAAGAGGGCCAACTTCTCAAACGGCTTCTGCTCCTTGCCCCGGTACTCGATGTTGGCCACCGCCACCTAGTCTTCGTGACTTATATCACCGCCTGGCACGCTGTCGTAGTACGCTTTAAATCGGTCGAGCTTCGGTCGTAGTTCGCGCCACTTGTGTTGGCACGCGTTTAGATTGTGTCGGTCGTCCCTATGTTGTGCCGGTAGCTCGCGAAAGCTTCCGACCAGTAACGTGTGTCACCGGGTTGGTGGGCCTTCATAGCGTCCACGATGCACGTTACTAGTGCAATCTCTTCCTCGTTCGTCCATGAGGCCATGATTTCAAGTGTCGGGTGAGGATGGCGAACTACTTGGGGTAGCCGTTTGGCTTGCCCAAACGGTTATATTTTAAATTTCAAAACATAGTCAACCGCCTAGCCAAGTCAACCAATAAGAACCGGCCACAGAGGACCGCTAGGTCCGCCCAACGCCCGGGCTAAATCCCCAGCCCAAAGGGCCACGCCGAAACCCAAGCCCACCCGGGGTGGTGACTTGAGCGTTTGTACCCAATCCACGCTGAAACCCAAACCGCATACCCCATAATCTTAATAGTTGTTTTGTGTCCTACGCTGACCATAGGTTTTTGCTAATTATCCTAGTAGAGGAAGCGTACAATGGTCCTAGTTATTTTTAATATTTTGACGTCTTTGTGTTTACTTAGCATTGTTAATCATGCTATGTATACTTTTAGGTGAATCAAAATTAAAGGCTAAATATACAAGTATATTAACATAGTATAGTTTTATATCTTTACTCTGTATGCATCATTTTATGGAGGTTACTTACAATATCATTAGATTAGATGTTGACATGTAATCTGCCTCTTTTGTATCCTATTCCCAAATTTTGTAAAATATACTAAAATCATTTTAAGTAAAGTTAGTGTTGTGGGCGTGTGGTAACTTAATGAACTAAACTTTCAGGACCTGAAACTGACTCCGTACTAGTTTTCAGAACCTAAATCCGGATGTTAATGTCGTATTTTGATTATAGAGTAAATTACTTTTTGAGTCTCTGTGCTTCATAAATGGTTTTAATCACATGAGTCTAAATAAAAAAAATTAACTCTCTAAATACCTATATTCTCATTTTATAACGTTTTGAGTCCAAATTTTTAACTCAATTAGAATAGTCTGTTAGTTTTTCATGAAAAGGCTAAAATGTCCATATCCTTAAAAAAATAAAACTAAATAAATAATATAAAAAGCTCATATCTCTCTCACACTCCCCCATCATCTCTCTCTCTTTCTCTCTAAAGACCACCACCACCATACACCACCTCCTCGTAGTCACCACAACCACATCACCTGCAACCATAAACCACCATTCACCACCACAATACACCACCGCTGTCACCACCACTACCACAATTCCGGCCGTTAACACCATCACCATCTCCGATCGTAAACCAGAACACTACCATTACCACAATAAACCACCACCACTAATACCTCATCCTCCCCACCCTCAACTTTGATCTCCTCTTTCTCTTTCCATCATGGTTGCAAAATTCGCTAAGCGGTTAACCGGGAAGTTGAGAGTACTCGGCCTACGTGGAGAGTATGCGGGGAGTACTCGGACATGTTGAATTATAAAGAATTAGTTTTCGGAAATTAAATATACATCAAATAACAAAAATTTACAAATATTTATAACAAAATACGTGAAAATGATATTATTTTTTTAATAGGATAGACATAGGAATTATGTTTATTTATTTTTTTAAGTCAAACTCGGCCCAAGTTGACCTACTAGATCCGATTCTGACGAAGGCTGAGCGCGTTTGATCGATTCTGAGTAATTAGGTGGAGTTAAAGAAAGTCGCCTCGGCAAGCTACCTTGTAGCGCTTACTCGGAGAGTACTCGACCTTGGAGACCTTGTTTTACAACCATGCTCTCCACTCCAAAACCCTAAAGCCTCGATAACGCTGGTTTGATGTTGTTGATTGATTTGTGATTGATGTTGTTGATTGAGTTGTTTTGGTTTGATTTTGACCTAGATGTGTGTGATTTTGACGTGAATTTGTGTTGCTTTGGTTTGATTTTTTTGAAAGTTAGTTCAATTGGTTCGATTACACAATGGTGTCAGTTGTGGTGGCTCTTGGTGGTGTTGTTCAGTTGACAGAGGTGTTGTTCAAGAGAGAGTGGAGAGGGATTCTGTGTGTGTAAATGTGTGTGTATATTAATAAAACAGGAAAATGGATTTTGTAAACACCCTATGTACTAAAGGGTTGTATCTAAGTATAAATGACAGAAATACACTTCTATTTAATTGACTTGGTGGTAGAGTTAATAATTTGGACTTAGATAGTTAAAAAATGAAAAAAACAGGTACACTCAGGAAGTTAATCCTTTTGATTTTAAACTCAATTGATTAAAACTACTAAAACTAAGAGACTCAAAAAGTAATTTAGTTAACTTGTATGCTAATCATATAAAACACTTTTCGTAATGTGTTAGTTATTCTTAGAAAAAAATATATCGTGTTAATGAATACACTTCTTTTGCAATTACATACATCTATACTATATTACAATGCATGAGTGAGGGGTATTTTAAGATACCAAAAAAATAAAAACTTTCTTCTGTTAATTTATAGATAGATCTCTAAAATAAGGTTAATTTGGTCTTTTAAACATCATTTATTTTTTAGCCCCCAAATTTATTACACATAAATCCCTGAGTTATAACAAAATTATAGATAATTAGTTACACTTTTCTCTCTCCACAAGCCATATCTTATAAACTATAATGTTTTAAAAAAATCCAAAAGTACCGTGACGACCTACTCATTTTTGTCGACGTTTCGTTAGTTATCTTGGTCAGTATTGACGTGTGGATTAAAAGGTACAAGTAGATGATGCCTCAGTGTACAAGTATTTAAAGCCCAACATACTTAGTCATTATCCCAAAATTTTAATCGCTTAAGAATGTCAAATGCTTATATATCGTCAATTTAATCTCTTATCTTAAAAAAATTTATAGATAATAGTTAGTATATACACTTATTTTTAAAATTACACCATATAAACGGGTATTTTATTCTCTTTAATTTGAGTATAATATTGTTATAGTTTTTTTTTAAATTGATATGTTACATGATTAACAATGTTTAAGGGTGAGTAATAACCGAATTGTTAACCGAAACCGAACCGAAATCAACCAAAAACTAAATTAACTGAAAACTGATTAATCGACACCCGAATTAACCAAAAACTGTTATCGATTTTTACACCCTCATTTAATCACAATGATGCTACAATAAATATTAGGGGTTTTTACATATTTCTCCATCCTAAGTGAGCTTATTACATATTTACCCAAACATAAAATTCAATTACATATTTCCCCTTCCTAAACCATATATATTACATATTTTCCCTTTTCATTAAAATTAGGCTTATTAAATGACTATTTTACCCTTAATGATATTAACCATCCCAAATTCATTGTAAAAGTCCAAACACCAAACAACAGGACACATGAAGTGGGATACAACTACTTAGACATAATCATCCAATCGTAAATCATTGTAAAAGGTTTATAATTTTAAAAGACAATAAGACTCAATCCATTAAAAACAGATTCATAACAAAGCAATTTAACTACAGTAGATGAAGAGAATGATTTCCAAGCTAGTCTTGATAACTATTTGTTTCACAATAATTAGTGTAATGGCACAATAGACAATCAGTATCTATGAACGAATTTAAATTGACAGAAGGAACAAATTTATAACCTTATATCCATATCACTCTTTTTTCACAATAATATTGAAACACATTTGTAGCGACTAGCGAATTTAAAGTAATCGATCACCAGGGAAGAAGGAATGGTTTTGTTTTAAAACTGATTGATTACCAAAGAATTTAAACATGATCGATTGTTCCTTTGAATATAAGTTTAATAAAATCGTTCATGTGTATTATCGGTTACCAGGGAAGAAGGAACATACCAGATTTGTTGTTTGAATTCGCGCATAAATAGAAGAAGAAACGATCCTTTGAAACTGTGAAGAGGGGCATGGTTTGGATGTGTAGGGTTTTGTTGTTGCGATGTTTACCAGGGTGAGTGGAAACGATGATGTTGGGAGTATGGAAATAATAGTGAGGGTAGATAGGTAATTTCAAAGAAAAAGGGGTAATATGTAATTAAATTTTATGTTTGGGTAAATAAGTAATAAAGCCATTTAAGAAGGGAAAATATGTAAAAAACCCTAAATATTATATGAATAAGAAAACACTTAGAAATGAATACCGTAATGCAAATTGTCACTCCCGCCGCATCACACGAACACCCTACTAATATATAATAGTATGTAACGAAAACTAAAATAAATGATAAGAATGCATTAAACTAATTTATTATCCTATGCATTAAACTAATTTATTATCCTAAAACGTGCAATAGGTATACATGGGTGAGGAGTGCATGTTGTGAGGAATAGAATAAAATGGTTCCTAATTTTCTATATAAAACCATCTCTCGTTACTCTTGCCTACTATCCCCCTAAAAAACTAATTCAAAAACATGCATTCCACCATCTTCTTCCTCCTTCTCTTCACCACCACCCTCACCGCCCAACCTCCACCAGCTCCGGCACCGGCACCCTTATCCGAAACATGCAACGGCATCTACTTATCCTACACGTACACATCCGGAGCAAAAATCCCACCAGAACTCAAATCCGACCCCGAAAAACAACCATACCGCTTCAAATCAACGCTCTTTGTGTTAAACAACGCGGCTGAAGAGCTTAAATCATGGAGGGTATTTGTCGGATTTCAGCATGATGAATATTTGGTATCGGCTTCTAACGGTGTGATTGCGGACGGGTTGACTACTCTTCCTGGTCCAGTTGGGAATGGGACCGTTTTGGCTGGGTTTCCGAATGCGGATCTGAAAACCGCCATTGAGACCGCTGGTGATTTGAATCAAATGTCGGCTCGGGTGGGGTTAGTCGGTACAGAATTTGGAGTTGGCGAGCCAGATGTTCCCATGCCTGATGATATTTCTCTTGATAACGAAGGGTGGGTTTGTCCTTCAGCTACCATGCAAGGTATAGTTGTTGAACATATATTTTATCAGTTTTACTTTAGTTAAATTTTATTATTTATTACTTATTATTTTTACGTCTATTAGTTTACTTTTAACTTATAGAATCTCATTCTATTCTCACATCTCAAAATCTTATTTACACATTTGTTTCACTCTATATCTCTCTTTCTCTATATATATATATAGACATATTTGTCCATGTATATAGAGAGATAGAGGAAAGGGATGTGTAAATATTAACACCCTTATAGAAATAAAATAGAATGTCTTTACATTTTATTAATAAGAGTAAATTCATCTGTCGGAAATATACATGAATGAAAATTAAAATCTAAACATAATCGGTAATTCGTCGCTAAGCATGTCGACGGTAATTAGTGGTGGGTTCTATAAAAAATTTCAGGTGTATCTAAAAAAAATTAATTTTGGACCTCGGATGTCCTAATATATGCTAGGGTTATTCGATACATAAAACAGAGAAGATGTAAATAAATGTCATTAGTAGTGTGACATATTAATATGTCGGATACTCAATATCTAAACGGTGGTTAACTTTTAAGCCCAAATTAATTAGAGTATAATAATAATAAATTGTGAATGTCTTAAAACTAATGAGCGTGACATTTTAATAAGGTAAAAGTCACCTGTTGGGTGATTTTATAGAACTGGCAAAGGAAAGTAGTATGTTATAGTAATTTAAGAAGTAAATGAGGAATGAATAAATAAATCGAATTTCTACAGCTGTTTCCTCGCGATTCCTTCCTTTCCAAGCTCTGATCAAATGGAGCAATCTTTCTTTTTATAACACTCTAGCGACGCATCCCTCTCCAATCAAGCAATCCTCCATATTATTCAAACCTTTTGCAGTCGTTTCCTTCCTCACAAAACCCTCCCAAGAGCTAGTCTTTTCCCCTCATTCAACTTTCTATCCACCTTCAAGAAGAATACTGACAAAAATTGCCACCGCCAACCACCGGTTCGAACCTATCTTGCCGGTCCATTCCACATCCGGTTTGTCTAGTTAGAGCCGGAAAAGGGCCGTTGCACCGCTACCACCTTGATCGGTCATTCGGTAAGCTTCCTTATTCTTTCAACAATCTCTCGTGTAGTGGCTACGAACTTAGCTCACCGTCGATTAATTAACTATTACTAGGTTCTGGTAGTCATCTCCGTTTATACCGGCGGAAGCCTAATATCTCCGACACACCACCATAAGTGAAGCCGGCGGCTTTGCGCCTTGGTAGTTGTCTTTTCTTGTCGAGCCACTGTAAGTTTTCATTTCCGTTTCCATCCGATATTCTTAATTTGTTTCGTAGCATCAAAGAAAAGCGACTAGATTCTCTATTGATAGGTCATCAAAAGAATTGAAAGCTTGTTGTTGATCGTTTCCGTTCAAGCCATTTCTAGTCGTAAACTGTTCCGGCATTTTCATTGAGATTCCGGTGACTCAACACAAGTTCTAATCAAGGATTAAGCAGAAGGCAAGGTAACCCAAAATCAACTCTATAGAAAACTCATCGTAAATTATATTCACCTTGTTTCCGGTTGAATCTATGATGACGAACTCTCAAAAAAAAAGTTCACTACAGAAATTATAAGTGATTTTATTGAAGTAAGCCAAAGTCAATGATTTATTTGGAGTTCTTTATCTATATGCACTGTACCTCACTAATTCCTTTCATTATTATTATTCTTGCCACCATGTAAACTACGGAATTGTACACTCAAAGTTGATTATGAAAATCTCAGATTAGAAAGATAGTGCCGTTTGGGGATTTTTGTTTTTAAACCTATGGAATTTATGTTTTAATTAAGTTATTAATTATCTCTGATTACCGAATTGTGTAACACGTCAGCCCTGATCTGGGCGGGGTGTTACAGAAGAAAACACAATTTGCACTAATTTAGCACTTTGTTGATGAGGGGTTGCACATCCCCCTCACTTCTTATTTAGATAAGCGCATGTTGGTAATCTGTCGAAAATTAGCTTATCCACAGTCATATTTTCTATCTTTACTAAACGTTTTCCAACGAAAACAAGCATTGGTGATAGTAATTTGTTTAATTTTAATTTTAATTTTTTTTGGAACAAACTAATTTGTTTTGTAGTAATAGTTTCTCGATATTGTAGGGAGTAGGGTGATGGAAGTTTGCTGTACAAAAGACCCAAACCCCATAACAACCACCCCTCCAGAAGACGAGTATCTTCAACGTCAGACCGGCGACCTCATGATCATGTACGATGTGATCAGAACCTACGAATCCAACTACTGGGCTTCGGTCACCATCGAGAACCACAGCCCTCTTGGCCGGCTCGACAACTGGAACCTAACATGGGACTGGATGCGAGACGAGTTCATCGCGGATATAAAAGGAGCGTATCCGTTCACTCGCGACTCATCCGGTTGCATATTCGGCCCGCAGGGCTCGTTCTACCAAAACATGGATTTCTCAAACGTCCTAAACTGTGAAAAAAGACCAACCATTATGGATTTACCACTCGAAATGACCAATAACACCCAACTCGGAAACATCCCGTTTTGTTGCCGAAACGGCACTATCTTGCCGCCCACGATCGACCCAAGCAAGTCGAAATCGGCTTTCCAGATACAAGTCTACAAGATGCCACCGGATATTAACCGGTCGGAACTCATCCCACCTCAAAATTTTAAGATAAGTGGTCGGTTGAACCCGGATTATAAATGTGGCCCGCCGGTTCGGGTTAGCCCGAGTCGATTTCCAGACCCTAGTGGCCTACCCGGTCCAACCGCGGTATCCAGCTGGCAAGTGGTGTGTAATATAACTCAGGCTCCGGGTATGGCCCCGAAATGTTGTGTGTCGTTTTCGGCTTACTATAACGAGTCGATTATACCGTGCCCGACTTGCGCGTGCGGGTGCCAGGGTAAAAGCCCGGGCGCATGTAGTGCAACTTCACCCGCGTTGTTACTTCCGTCTCAAGCTCTTTTGGTCCCCTTTGAGAACCGGACAGCACTCGCTACGGCTTGGGCTAGCATTAACCACCGAAACATACCGAAACCGTTACCGTGTTCGGACCACTGTGGGGTCAGTATTAACTGGCACTTGCTTACGGATCATCGAGGTGGGTGGTCTGCTCGACTTACTCTTTTTAATTGGGAGGATTCTGCATTTCCTGATTGGTTTGTCGCGGTGCAGAATGACTATTTTACCCCGGGTTTCGAGAAAGCGTACTCGTTTAATGGGACAACTCTAGAAGTAAATGGAAAAAATAACACCGTTTTAATGCAGGGATTACCCGGATTGAATTATCTCATGAGGGAAGTTGACGGGGTTAACCCGGGAAAAGACCCACGAGTACCCGGGAAACAGCAATCGGTCATTTCATTCACGAAGAAAAATACACAGGGGATTAAAGTTGAAGGTCGCGATGGATTCCCGACTAAGGTTTTCTTTAACGGGGAAGAATGTGCGCTTCCGGGAATATTTCCAACGAATGATTCTGAACGGAAGAACTCCAAGGGGTTATTATTGGTAATTGTAGCAATTATTGTTTTGATGTTGATGTAGAACTACATTACAACATTGCATGTTGATTTGGGATTATTTTGTTAATTTTTTTTTTATTCTTTTGTGAGAGAACATTGAGTTAAACAGGTCTTTTAACTTTTTAGTAATTGTATGTCATGTGGATTTTGGTTGTGTGCAAAAGAAATATACAAGTTGGAAACTGTGGGGGTTACTAGCTTTGGGTTTACGGGTTGAAATGGATTAACCGAACACATACTCAATCTTTAATTATATGGACACATTTAAATTTGTGTTATGTGAACACACCATCTGTAACCTCTTTATCTAAACGACTTTAATAGGTTCGCAAGTTAAGAATCTGTAATAAAGTCATTAAATGGGTCGTAAACATGCTAAAGGGTTGAACTTATATAATATAGAGACAAAATTTCATGAATAGATTGAAGTTCTTAGCATGTTCAAATACATGAAAAGCGCCCCACTTGTCTCAAAATAGAAGTGGCAAATATAAGCAAGTTTGTAACGGGTCAAAATGGCTAATCATTCAACACGGGCTAGGTTAGAGTGACCCGCCAAAGTATGTTGAAATTATAAACGATTAACTTGCTAAACATGATTAAAAAGAGAGACTCACTTCTAAAACAATAATCTCATTTTTATAAGAAATCGATTTTAATGAATACATGACTTCGTGTGACTTTCAACCTTCAACCTATATGACCCAACATTACATATGGCAAAATGAGCTGATTAACTAGGATTTGGTTGCCAAGGGCTAGACAACTTGGTAGAGACATATACCTCTTAGAGAAGAGGTCCTAACATTAGAGGTTTAAACCTTGCAAAAGAAAATAATTGAGGATTATTGGTAGAATCAAGCAGAAGTTTCATTGAAAAATGTAGAATTGAATAACGAGTCAAATTTTTAGCTATTCGTTGGCTTATAAACACTTGTAAGAAGGTGCATCTCAAGCGCAAGGATTCGAATCCATTGATGTAACATCACTGATAACTACATCAAATCTCCTATTGTTTTCCCTCAATAAAGATAAAGCAACGTCCCCTCAATTGCATTTAGTCACTGCAAATGATAAAATATCTTTGAGCTAATCACTTCAAATCCGCACACAAAATAAGGAATTTAATGATTTTGTTCGGTTGGTTTCGAACAAAATTTTGGGCCAACTAGCTAACTACAGATTTTTGGACGACAAACCAAATCTGTCAGGATGAGCAAGAGCTACAAAGATATCATCACACAACTTAATGACAGATAATGTGGTTAATTCTCTTCTTACCATTCATTGGCTTTCCACCCAAAGTTCTTCTACACTAATCTTCTATGTAAGACGATAGAGCTCACAAACTTATGATCTTCTCTTTTATACGGTAAAGATTGCCACAACTTTTTCTCTTCCCTTATTATAATATGTAATGGATCTCCACTAATTTCTCATTTTTGATGAAGTGATAGTTTTTAACAAGTCTTTGTATGATGAAGGTTTAGTCAAGCTAACTAGATCTTCTCATGGTTTGCTTTATGATCATGAGATTTAACTCCAAATTATTTGGAGAACTAGGATTAATTCCAATCAATAAATTGGAACAACTTCGTAAGTATATCTTTGATAAATCGAAAAGATTCGATTCGAGCGAAAATTTCAATTAAAAAAAATTGTTAGAGGAGCTAAAACTTTTCGATTCACTGTGTATCGTTCACCAATCAACCAACAAGTAATCAAATTCTAAAGAAAAACCATTACTTATTACTTACTCATTTCAAACATTGAGATGAATAGTGTTTTTTTTGTCTTTTTCTTCTGTTTTTTTAAGTTTCAACCAGTATTATATATGTAACGAACTCAACCACACCGACCAAACATCGGTACCGCCGCCATGTAAGACGGATGAAACGCTTTCTTTAAAGTTTCAACCGGTGTTGCACGGGTAATGAAACGGTACCGTCGTCGCGTAACGCGACATCTAACTATTTTGTCTTTTTCTTTTAAAAAAAATTCCCGAGTTTTTTTTATGTTTAAACGAGTATTGTCACACCCCAACCGATGGGGGAAACATCAGGGCGCGGCATAGGCGAATCAGATTGCTCAAGAGACATCGTAACAACTATTAAGCGACAATATCTAAACGTTTAACATCCCAAACTATTAAACAATACAATCCAAAATAATCATTACAATAATAAGCAAATCTCTTAAACATATTTCGATCTTTCCTAGATTTTATTACATGATTTTTCTAAAGCAAAACCTAAATCTAAGCATCCAAAACAATATCCTCAACCTGCCACATATGTTAAAATAAACGTCAATACAATTAAGTAAAGGTGAGCATACAGATTTTGCGTACATAATAGATATAAAAGCGTTTAGCATACACCGCATGACATACGTAACAGTTGTGAACTATGTAACTACTCAGATTCAAGTAAACCAACAAACCGCGATTGATCGAGACATGCGAACAAGTGTCCACATCCTAAAAGAGAAAACAAATGAGAAATGAAAATGCGAGCCTTAACAATCCCGGGCCTCTGGGTAGCGGGTCAACCTCTAGTATACTATCATGTTAAGGGTGGCATACAAGCAATCAAGCAATACATACAATTCAGCAGATTTCACGTATAGTCATGTAATAGCAGGATTGCGATTAAGAGTTGAGTTATGTTGTGTGATGTGTTTTGATATACGAACATATGTGACACCCAAAAGTGCGTTTAAGCCTAAAAGGGGTTCAAGTATACTCACTGTTGGTGCGTTTCGGGATAGATGAGGGATATGAGAAGAGTTGCGGAGAGTGCCGGATCAGCCTGTAAGCGAACAGAAGTGCATCAGTCTTCCGTATTGCTAAAACAGTTACGGTTTGAGAGAACAACAGACAAGTTCGGGCGAACTTGTCAAGTTTCCTGAGAAACTAGACAAGTTCGGGCAAACTTGTCTTATTTGGTGATTGGTGATACAAGTTCGGGCGAACTTGTTCTGATCCTTTGGAATCAGTACAAGTTCGGGCAAACTTGTGTAGATCTGATGAAGGATTGATCAAGTTCGGGCGAACTTGGTCACCAATCTGGTGACAAGTTCGGGCGAACTTGATACTTTCCGAGCGAATTTGACTGTTTTGGCATCCAAATTGTGCGTTTTCGCGTCGTTTGCTAAGGAAATTGAGTGTCCATCCCATCAACCTTCGGCTACTGAGCAAAAGCAAGGCTGAAGAGGACTTTTGGAGCGAGTTTTAGCCATTTTACAGAAACTCAAACTAATCGGCCGAACTTGAAGGTTCGAATGGTTTAGTCCAGGTTGTGCAAAGTGACGTTTTCGTCCTTGTGCTTCTGGATCTGAGATCTAGCTTGACAACGCCTCGTTCCACTTCAAAGTGAACGAAATATACGTCGTTTAGTCCGAATATTGTGTAAAAATCAGGGTTTTAAAGGTTTACTCAGATCTAAGCATAGATCTGAGTGCAAAGTAGAAGTTTTGCATAAAAAGATGAAGATTTTCGTAAACAGAAGAGATTTGATGGAAATGAAGGCAAAGCCTTGTGCAAAATCGTTGTAAAGCGTTGTAGAACATTATTGTAGTCGAAAACGGGTGGAATCTTACTTAGAACACAAAAGGTTTCGGTTTTGGAGAGCTCCGGGCGAACTTGAAGCAAGTTCAAATGAGAAGAGGAGCTGGATATTATAGGTGATGGTGAAAAGGTGAGTTGGTCGGGCGAACTTGTATCAAGTTCGGGCGAACTTGCTACAAGTTCAGGCGAACTTGTGTGTTTCTTGTGATTTGGGAGACAAGTCCGGGCGGACTTGTAATTTATGAAGGTTTTATGAAGCTTAGACAAGTTCGGCGAACTTGTGGTATACAAGTTCGGCCGAACTTGACCTAGTGGCCAAGTTTTGTTCGATTATTTCACGTTAGAGTTCGTTCGGCAATTCGGTTCATATTAGATAGTTACATTAAGCGTTTTAGCGAAGCGTTAAGCGTTATATTATCATTGATTTGAGAGAGCGCGATTTACGCGAGTGTGCGAGCGTTTTAGCCATATAAACCATAACATAAACAAGTATATCATATATAAAACATAATTCCACATAACTAACTGCGTTTTGCGATGCAATGAGATAAGCGATGCGATGGCACAAGCGTTTATTAAACAATAACACACTCGGCTCGTATAGTAGCATAATTGGTTGTGATTGCGTTGAATTAGCGATTAATAGGCGATTAAATGCGATATAGATGTGATAAAATGTAATTCAATTAATCATAAACTTTTCATAATCCAAATCTCGGAGTACAATTGATAAGTATAAACAAAATACATAAAAAGGAGAAAAAATAAATAACAACGAAAATTGGAGTTGTTACTGTCTCCCCAACTTTAGGAAATTCCGTCACGAAATTTAAGTAGTGGCCGTAATAAAGAGATGCGGATATTTAGCCTTCATGTCACTTTCCAATTCCCAAGGGAACTCGGCACCGCATTTGCCTCCCATCGGACCTTCACGATAGGTATGCGAGAGCGCCGTAATTTCTTGGTTTCTTGGTCCATGATTTCGACAGGCTTTTCCACGAAATGCAGAGTCTTGTTTATTTGCAAGTCCTCGAGGGGGACGTGGAGATTTTCTTCAGCCAGACATTTCTTGAGGTTCAACACGTGGAAAGTCGGATGTACGTTGTTAAGTTCCGCCGGTAGTTCGAGTCGATAGGCCACTTTGCCGATCCTTTCCAGAATCTTAAAGGGGCCCACGTATCGTGGCGCTAGTTTTCCTTTCTTCCCGAAGCGGATCACTCCTTTCCAAGGTGCAACCTTTAAGAGCACGTGATCTCCCACTTCGAACTGTAGGGGCTTGCGGCGTTTATCGGCATAACTCTTTTGACGACTCCAAGCTTTCAAGAGATTGTCTCTGATCTAGAGGATCTTGTCTATCGTTTCTTGGTTCAGCTCGGGACCGGTGATTTGTGCATCGCCGATCTCGTGCCATGCAATAGGCGATCGACATTTTCTTCCATACAGCGCCTCAAAAGGAGCCATTTGAATGCTGGTGTGATAACTATTATCGTACGAGAATTCAATTAAAGGTAAATGCGTATCCCAATTACCACCGAAATCTATGATGCACGCACGAAGCATGTCTTTGAGGGTGCGGATCGTGCGCTCGGTCTGACCGTCGGTTTGAGGATGAAAAGCGGTACTAAGATTTAGAGTAGTACCGAGGGCGGATTGAAAAGTCTCCCAGAGACGTGAGGTAAAGCGACCGTCGCGGTCAAAGATGATGTCACGAGGCGTCCCGTGTCGACAAATGACTTTGTCGGTATAGATTCGGGCTAATCGTTCGACCTTAAAGTCTTCTTGTATAGCAATAAAGTGCGCAGATTTGGTAATACGATCAATGATAACCCAAATGCTATCGTGACCAGAGGAAGTGCGTGGAAGTTTCGTAATAAAGTCCATAGCTATGCTCTCCCACTTCCACATTGGGATTTCAGGTTGTTCGAGCAAGCCAGATGGCCTTTGGTGTTCGGCTTTCACCTTCGAACAAGTCAAGCACTTTGAAACGTAAACGGCGATATCCTTTTTCATGCCCGGCCACCAATACTTAAGACGAAGGTCCTGGTACATTTTGTCGGCTCCGGGATGAATGGAGTATCGAGATTTTATGAGCTTCGGTCTAGCAATTTACGAAGATTGTCACGGTTAGGAATCCAAATACGATCGAGATAGTAATAAATACCATTAGGTTTAACGACGAGTTGAGTTTCGGCACCACATTTCATTCCTTCCTCTAGGGTATTCTCGTTGAAACAAGTAAACTGGGCGGAGCGAATCATGATTTCGAGATCATTCAAAGCTTGAGAGTCATGAACACTATACACATAGCTTCCTCGACTGAGAGCGTCTGCGACGACGTTTGCTTTGCCGGGATGGTAGCGTATTTCACAATCGTAATCATTGAGAGGTTCAACCCATCAGCGTTGGCGCATATTCAGTTCCTTTTGATTGAAGATATGTTGTAAGCTCTTATGGTCGGTGAAGACCGTACACTTAGTACCGTATAGGTAGTGTCGCCATATCTTTAATGCAAAAACAACTACACCGAGTTCGAGATCGTGGGTTGTGTAGTTTTTCTCGTGGATCTTGATTTGTCGAGATGCATACGCGATAACCTTGTCTCGTTGCATAAGAACACAACCAAGGCCAAGATTAGAGGCATCGCAATAAACGACAAAATCGTCGTTTCTATCGGGATAGGCGAGTACGGGAGCGTCGCATAGCATACGCTTGAGGGTTTGAAAAGCTTCCTCTTGTTTGGAATCCCAAACAAAAGGCTTGTCTTTATGAGTTAAAGCGGTAAGCAGAACGGCGATTTTCGAGAAGTCGGCGATGAATCGACGTTAGTAACCCGCCAATCCAAGAAATGAACGGATTTCGGAAGCATTCTTCGGTGTAATCCAACTCTTGACAGCTTCAATCTTTGCAGAGTCGACGTGAATTCCTTGACTATTAACGATGTGGCTGAGAAATTGGACTTCTTCGAGCCAGAATTCACATTTTGAGAACTTAGCATAAAGGCGATTGCCTTGGAGAAGTTCGAGGACTAAACGGAGATGGCGCGCGTGTTCGTCTCTCGACTTCGAATAGATAAGGATGTCATCGATAAACACAATGACGAAACGATCTAGGAAAGCTTTACACACACGGTTCATCAAATCCATGAAAACCGCGGGTGCGTTTGTAAGACCGAAAGGCATGACCACGAATTCGAAATGGCCATAACAAGTACGAAAGGCAGTTTTCAGAATATCTTCTTCGAGTACACGCAACTGATGATAACCGTAACGAAGATCGATCTTAGAAAAACAAGTAGCACCTTGAAGCTGATCAAATAAGTCGTCAATTCGAGGAAGAGGGTAGCGGTTCTTTATCGTGAGCTTGTTAAGTTCCCGATAATCGATGCACATTCGGAACGTCCCATCTTTCTTTTTCACAAAAAGAACAGGTGCGCCCCATGGCGAAGTGCTTGGGCGGATGAAGCCTTTATCAAGAAGCTCTTGAAGTTGGCTGGATAGCTCGCGCATTTCGGATGGTGCGAGACGATAGGGAGCTTTAGCAACGAGAGTAGCACTGGGAATCAAATCGATACAAAATTCAACATCACGAGTAGGGGGTAAACCAGGTAAATCGTTGGGAAAAATTTTGGGAAATTCACAAACAACGGGTACATCTTTCCAGGTTTTCTTTTCTTTCTCCGATTCACAATATGAGCTAGGAAGGCAACGCATTGCTTTCGCAGATGCTTGCTCGCTTGAGTACATGACATAAGCATCAACTTCTTTGAGGGAGTTTCACCATAAACGTGGAGTTGATCACTGTTGGGGAGAGGAAAGCGAATCATTTTATCGAAGCAAACAACTTCAGAATAGTTTTCACGAAGAAAGTCCATACCTACTATGATATCGAAGCTACCTAACTGCATAGGTATGAGATTGATCGAGAAGATGTGACTGTTGAGATCGAGAGTACAACCACGTAGGACAGAGGTGACGATAATGGTTTTTCCGGTGGTGACTTCCACATCGAAAGTCTTTGGGAGTTTAGCGCGTTTACATTTTAAAACCTTTTCGAATTCTAACGATACAAAACAATTATCAGCACCAGTATCAAATAAACATGAAGCATAAATACCATTAACAAGGAACATACCATTGAAAACATTGTTGACGTTCTGAGCCTGGCGATGATTGAGGTTAAAGGCTCGTCCACGGGCAGCCTGTTGTTGCTGCTGAGGCTGTGGTGGTGGCTGCTGTTGAGGCTGAGGCTGAGGCTGCTGTTGCTGCGGCTCTTGTTTGATAGCTCGATTAGGGCAGACATTAGTGAAGTGGTTTGGGTCCCCACATGTGTAGCAAGCACGGGCATTTGGGGCTAACGCTTGCTGCTTGTACTGCTGCTGATTAGCCTGAGAAGTGCGAGGGGGAGCTGGTAGAGCTGGTGCTGCTGGGGCCTGAGGAGCTGACTGACGAGGGCCTGAACAACAACTGACAGTAAAGTGGTCGTAGATGTCGCAGTTGGTGCAGAAACGGAAATTGCCTCCAACCACATGGTGATAGGTTCATTTTGAGCACAAAGGATGGGGGCCAGTATACGCACGCTTTACTGGAGGTGCATTTGGTGCGGCTGTCTAAAGCGGCTGAGGGTTCTGAGGTGCGGTGAGGGCAAAGTCCTTGCTCGGGTTTTCCCTTTTGCGACCTCGGCGGCTAGATTTTGACTCTCGAGTCTGATCGGTAGGAGCTGTTGATTCGGTGATGGCCTGGTTTGCGACTTTGTTGTTCTTAAAGTAAACAGCCTGAACCCTTTTGTCATTGATTTCTGCGGTGAGCTGATAAGTTTCCTTAATGGTATTGGGGCGTGCTTCTTGAAAAAAATCAGCAACGCAATCGGGTAAAGTACGCAGGTATTTCTTGATCGTTTTCTCTCGGTCGTGTCAACTTGACCGGGACAGATAATGCCAACTGTTTGAAACGAGCTGTTAGGCCAGCGTTGTCTGGACCGTCTTGTTTGATATCTCAGAACTCATTCTCCAACTTTTGAACCTCATGCGGAGACAGAACTCTTTCACCATGATTTCTTTGAGTTCCTCCCAAGTGAGCCCGTAAGCTTTGTCGTTCCCGCGCTTGTGGCGCTCTGCTGTCCACCAATCGAGAGCCCTCGATTGGAACACGCCGGTGGCGTTGATAGTGCTCAGAGCTTCGGGACACCCACTCTGACGGAAGGTAACTTCGATAGAATCGAACCAGTGGAAAATAACACTTAGTCCTTCAGTGCCAGATAAAGTAAGGGGTCCACATGCTTTAAATTGCTTAAAGCTGAAGGAAGTCTTGGGGGTGTCGGCTTTGGAATCGACCGATGAATTGCTACCGGCGGCATAGATCTCACTGACAATCTGGGGGATAACTTTAGCCATTTGCTTGGCTACCAGAGAAGCGATGCGCTTATCAGCGTTGTTGCGCTGGATGTTCCTCCGTGTGTGAGATCCCATAGAAGACATCTACGCAAAGGATTTGATTGGATGAGATTTGATTATGATAGGTTTATGTTCAAAAGTTTATTATTATTATTATTATACAGTTAAGGCATATAACATATAGACACATATCCACATAAGCACGTAAGCTTCGTCGTTCCCGCGCTTGTGGCGCTTCGCTGTCCACCAATCGAGAGCCCTCGATTGGAACACACTGGTGGCGTTGATAGTGTGCAGAGCTTCGGGACACCCACTCTGACGGAAGGTAACTTCGATAGAATCGAACCAGTGGAACATAGCACTCGGTCCTTCAGTGCCAGAGAAAGTAAGGGGTCCACATGCTTTAAATTGCTTAAAGCTGAAGGAAGTCTTGGGCGTGTCGGCTTTGGAATCGACCGTTGAATTGTTGCTGGTGGCATGGATCTCGCTGACGATATGGGGGATAACTTTAGCCATTTTCATGGCTACCAGAGAAGCGATGCGCTTATCAGTGTTGTTGCTCTGGATGTTCCTCCGTGTGTGAGATCCCATAGAAGACATCTACACAAAGGATTTGATTGGATGAGATCTGATTATGATAGGTTTATGTTCAAAAGTTTATTATTATTATTATTATTATTATTATTATTATTATTATTATTATTATTATTATTATACAGTTAAGGCATATAACACATAGACACGTATCCACATAAGCACATAATCACATAAGCACATAGGCACATATTTTGCATGTATTCATCTTCGAACTAAATTATGCGTAGCGCGTACGTGATGCGATTTAATAGCGTAGATAGCGAGTAGAGTTGCGTATGAGACACACGTGTCCTCATGAGCGTAGGCGAGTTGGGCGATTAGTTTGGTTGGTGAATTAATTAGCGTTTTAGATTACGAGGGTTGTGCGAGTTGTGCATATATCGACGGAGCATAAGAGTGATAAATCAGAAATCGAATAAGCGTAAAAATCCATAAATTTAAACACATAAATAATAAATAAACTCGATGATGCGTAAAACCGACGATTATAGGCTTAAATCAATTGGGAGCGTCCTGGGTTTTGAGACAGCGACTAGCCAAAGTGATTCGAAGATTCTCTGAGTTCGGACACACGATTTGGCCTAATAGACAAATGCTCTCGCTGTACAACGGTGAACGGCATTTATCCTTCCAGTTACGTCGTGTTCCGAGTCATCAAAATAATCGAGACTTTGGTGAGATTGAAAATCGAGGAGTGGAACTAGTTATTAAGATGCGGGTTTCACCCCTAACCGAACAACATCATTCCTAGTTGTGGTTATGCTCACCGATCATTCGGGAGTTCCACTAGATAGATATGGAGATTTTCTTCGAGGTTTGGATATCACTTCTAACTCAACGTATGTATCTCGTGCGAGAGAGAATGCGCGGAGTGAACGATCTCATCCAGAGTTCTTGGTTTTCACACCTATTCTCGACTTGATCATTCGTTTTGTCTGACACGAGCGTTCTTCAGCGTGTGTTGTGGTTGCTTTAGGAAAAGCAATGTTTAGAAGTTCGTTTCAAAGGATTTTGGTCAAGTTCGGGCGAACTTGGCATCAACCTGATGTCAAGTTCGAGCGGACTTGTCTAATCTTAAGCGAACTTGTTGTTGTTGATAGGACAGACAAGTTCGAGCAAACTTGTTCAAGTCCGGGCGAACTTGATCAATTTCGAGCGAACTTCTCCCTCAAGTTCGGGCGGACTTGTCTGTTCGTATGAGTTTTTGGCATTAATCGATGCGTAACAGTCTGATTTGGTATCCTAACTATAGTCTAATGCAAACATGGCAGTTCTACCTAATTTTCCTATAGTTATGGCTCTGGTACTAATTTGTCACACCCCAACCGATGGCAGAAACATCGGGGCGCGGCACTAGGCGAATCAGATTGCTCAAGACAATATCTAAACGTTTAACATCCCACACTATTAAACAATACAATCCAAAATAATGAATACAATAATAAGCAAATCTCTTAAACATAGCATCCAATTCGATCTTCCCTAGATTTTATTACATGATTTTTCTAAAGCAAAACCTAAATCTAAGCATCCAAAACAATATCCTCAACCTGCCACATATGTTAAAATAAATGTCAATACAATTAAGTAAAGGTGAGCATACAGGTTTTGCGTACATAATAGATATAAAAGCATTTAGCATACACCGCATGACATACGTAACATTTGTGAACTATGTAACTACTCAGATTCAAGTAAACCAACAAACCGCGATTGATCGAGGCATGTGAACAAGTGTCCACATCCTAAAAGAGAAAACAAATGAGAAATGAAAATGCGAGCCAACCTCGGGCCTCCGGGTGGCGGGTCAACCTCTAGTATACTATCATGTTAAGGGTGGCGTACAAGCAATCAAGCAATACATACAATTCAACAGATTTCACGTATAGTCATGTAATAGCGGGATTGCGATTAGGAGCTGAGTTGTGTGATGTGTTTTGATATACGAACATATGTGACACCCAAAAGTGAGTTTAAGCGTAAAAGGGGTTCAAGTATACTCACTGTTGGTGCGTTTCGGGAGAGATGAGGGATCTGAGAAGAGTTGCGGAGAGTGCCGGATCAGCCTGTAAGCGAACAGAAGTGCATCACTCTTCCGAATTGCTGAAACGGTTACGGTTTGAGAGAACAGCGGACAAGTTCGGGCGACTTGTATGCCTGGACTTACTGTGAGTACAAGTTCGGGCGAACTTGTCTTATTTGGTGATTGGTGATACACGTTCGGGCGAACTTGTTCTGATCCTTTGGAATCAGTACAAGTTCGGGTGAACTTGTGTAGACCTGATGAAGGATTGATCAAGTTCGGGCGAACTTGGTTACCAATCTAGTGGCAAGTTCGGGCGAACTTGATACTTTCTGAGCGAACTTGATTGTTTTGGCAGCCAAATCGTGCGTTTTCGCGTCGTTTGCTGAGGAAATCGAGTGTCCATCCCTCCAACCTTAGGCTACTGAACAAAACCAAGACTGAAGAGGTCTTTTGGAGCGAGTTTTAGCCATTTTACAGAAACTCGGACTAATCCGGGCGAACTTGAAGGTTCGAATGGTTTAGTCCAGTTTGTGTAAAGTGACGTTTTCATCCTTGTGCTTCCGGATCTGAGATCTAGCTTGACAACGCCTCGTTCTACTTCAAAGTGAACGAAACATACGTCGTTTTTTCCGAATATTGTGTAAAAATCAAGGTTCTAAAGGTTTTACTCAGATCTAAGCATAGATCTGAGTGAAAAGTAGAAGTTTTGCTTAAAAAGATGAAGATTTTCGTAAACAGAAGAGATTTGATGGAAACGAAGGCAAAGCCTTATGCAAAATCGTTGTAAAACGTTGTCGAACGTTGTTGTAGTTGAAAACGGGTGGAATCTTACTTAGAACACAAAAGGTTTTTGTTTTGGAGAGCTCCGGGTGAACTTGCAGCAAGTTCAAATGAGAAGAGAAGCTGGGTATTTATAGGTGAGGGTGAAAAGGTGAGCTGGAATATCAAGTTCGGGCGAACTTGTATCAAGTTCGGGCAAACTTGCTACAAGTTCGAGCGAACTTGTGTGTTTCTTGTGAGTTGGGAGACAAGTCCGGGCGGACTTGTAGTTTATGAAGGTTTTATGAAGCTTAGACAAGTTCGGGCGAACTTGTGATATACAAGTTCGGCCGAACTTGACCTAGTGGCCAAGTTTTGTTCGATTATTTCGCGTTAAGAGTTCGTTCGGCGATTCAGTTCGTATTAGATAGTTACATTAAGCGTTTTAGCGAAGCGTTAAGCGTTATATTATCATTGATTTGAGAGAGAGCGAGTTACGCGAGTGTGCGAGCGTTTTAGCGATATAAACCATAACATAAACAAGTATATCATAAATAAAACATAATTCCACATAATTAACTGTGTTTTGCGATGCGATGAGATAAGCGATGTGATGGCACAAGCATTTATTAAACAATAACACTCTCGGCTCGTATAGTAGCATAACTGGTTGTGATTGCATTGAATTAGCGATTAATGGCGATTAAATGCGATATAGATGTGACAAAATGTAATTCTATTAATCATAAACTTTTCATAATCCAAATCTCGGAGTACAATTGATAAGTATAAACAAAATACATAAAAAGGAGAAAAAATAAATAACAACGAAAATTGGAGTTGTTACAAGTATTGTACACGTAACGAAACGAACAGGACCAACATCGACTGAAAGTCGCTACTACCGTCGCGTAGCACGATAGTAACGGTTTTTTTAAGTTTTAACTGATATTGTACAAGTCACAAACGGTACCGCCGTCGCCTAGCATGGGTGTAACGTGTTTTTTAAGTTCTAATTGGTATTGTACAGATAACGAATTGATACCACCGTCGTGTAACGCGGGTGTAACATTTTTTTTAAAGTTTCAAATGGTATGTAATTATTGTCTTTTTTCGTTTCTTTTCCGGTTTTTTTCTTTTTTTTTAAGTTTCAACCGGTATTATATACGTAAATAACCAAACGACCCAATATTGACCGAACGTTGGTCTTGCCGCGTAGCACGGGTGTAACGTGTTTTTATTATGTTTCAACTGGTATTGTACAGGTCTAAATGGTACCACCGCCGCGTAACGCGGATGTAACGTGTTGTTTAATTTTCAACCGGTATTGTACAAGTTACGAAACTAACCCGACGGATACCAACCAAACATCTGTACCAATGCCGCATTGCGCTGGTGTAACCCACTAGTTATTTATAATCCAAGACCATAGATCTTACATATTTCCTCTATACTAGTCATTTACCCGCGGGATGCCGCGGGAGTGACGATTTACAATAAGATACTCGTTTACCGTTAATTTACCAGTCGTCTCGTGATATATTATATAGTACTTAAGTTAGTTTTCTTATTCGTGATATGTTGGTACTTGTTTTTTCTCTTAGTTTATTAAATCTTTGGTGATATACTTTTATTATTTTTTTAGATGTAGCTTCAGCATGATTTATCTATGCACGATACTACGACAGCGACAATTTGTAACTCGGTTCCGTTTCTTTCGTACTATATTGTTTTTTTTAAAGTTTTAGGTTAGTAGCATTACTGGCATGTCAAAAAGACCTATAAAACACGTCAATGCTTTGTATAATTGTTACAATTAGTTGTGTCTATAATTTCTATATAACTCGAGCATGATCCAAACCTCTCATATATTTCTAAGGGCATTTTAGTCAATTCTAAGCTCATTTTCCGGGTCAGGTCAAACGACCAGTCAAACGAAATACCAACTATATGCCAAAAGATGATTACATACAAGACAGAACCATTTTCTAGTTAAACAATAAAAACTTGATGATAATCAAACGTCTTACAGAGGAACTCAATGGATTTATCAAAACTTCTATCGGCTCATGGATAAATATACAAAGCTGTGGTGCTGAACCGCAACAATGATATGATCATTACATCATATATCTCACTGATCCTCACATAAGACATTGAGTCGTCATATGATGCATTTTTCTTGTTTTGGGGATGTTTGGTTCCACTCATTGGTGTTTCTTGACCATAGACTGAATAGAACATTGCCAACTTTGGTCCACCGCTACCGCCCAACTTGAAAGGATGTTTTGATGTTTTCATCCCCTCACGTGACCATCCTCCATATAAGAAATCCAACAAACTGTAAGATATATATATATATATATATATATATATATATATATATATATAAAAGTGAAAATATAAAAAAGAAATGGTAATCCTGTAGGAATATTGTCCAAGCAAATACTTGGAATTCTTTTGAAGTTTCTGATGTTTAAAATATGTACCGGTAACAACTACCAATTTTGAACCGTTATTAAACTTGCCTGACCCGACCCGACTATCTCTAGCCTATTGGTATCAATTAGTTGAACATTTAAGAAAGAATTGTTTTGAGGAAAAAAATATGCATATAACAATTATACTATTTCTATAACAATATAATCTTTTAACAAAATGATCTATGATGTTTATGCATTGTCAATAAGCCCGTAAAACACTAACCAACTCAATCCATTTGAGTAGACAGATAAAAATAGAGATGAGCTCGGTACCAACCGGTATCGGTACCGAAAATACCCAAAAGTGGATACCGATACTGAATATACCCAGTATGATACGGTTCGGTACCAGTAATTTAGGGTAAAAACCGGTACCGAACCGGTACCAAATACGTATCGAAAATGTACCCGGATCTGGGAAATTCGGTACAGGTACCATTTGCTCATCCCTAAATAGAAATACCACATAAGAAAAACATACAAAACAAAGGTAAAACTAAGTACCAACCAGCATGATTTTTTTCTTCTCTTTTGCCTCCAGCCACTTTATTTACAATACTACAATTCAAAACTAACATATATTTAGAAAATACGTCAAATTTCTTAGCATGATCTGACCACAAACTTCTAGCATGTCGTTTTGACTTTGAAAGTCAGAACAGTCTACTCAAGGACGTAAACTTGTGATAAATTTTGGTTATATTAAGGGAAAACAAGGACAAATCTTTGTATGATCATTTATAATGTATGAGCCCTTGGGGCTATCATCTGTAAACTTTTCCATACAAGATCATTTATATTTAGATTATTAATAACTTCAACTACCTTAGACCAAATCAATAATAAAACTAAAACTCAACCTAAGCTACCGCGTAGCGTGCAACTCTAGCGTTCTTTACTTTAAAAACCTCCTTGGAGCTTTAATCTCATCACAAGGTATCACACCTAATTTTATAGTTCAGGTTTGCTTTTTCGAATAGTATATAATTAAAATCTTTAACTAGGATACATAACAACCTAAACATAACAATATCATGGGAATACAAGTTGAAACTAACAAGCAGAAACAACCTAAGCATAACAATATCATGGGAATAAGTTGAAACTAACAAGCATAAACAACCTAAGCATAACAATGAACGTGTTCGATGGTTTGAGTGTTTAATTATAATCGATTGCGTATAGTGGATTTTGTATACATGTTGCACTCAAAAATGCGTTAAAGCGTAAAAAGGGTCGAGTATGCTCACAGTTTTGCAAAGTTTCCTTTGGTGATTCCGTGAAGAGTTGGAGGTTGGAGCTTCAAAGCTTCCTTTAAAACACTTAGTGTTTTCTTTTAGAACTCTTAGAGTTCTCTTCCTTGCTTGAAAGATTTGAGAGAAGTAGAGAGGTTGAGAGAAAAATGGTTGTAACAATTAGTGTCCTTTTATAATTATTAGAATTCTTGATTTAGATAGATTGAGAGAATTAGAGAGATGGAGAGAAGAATTGTGTGAAGAAAATGGTAGAAGGAGGTTGGTAGTTATAGGTAGAGAATGTGAAAAAGGGTGAAATATGATTGGTTAAAAAAGGTGGAAGATGATTGAAAAGATGATTGGTGGAGAAAGGAGGTGGAAAATGGTGAAATATGATTGGTTAAAGAAGGTGGAAGAAAATTGATGAGGTGGAAAATGGTAGAAGAATGATTGTCTAAAATCGATACTTGGAAGTTTGAAATGTGTTGAAAAGTATGAAGTTTCGAGGAACGAAAAGTTAGGTTTGTAAAAATGGTTCGTTTGTCTAAAATGATTCGAGTCATTGAGCATAAGTAAAATGTGCATGTGTGTGTATAGACAAGTGAGTTTAAACAAGTTTGAATAACTCAATGACGAGGTATTTTAAAATGTGTTACCTAAGAAGGAAGCTTTTGTATAAAACGTTATGTATTTGATGAAAAGTGTGGCCGCACTGTTGGTTGTAAGAAAAGTTTCATTGGATTTAAAGAGCATTGGCCATCTTAGTTTCGTAGAGAATTCTTTATCGGTGAAAAATGAGGAAGTTAGGTATTTAATATATAAAAAATTGTCACACCCCGACCCGCAGCGGAAAAGGTGATCGGGGCATGATTGGGTTATCATCAAAGCTCATGACATTTATTATAACGTTTCATATTCATTATTACGATTTAAAGGGAAAGATACAATCATAATTACATCATGTTCTACACATCATTCTAGACTTCATTATTTTCTTCTAAGGCATTTCCTATGTTTTCCTTGCTTCATCCCGTTCACCTGTATCATGTGTAAAAATGGTTTTTGGATCAACAAAAAGTTGGCGAGTGAATCCTATGAAAACATTTGAACAAGTTTATTGAATTGATTATAAAATGAGGTGCATAACCACATATGAGTAAATATAGATGTAAACATATTCACAAAACACTTAATATCAGATAATGCACACACATACAATAATAAATTGTTTTGAGGCACGCGTTGCTCAACCCGTCTCTCACGAGGAACTGATGGGCCTAATGAATGAGTTTTAAGGCACGCGTTGTTCTACGAACTGATGGGCCTAATGAATGATTTGCATACAACTTGACAATATGTAATACATAACTACAAACAATATTTACATTCTAAGTTTAAATCATAATATGGTATGGCACGAGTTTAAATAAACGAATTAATTCTAGTGACACATGACACACCCCAAAACGTGTAATTAAAAAGGGGAGTTGTAAGATTCACTCACAGTGGGTGCGTTCGGTTGATGATGTTGAATGCGCACGAAGTTTGATTTAACCACGAGTGAAACTAACCTAGATAAAAACATAATGGTTTGGTAAATAAGCGGATTTTATTAATCAATTTTAGTAGGATTATTGGATATATTTTTGTGAGTTTAAGGCTATTTTCTAACTTTAAAAATGTTATTTTTAAGTATTTTTAATTGATTTTTAAATAAAATAAATAAATAAAAATAATAAAAAAATGTTGACTTTTTGACCGTTGACTTGTTGACCGGTTTTATTGTGTAAATGTATGCGCCGGGCAGGACTCGAACCCGAGACCTCTCGTTCGCGTGCACGCAGCTCTACCAACTAAGCTACGTGTCTAACCCGAAATATTTCTGTTTTTAATTATATTTATATACTAATTGAATTAATCCGAAAATCATTTATTTTAAAAACGATTTTAATGTATCGCTCGGTGCTCTCCACAGGTCTCGAACCCGGGACCTGTGGGTTAGTTTGGCACACAGTCCACCGCTGGACTGTGTGTCTAACTTGGTAAATAATCTGGTTTTTATTATACTTATATACAAACTAGATAAATTCATTTCTGTCCTTATGTAAAAAGTTTGATAATTGCCAGAACCGGTGCGGTAGTCTGGACTAGAACCCGCGACGTATGATTTAAACGCGCACACAGTCCACCACTGGACTGTGTGTCTATCTTGGTTATTATTCTGGTTTTCATTAAACTTAAAATCTATTTGCGAGTGAATCCGGTTCAGTTTAAAAAAAACATTTTTATTAAGGCGAGTGTGCGTGTGACAAGAATCGAACTCGGGACGTATGCGTGTTTATTTGCACACAGTCCACCGCTGGACTGTGTGTCTAACCCGAGATATAACTTGATTTAAATTATATATATATATAACTGAAAACTTCATCTTCTTCGTTAAGCTTAATCCCAGAACAAATGTCCGACTGTATCATCAGTTTAATCAATTTCTTTAGTAGGTTGTGATTAGCTACATGTGAGATTAATAAAAACGAGAGAGATTAGGTGTAAGATATACCGAACAGAGATCCTCTGTTTCACCGGCGAAATTCCGATGACAGTAGGTTATTCCGGCGACGTTTATCTTGCGGCAGAAGGTCTTCAGGAAGCTTGAGGTGAGTGTGGGTGACTTAGGTATGAGCTCTAGGTGTTCTGTTTTTAGAGTAAGGCACAGAGGTGAAGGGGTTCGGTTTTCCGGCGAGTTGCAGAAAGTTTCCGGCGAGTGAAATTTCGTCGAGAATGGGTGTGATCGTGAGCGAAAAGGCTATCAGAGGTTAGAGGGTGCATTTATAAGGAAGAACATCGACGTATTTGGTCTGATTACCGTCTTGATTCATTGGTCAAAATTTTCCGGCGGTTATGACCAAAGTCGCGGACTGGACATCGGTTATAACCGATGTTAAGGTTAATGCTTCGGTTAAATCAGAAGAAATCGTCCAATCTCGGGGAAATCGTCGGGATTTCCGACGACTGCGATTTGGGCCCGTCAGTTTGAATTCGAGATTTATGTTCTGTATTAATTGTTTCAATATGTACACAAACAACACAAGTGGCGGAGTGGTTGAGCGTGTGGGAGTTAAGACTTGGTTGACTCGGCTGACCCGGGTTCGAAACCCGGCAGCCTTGTTTTATTTTTAAACCACTATTTTTAATACTTTTTCAAATATAACTTTTATATTCCAATATACTTATTAATTATGTATCGTTTAAAATTAATTTGAGCATTAAATACGCAATGAAATTTTTAACTGATTGTTCGGTTAATAAACGAAGCGGGTTTGGTAAATCCGTTTTTTTGACGGATGTTACAAAAATGGTTTTGGAGGTAACGACCAACTAAGTATGTTTGCGCATAAATAAAGAATGGAAAAATAGTTTTAAGAGTAGAAAGCATTTTAGGGTTCGAATGTTTAAACTGATTGATTGCAAACGAGGTTTGTGTAAAGGCATAGAATATCGGGGAATAATGGAGGTATAGGAGTGAACGATTGACCTAATAAACGAATGCGCGTATAATAATGGTATGCGTATTGAAAGCGATGAGTTAAGAATGGGGTTTCCCGTGGATAATCGGAGCGCTTTTAGCAATGCGTTTATGAGTTTTTAAAGTTTGTATCGGGTCTAAATAGGTCTGCAAAACACCGAATTTCTCATGGCACGTTTTACGAAAGTTTGGTAACATGGTGAAAACACTTATATATAGGAAGTTCCAGCGGCGTATCCACCATGTTTTGACCATGTTACGTTCGTTTCGCTAATCAATGCCATGTTATGTTCCGTGTCACGATCTGGGTTTATTAACTATTACGTGTGAGAACGATAGCGTATAGAAATTTAAGTATGCATGCATGATTGTATTTAAGTATGAGAGAGGTTATAAGTATGAGTATGATTAAAATCTTTGAATAGACCACATGAGATATTTAGTTAACTAGATTAACGCATTACTGGCATATGATCTCACTGGTCAAACCATCGTGTCCGCAAGTATGTATGAATGACTTAACATGACCGCAAGTCCATGCGGCGGGCGTTACTCCTATAGCGCTACACAAGCGCTATATATGGTAAGGTGCGGCTTGATCAAAGTTAATGACAAAATGTCAACCCAACGTTTAACGCAAGCGTCATCTATCATAACACATGTCATCATTTTGTTGCTATGAAAAGATCCGTAATGTATGAATGAATGTCTTGACATTACCACAAATCCATTGTGCGGTGCGTCACTCCTATAGTGCTTCACATGCACTACATATGTCAAGGTGAGGCTTCATCCGAAGTTAATGACAAAATTGTCAACCCAACGTGTCCGCAAGCGTCATCTAATCATAGCACATGTCATCATTTCGTTACTATGAAAAGATCCGTAATAGTTTAACTTAACATAACCACAAATCCATGTGGCGGTGTGTCATTCCTATAGTGCTTCACAAGCACTATATATGTTAAGGTGTGGCTTCTTACGAAGCTAATGGCCAGTTTATCACATAAGAATGTCCAGTAATCCCGAATCAAGTATAACGTATCAGTATGCGTGTATAAATTTATTGTGTAAAACGATGATTAGGTAACAAGTATTAAATCGCATAAAAGTTAAGTTAATATAAAAGAGAGGCTTGATAAGTATTGGAGTGCTTCGGGTTTAGAAACTTCGACTATTCCAAAGTGAATCGCAAGTCCTTTCGAATTAGGGAGACATGCTTTGGCCTAATAGGTATAATACTCCCGTCGCCAGGCGATTAACGGTATTTTACCCTTCCAGTTAGTACATGTCCCTAATTTGATCGAAAATACGAAACTTTGGCGAGATTGAAAATCGTAGAGCGGGACCAGTCATCAAGGTGTGAATATCAATCATGGCTTGACAATTTCGTCCCTAAATTGTGGTTTACTGAACGTAACAAGATATGATCTCGAATCGTCAATAAGTATCCACTAGATCATGAAATGGAAACTCTCATCAAGATATGGATATCACCCTGACTTGATGGTGAATTTCGCACAAAATATCATGTAGAGTGGATTGAAATTCATCACCAAAGGTGGGAATCACCCATGTTTTGATGAGTTATTTCGATTGTGGAACAAGAATGTTCTCAAGAATGTGTATTGTGTTTTGTGTCTTAGGAAAGGCATATTGTAAGTTTTAAGACCAAAAAAAAGGAAGAGAGAAGCAAGGTAGGAAGAATAACAATTTAGACAAGTATCAAGAATGATCGAAGGCATGGTACTTAAACTATAGCTAGGTCGAACATGACAATTCTACCAAATTCCCTATAGTTATGGCTCTGATACCAATCTGTCACACCCCAACCGATGGCGGAAACATCGGGATGAGACGAAAACGAGATTGCAAGGGACTTCATAACTCTAATTGTGACAAGTATTTAATAATTGCTTTTTACGTTGCTTGAACTAGGAGCACCACAAGTTTAAAATAAATAATGTACCATAAGTATTCAAATAAATAAACTTCATTTCATTAAAATGATTTTTGTACAAGTATTGGAATCGAGATACAATAGGATTGAAAATAAATTACTATACAACGAACATTAAAATATATATGCGTTTCTAGGCAATCCTACTAGATTCATCTGTCACAATCCTGCAACATGTAATAAAAGCATGGATCAGTACAAAAGCACTAGTGAGCATACAAGTTGGAATATAAGTATATGTATAAAAGTTTGTCTCAAATCTACATGGCATTTTATATTCAAGTTGAAACGAGCATATATAAACAACTTACGCATAGCAAATAGTATATAATTAAAATCTTTAACTAGCATGCATAACAACCTAAGCATAACAATATCATGGGAAACAAGTTGAAACTAACAAGCATAAACAACCTAAGCATAATAATGAACGTGTTCGATGGTTTGAGTGTTTAATTATAATTGATTGCGTATAGTGGATTTTGTATACATGTTGCACCAAAAAATGCGTTAAAGCGTAAAAAGGGTCGAGTATGCTCACAGTTTTGCAAAGTTTTCTTTGGTGATTCCATGAAGAGTTGGAGGTTAGAGCTTCAAAGCTTTCTTTAAAAAACTTAGTGTTTTCTTTTAGAACTCTTAGAGTTCTCTTCCTTGCTTGGAAGATTTGAGAAAAGTAGAGAGGTTGAGAGAAAAATGGTTGGAACACTTAGTGTCCTTTTAAAATTCTTAGAGTTCTTGATTTAGATAGACTGAGAGAATTAGAGAGATGGAGAGAAGAATTGTGTGAAGAAAATGGCAGAAGGAGGTTGGTATTTATAGGTAGAGAATGTGAAAAAGGGTGAAATATGATTGGTTAAAAAAGGTGGAAGATGATTGAAAAGATTTTTGGTGGAGAAAGGAGGTTGAAAATGGTGAAATTTGATTGGTTAAAGAAGGTGGAAGAGAATTGATGAGGTGGAAAGATGATTGGTATGTTTCTTGGTATTTCTTGAGTATATATAAAAAAGTATAAAAGTATAATTCAAGTATTGAGGATGTGCGTATAAGTATTTATACGTATAATTGTGTGGGTTTGTGTATAAATACGTATTTAAATGATTGGTTATGTGAATAAAAAAATATGTATAAAGTATGAATTTTATTACGATTAACGCCTCGAATTATGAGATTGAAATTAAAATACGAATGTAAGGTTTCTAAAATTAGAATACGAATACGAACATTTTATTAAAATAGTAATACGAAGATACGAGGCGTTACATTCAATGTTTCAAAGATTTATGGACAATATTTTCTTAAAATACGACTTTTTGTCGTATATATTAATGACATATTGGTGGCAAATCAAACAGTACAAGAACATGAAAAACATTTATAACAAGTGTTTGAAGAGATAAAAAAGAATTGAATTGTAGTTTCTAAACGAAAAATGGAATTATTTAAAAGCAAAATATATTTTATAGGATTAGAAATACGCGATGGAAAGATAGAATTACAATCACGTATCTCTACAAAAATACTTGATTTCCCATAAAATGTGAAACCTAAAACAAATACAAGCATTTCTGGGACTAGTCAATTATGCTAGAAAATTTGTTCCAAATTTATCAAAGTTGGTAGGACCTTTATATAGTAAAACAACCAAAAACGACCAAGGATACTTCAATTTAGAATATATAAAGCTAGTTAAAGAAATTAAAATGGCAATAAAAAAATTAAACCACTAGAGTTACCACCTGTTCCGATTGGTCTAGTTCTTCTCAAGTCTTTACCACTTCATCGGTTATCAATATGAGCTCACTTTGTCTCCTGAATCAACGTTTAAGTCAATTCAGTGTAGCCGGCTTTAATACCATTTGTTGGATCTGAGAGTGTGTGATAATGTGTGTGTGTTTCTTTTATGGAAATCAATCAAACACTAATAATAAACACATCAATCCATACACAATTGGATTTCGGTGATGATTCAAATATATTCAATTTTGATTTAAGAACAATCACCATACAACTTGCTCCCCTCACCAGGTGCTCTCTCTCTCTCTTAGGTCTTCTGCTTTCTCTTTCTAGATTCTTTGATCATAGGATATTCAACTCTAAGAGTCTAATGATTACATCATGTATTGTTCTATTTAAAAAATGAGAGAACTGCTGGTGACATCACTATGGAAACGACCCTAGACAACCTATTAAATGATGTAACTTCAACTGATAAACTATTGGACAATTGGGATAAAACAATTGTTACATTAAAACTTCTGAAAATACACGGAAACTGTTGGGATTCAAAAACTATTGGAAAAATTCTAGCACTTTTGGAATCAAGTACTTTTGTCTTCTGTGTTGACTAGTCTTTTGGTCTTTAGCTTTGACTTATTAACCCAATTGTTATAACGTTCCGTGGTTTCGTACTTTCTATTTTTAGAAACTTGTATTCATATTCAATCTCAATCCTTGTAATCTAAGACTTTTGATCATAATGGGAATTGAATTTTATATCAATCGTGTGTAATCATACTTATACAATGTGTGATCAGTCACGAATATGCACATTTTTATACAAAACAGAGACATACATTATGTTTACTCTATGTTCGAAATATTAATCATACATTTCATACACATTACATATGTTTATATACCCTTTAAAACCCAAGAATCATGTTTAACATTTAAGTTATTACATAAAATAACAGGTTACACAAGTAAAGGGACTAAAATGCAAATCTTGAGTTGTCAAGAGGGTCTTGCAGACCGTAAGACCTCCCCCCTTACGGTCCGCAAGAGGGTCCGACGGACAACAGCTCCTTTTCAGCTCGCGAAATATGAATAAAACCTCACTTCCCTCACATTCTAACTCCCAACTACTTGCATTTAAGACAAAACCCTAATACCTCATTATAAGTACACCTCCCCCACCTTCTAAACACTTTCAACACTCTTTAATCTCTTCCAAACTCTCTCAAATCTTCAAGAATTCTCAAGTGTTGGCAGATTATACTAAGGTTCAAAACAATGAGTTTTGAACACTTTTTCTCTCATTTTCTTCTTGTTTCTTGCTTTCTTCCTACTTGGATAACCATTAGGAGTGTTACCACAAGTTTACCACGGTAAACGAACTTGGTACATCACTATTTTGAGGTCCAAAGTTAGGTTTTATTTTGTTAAAACTTTTTAAACAATGTTCATCTTACTTCAACTCTTGGAACATCTTCAAATTGCCAATAAGTCCCTTTGTCAGATAGGTTTGGATTGATGTTTATTCCAGAATTGGTAGTCAATTTAGCTTACATTTTGTACCATCTAAGTCACCAAACAACTTTCAAGTAATCAAAATGAATAAACTACACAAAGTCTCCAAACCTTAACCATGTTTCGAATGCACTCGTCTAGTTAAAATCACTTGGTTGCTTGGTGAATTAGATAAATTATTTACATTCTTGTACTTATATTCATAACCATCCGAAGTTGATGTGATGATTTGTGCATTGGTGAACTCTAGGGTTAAATGATTCATCCTACCCATGCATGATAATACATGACATATACTTGACTATAATATATAACATACCATATAATATACACTCCAAAACCTAACCACAATGTCAACCAACCTCATGGTTGAATATTGTGTGACAAGGTGGAGATTATCTTGGTTCTTAAACTCCTCATTTTGGGCTTCCAATGAGTGAGACACTCATGAAAAACATTAACTAAAAATGGTGTCCAAATGAGTAGCTAAGTAAAGATAGTTCTTTTTTTGTATTTTCATAATTATGAATTCCCGAATACACTACCATCATCAAACTCCAAAACTCACACACCTTCATCTCCTATTTTAAGGTAACTTTGGTGCTCCAACTTTTCAAATCGTTCAACTCACCTTTGTGGAAAGCTTAGCAAACCGTGAGTATACTTGACCCATTTTACTTTTAAATCACTTTTAGGTTGTAACATGTATGATTATTGAACACACAAACACATGAAATCAATCTTATGCAAACACTCAATTAGATTAAACATGCTACTTGTCATACTACAAGTTTAGACTGGCTAGAATACTTTTATGCACACTATTTGTCATTAACTTTGCAAGCCTACCTTAACATGTATAGCGGTATAGAAGTAGGACACCGACTGCTTTGGGGTCATTGTTAAATATTCTATCAAAACGGTCTTGTCCACTTCAGTGACGAGAGTACGCTAGTTGACACTTTGGTTTGCCCTATAGTTGATGCATGCTAGTATGATATATAACATAGTGTACAATTTTCCATGTTGGATTTGAGACATTTTATATATATGATGCTTAGATCAAACTCGTATGCTCACCAACCCTTTTGTGTTGTCGGATACTTTAATACATGTTGCAGAAAATGTATGATGACGCTTAGGAAATCAACTTAGGGCGAACTAGAAACACACCCAATATTTCGTTTATGTATTTTCTTTCATGTTAGTCTTGTTATTCCAAGTTGTTATATTTTTTTCGAACAATGTATCTTTAAAGTTATGAATGAAATGAAAGTTTGAATACTAATTATTGTCACAAATAGTACGTTATGATGTTTGAACTATCTGGCTCGTCTCACCCCCAATGTTTCTGTTATCGGTTGGGGTGTGACATTGTTGACTAACACTTTGTCTTTTCAACACTTGTACGTTGTCTTCCAGTACTTTAACCCAATAGTTTGTTCCAGTTGTTTTAGTTGGTTGCTTGAGAAGCTTTCAAGGGGGGAACTTCTGGTTTGATTATAATTATATTCCATCAGGCAAGTAAGATGGTTCATTTGGTTCTGGCTTTTATCATCAGTATATCTTACATAACCCAACACGGTGAAAGTTCTTTTTTTTTCAAGCATACTTCATAAACTTGAAACCACCTTCTTACACATTTAAACTCTAGGTTTAAGTCATTTATAAGTGATTTTTAAACTCTTTAAACACTTCATATTAGAAAAGAGATCATGGATTAGCAAGAGAATAAATGTTGAATAAACTTCATAAAGTATTCTTCTTAACATGTTGTAATGTATGAATGATCAATCACACAAGCATTGTGACACTCTGAAAAGGTCAGGTGGTACCTGCATTAACTAGGGACGTTAGAGTTATGATAACAACCAAGTATAAGCGAGATGAGATTGGTGATTCATTACCATAGTCGTGATACGGAAAGATGTGAGCACTTGCGCGCTGGTAAGAATGTTATAACTAAAATCACTACCTTAGTAAGAATAAAAGAAGTAATCACTTTCTTATTAGTAAGAAATTATGAAGGTAAGCTTTACCTTTTAGAATGAAGTTAATAGAAACAAATACTTGGTGAATACTAATGAGTGGATGTAAAGTTAAGTTATTTAACATTCACCGAAACAATTATAAATCTTTGCTTCACTAGAATAAGAATATAATAAGTTAAAAGGACATTTTTCCTAGTCCCATTCACTCTCTTGATTCTTGACTTGGAATTTAGCACCACTTCCATACAAGTCTTATTCATTCCTTACAATACACCCTCATCGTCACCTTATTTATAAAAGAAACACACTTTAACAATTGTTTACCTAAAACACCACAGGCATATTTTCATCAATCTATCAAACTAAATGCACTTCAATGATATAATTTTCATTCTAAACTAGTCTAAAAACATCCATCTATGGTTACAAACAGTTTTTAGAAACTACTTAAAAAGAATAGAGTTAATTACATAGTTAGTCCGTGTGGTTTGCACGAAATAACATACTTAGGTACTAATAGTTTAAAATCATCTTTTAGGGTAGTAACTTTTCATTTGGTAACGTTTGGAGGTATTACTTTTAGAGTATTAACATAGTTAGTCCCTGTGGTTTGCACAAAATAACATACTTAGGTACTAGTAGTTTAACAAACAATTAACGTTAATACCTCCAAACGTTACAAAATGAAAAGTTAATGCCCTAGAATGTGATTTTAAACTATTATTACCTAAGTATATTACTTTTTGCAAACCATAGAGACTAACTATGTAATTAACTCAAAAGAATAACACAAATCTTAATTTTCTAATTTATGCACCTACTCATCATCATCATTCATCAATACCCAAGGGGCCATTTCTGTAAATACTTCAAACAGAATTTAAACTGTTCCAAAACACCCAATTCTCCCTTTCAAAACCCTAACAAAATATTTCATAAAACTTCCATCTTCGCAAAAGAAACTCACAATTCAACTCAACAAACACAATCAATACATACGAAAACCTATACGTATACACATATAATCACTTCAATCATATCCTCTCTCGATTCTGTTAATCGTCATTTCAAAAACTTCAAGTTCTTTCGTACTTTATATCCGAAAAATGTCGAATTCGGGTCGGATCCGCGCCCGGAAAGACAGGTTTTACAGCCCGCCGGCGATGAGAAGGTACAATCAACAACAACAACAGCAGCAGAAGCATAAACAGCAAGCAGAACAACCAAAACATCTAGAAAAAACGGAGCGTTTGATGAGTATTAACAGTGGAAGTAGTGCTGCGGTGACTAATTTGGATCGGTTTATGAAGCATACGACTCCGGTTGTCACTGCACAGCATTTCTCCAAGGTGTTTGATAAAATGTTTGAATGAAAAAATCTGGTGTTTGTTTTTAATTTTTGGTGATTTGTGTTATGTTTTTTTTTGGTAATGTGGTTCTTGGTAAGGGATAGTGTTATATTAGTGTATGAGTTGTGGTTTGGGGTTTTGGAATGCAATCTTTGTTTTAAAAGGCGTGTGGCGGTTTTGATGTGAGCGCATCTTGTATGCGAGGCGTTTGTTATTAAAAAATGTTAATAAGTGATTTGCTGATAATGTTTGAACTTGTTAAATCTTTAAACACTAAAATATAAGATATTTTCATCATATTTGGTCGGATTGGTTTGATCGATGGTCTTATTTGTCCATTGATAAAAAATCGATGGTCAGATTTGTCCATTCAGATGTGAAAAACTATGACCCTTTACAATTGATGGTCTAATGTGTTCAAATACTGGTTAACTGCCTTAGGCGTCACATCAAACCAAATCATGCATCAAACCAAATCATGCATCAGACCACATTGCATGTGCATCATGGAATCACATCGCATCAGCTGCAGTAATGCGATCTTGTCACTGCATTGCGCTTTAAGCGTTGCTGATGCGCGTTGTACAAACCAAGCGTCGCATCAACTGCAGCGATGCAATCTCATCACCGCATCATGCACATTGCGCATTATGCACTCTTGATGCCTGCAATCTAAATCAAGAATGAAACAAAGAAGAAGCAAACTGTTGAGATTCAACTGCATTGTTTTTATCTTTAATTGAATTCATGCACATTTAAAAGTGGACATTTGTTATGTATCTGTAATCTGTACGGATGGAATGAGGGTTTTGTTTGTGTGTTTTAATTTGTTAAATGATTTTAAAAAATATGGTCTTGAGTTGTGGTCATCTGATGTATAGACTAGCATGAAGGGATGGAGGAACCGTGAAGACGATTACCACCCGTACTTCTTACTTGGTGATCTTTGGGAATCGTTTAAGGAATGGAGTGCGTCTGAAGCGCTTAGGCGACTGATAGATTGCTTTTAACTGCTTGAGGAAACGGAAGTACATGACTACATTAGGCATGTGTCAAAATTGATATTGTTCATCAGGAGGTTATACATATAGCCTTTTAGGTTGTACATAGAGGTTTTTTTATATATAAATCGTGCATAGAAGTTATTTATATTCAAGTCTAGGTACATAATGATATAAACCTATCAAAATTATTAAAATATACGCTTCTTCACTTCAACTTCGGGGACTATAGTCTTGCAGCTCCTGGTGCTTTCTATAAGCAATACTGCAATTCACTGATCTAAGTTGTACTCTTATTTTGTAGGTATCCAATATACAGAATACCTGTGGGCCCATCCCTTCAAAACGTTGATACAAGTTTTTGGACTTTTCATTCCTTGTCAACACCGTTTAGAAGTAAGCTCCTCTTTTACTGTTTTTGTGATCGTATTAAATAATAATAAAGTAACATATATATATATATATATTCTTGTAACCGTACCAGTCATACATTTTTTTTAAATGGACAAAAAGTGTTCCCCGAAAGCAAAATTTACCCGCTTGACCGAAACTCGTTACCCGGACCCGCTCGTTTTGAAATGGTGTCGGTTGACCATCCAGGACAGATGGGAATGGTGTGCACCCTCGTGGTTCAACGGCTAGGGAGGTTCATGAAGCCCGAATGCCGTGTCAGCTCTCGTTACAGATTTTTGGTATGGCTGTCTATAAGTTCAAGGATGCTGACTGGACCAAAGATGGAGTTCATGGCATTGAGAAAATAAACTCCTTAATAAAGTCAACTGATAATTGGCTCAGGAATTTGGACGTACATCACCCAGATTATATGTTTTTCAAAAATCATTGAAACAGGTAAATTAATACGATCATTTTCTTGAAAACTGATATGGCAGTTTTTGTTTGATTAAGGTTTCGTTAAACAAACGATGAAACTTGTGGTTTTGATAGTTTTGTACAAACTTGATCAGTATCTGTAACTAATATTTCTCTGTCTAAAATAGAAACTAAATTTTGGATTATGTTTGTTTTTACCATTCAAATTTCTTGTTTGGTTCATGGCATGACCTTTAAAGAGGTTTCATAAACGGTTGTAACTGATTGAACCATCCAACAAGACGCAGATTTATCAGTTTTGCCGGTTTGAGATTTACATGGTTGGTTTCACGGCTTAAAAACTGGGTTTGATGGTTCGGTTCATATTTGGAGTTTGAAGCTGGACATTTACCTTTGTTATTTGTATTTTTCCAATTCAGGGCAAGGTTTAAATATACTCTCCTAAATATAGGAAGTAAGATTGAATTGTCTTGTCGACCACTACAATATGAGATTTTTAGGTATTTCGTTTTTGGATTTTTAGCTTGTAGATTTTAGAATTTTTGTTTAGATCGTTGTCTTTTTATTTAACATTGTATTTTTTTTTCCATTATTTGTGTCATTTTCTCTTCCTTTTTGCGACTCATTGTGTCTTTTTTTCTTGACATTGTGTTATATTTCGCGGTATTGTGTTATATTTTGTGATCTATTATGTGTTTGTATTCTTCTCATTTTTAGGAGACTTTGTATGATAACTTTACTATTTTGATTACGCATGATTGCCTATTTATAAAGTTAATGTACATTCTTTATCATTTGTTAAAATAAAATAAACTAGGTTTAAAGAAATTCGTTGCGTTGCGGCGAACTTTTTTTTGCTATTTAATCTGTGTTTACATGTGTTTTGAAATCACTGCGAGCGCGTTGCAAACGGCATCACTTACAAGAATAAAAAGAAAATGTAGAAAAAAACACTAAAAGATAACCAAATGAAAATCAACCAAAAACGTTGTATGGTAACGATGTTATTCATATGAAACCCGTGGTCAGAGATGAGTAAATGGTTCTGGGTACCGGCACCGAATTTCCGAAACCGAAAGATCTTAAGAACCAATTCGGTTCGACTTTTGGCGTTCCTGGTACCGGTTAGCTACTGGTTTTTACCTTCGTATACGGTACCGTAACCGGTATTTTCGGTACTAGTACCAATTCGGTATCCGTTGGCATCGAGCTCATCCCTACCCCTTGAAATTAAAAAAAATCATTAAAAGTTGAAGAAAATATAAAAAAAAGTTTTACGATACTGTTGTTCGCACGGTATTCGTGATCAAGGATGAGCAAATGATACCGGGTAGTAGTATTAAATTTCCCGAACTAAAAGATTTTGAATGTCAATTCGATACCGGCTTTTGGCGTTTTCTGTACTAGACTGGTGCCAGTTTTTACCTTTATGTACTGATACAGAACAGGACCGTACTGGTGGTTCGATACTGTTTGACACCAGCCTTATCTCAACCCGTGATTAAAAAAATCATTAAAGTTAAGAAAAATAAGAAAATGTATTTAGTAAAGAAAATGATAGTTATTATACTAATAAAAGTTAATATATATATATATATATATATATATATATATATAGATAATATAATATAATATAATGCTATTGATTTTAATAAAAAAAACAAACACAACGCATACAATGTAAATTGTAGATCGTCAAACCAAATTGTTCTAGCGAGTCCAATCAACCCAGCTAACATGCTAACTAACAAATTTACGGTTTTTTAAACTTCAGTTAGCTATTTGGCATAAAATTTACATCAAAGCCGGTTATCCTTCTGTTGGGCAAAGAGGGTGACAAACTTTATTTATAGAGAATGAAAGAATACAAATCATAAGCATTAGCGTTTCGAAGTGCATTACCCATATAACCGGTTGAGTTATTTTTAATTGGTTAACATGTAATCGGTTAATAATAATTGGGTTTTTTTTGTGAATATTTAAAAATATTTTAAAATTTAAAAAAAATACTAAAGATATGAAATAGACTCGATAAGCCTCCGTTTTTTATTTTTGAATATTTAAAGCGCCAATTCATTAATTGTTAAAAACATTATAAACCGTTAATACATTTTAATTCTTTGAAATATAATCATCGTTGTCTTCTTTAAGTGTTCAATATCCCCCTTCAGGACTAGTTGAGTATATCGATTCGATCATCGTAAGCGAGTTCGTCATCAGAATGTGGTTGCACCCTGTTTTGATACTTCGTACTCGTGTATTGGTTTTTCCATGGTGATTCTGCCATCAAGATTTGTCGTATTTTATAGACGTTTCGCAGTGTCCATCATCTTAATCAATGCCAACACCATCCAACTGAGCCAGTTATCCATTTACTCGACTGGAATGGACTTTTTGACCAATGTTGAGTTCTTGCTATTAACATCATCCAAATTTTGAATTACCTAGTTATTATTCTCCTAATGACTTTGGATATGGTAAAATACTGAATTTATCTTCTTTTATAAATGTTTTGTCAAATATCTATGTTTTGTAATTTAAATCATAATTTATTAAACCATAGAACTTTGACAAATATTTCATGCTCGCGATATCAATACCTTATTAAACCATTTCCTTTGTCATGCTCAAAGACATTTAGATACGAAACTACTTTTCATCAATCCTAGAAATGGTCAATATGGTAGGATGTTGTGAAAGTTTGAGATCTACTTTACATTCTACTCATGCTTGGATTTTAGTTCCTTTACCTCCTTAAACTAATGTGGTTAGGTGCAAGTAGGTTATAAGATCATAAGGAGCTCTGATGTTACACTGGTAGCTTTCTTTAGATTAGGATGTTGATTGTACAAAGACATTTGGTTATGTAGATGCAATACTTGGTGATGAAGACGTGGTAGGTGTAATAGTTGGTAGGGTTTGTGATTAAAGTTTTATAATTGTTCTAAGTGTTGGCTCACTTAGAAGAGCTAATGTGCCAAACATTGGCGTAGTTGCCAAGCAACTAGGCCAATGTAGTTGGCGTAGTTATTAGGGTTAGCACACTTAGGCATGTGACCTATGAAAATGTTGTTTAGAACAGTTTGTCATTAAGTTTTTGGAGAAGTTTTGAGAGAGTTTGTGAGTAGTGTGTTTTCTATAAACATTATGTACTCACTTACAATCAATAGAGAAGCAAGTTATATACGTGTTGTGATTGTTTTACTTACATTCATAGCTCGTGTGTTGGATTCCACACAACATACATGCGTGTGACTTAGAGAATTTTATCCTTATAGGGACAAAGGGACCTACAAGTGGTATCATAGCCTAGCTCTTGATAGAGTGCGTTTTCAGTCGTTGGATATCATATTCTCATTTTCTACACATTTTTGTATTCATTTTTGAGTGAAATGGATTGTTTAGCTAGTTTTGTGAATTAGGTGTGAGTTTGAGACTGAGTATTAGCAAAATTTAGATTCAGAACATCGGAAATTTGAGTGTTTGAGAACTCCAGTTGATTTGATTTGGCACGGTTGGTGCATAGTATCACCATTTTAGCGCAGTTAAGGTGTTGGCATATGTAACATCCGCGAAAAACGGATCATAGTAACCCAACTTGTTTGCAAACCAGATCCGACGTGTATTAAATAAAATGGAGTTTCTCTTTACTATCGTTTTTATTTATTATTCATTACATCTTGGCATATTAAATCAATAAATACAATTTAAGGGTTTAAAAAGAAAAATATGATAAATGAATAAATTTAGTCTAATAGTAATAATAATAATAATAATAATAATAATAATAATAATAATAATAATAATAATAATAATAATAATAATAATAATAATAATAATAATAATAATAAAACATTAAATATATAATGGAATTTCGTTAGTATTGTAAAAGGAATCAAGAAAACTAGGTTAGATTCCCAAGTTATCTAATTTAGAAGTTGGAGGGCCTGTTTTGACAAGCTGAGAAAGTAGATAAATGGTTAAAGTGAAACATAAGAAAAAAGGGTGGACCGGCTAGAGGAGGCTCTCGAAGTCGGGACCTCCAAGACAACAAACAAAGTAAGCACCGCTGGGCCAAGCCCGTCTGGTGTGATAAAACCCGTGCGTTTAATTTATGAATTCAACCTGGAACCCGAAACTATTCCCCTTCTTTCTTCACCGAAAGCTGAATCGCGACACGGATTCGAGCCGACGGTAAACCCATTGATATCTCGCTTGAAACACGACCGAACGACGTAATCTTGGTCTCGTTCGATTCGTATTTGCGGAGAAGGTGATTACCTACCATCTAATGTTCCTATTACCCTATTAATGATCTAATGAATTCAAATTAAGTCACCACAGATGTATGAAAGAACTTAAATCGTTTTTATCAATACGCGAATACTAGCTTGCAAACAAGATACCAAACAAATTATGGAAATCTCCCACATCATTTTCACTTCCAAATCCGTTGAACAAGCATCCATAATCGTGAATTTATACAAGAACACAAGCTAGCGCTTGTAACTTCAAGCATCGATATCTTCCTCATTCTTGCACTAAATCAGCTAATTCGAAAGCCCATTCTCGTTAATTTTTTCATGCTTTACAAAACCCTATTATGACTCTGAATTGGATTCTTAGGTGAACTAGGGTTCTTAGTTCTTGAAATTTGGGCCTTTTTGATTTAGAATTGAGTTTTGATGAAACTGAACCTAAGGAATTGCTTATTATCATGTTATGATAGTTTGTAGAATTTTTGGACTCCAATTGGATTTGTTATGAACTTTTAATCAAAATATATATTATGAAGAATTATATATGAAATGATCAATACAAAAGACCATAAACATTATTTCCTGAATTTTTGCAAAATAAATAAATTATGGAGTTTATATTGGATTTCATGATCCAGGGAAACATTATTAGTAAAAGAAAATATAAAATGTGTATTTTCTTGTCATGATATTTTAATTTCATAATTAGCATGTATAAATATAAGGGTTGTCATTTGGAGTAGGTTACATGAATATTTTGTTTTGTTTAGGCTTAGTATATATTTTTGATGACTAATAGGATTGTTTTGGATTAGAATGTCACATAAATTATTAAGTTACAAATATTAAATTTATTTCTAATTAGATTGTTTTGGTATTTTTGGTTGTTTAGTATTTTTGGTGTTCTATTTTGTTAGGATGACTTTTATCTTTTGGAGTCTTTCCTCAAACGCTTGTGCGATTTACTAAAGGACCTAACGAGACGAAAACTGTGAGTAGATCTTTATGTTGATACATAATGTCTGCTGCCTACGTCATCGAGTCGTGTCGAGCATGTAATAAGGCATAATTGTTAAATTTCTGATTTGTATGTTTGTAATACTTCCCACATCCGCACGGATGTAAAACATCTGCACGGACGTAGCTAGTCCGCATGAATGTAGTCACATCCTTACGGAGGCACTCTAGTCCGTACGAAGGTGTAAGTCATGTGTATAAATATCCCTGTGGAACTAGTGTTTGGTACGATTTTGCTTAACAGACGACGAAGCTCTGTCGGATTATTTCCAGATTGTAACCGTTGTTTATATGAATGAAAAATTGAAAAATTAACTAAATCTTGTATTTGTCACCTACCTGTAATGGATTCCGCACATTATGGACTAGGTTAATAGATATCATGAGCATAACGTCATCGATCAAAGGGACTCACAAGTGGTATCAGAGCAGGAGGCTTGATATCTGAGACATATACAAGATTTGGACTTTGAATACTTCTTTCTACTAATTTTCTTCATTTTTCGCAAATTTAACCGTCAAAATGGACTAATGTTTTCACGGGTTAAAAAAACACGTTTTTAACAATGCCTTAGAAAATTTAGCTAAATATTCAATCAGAATCATGCTAAAAATGTTGAAAAACGAGAATACTTGATTTTCATTCTCGTGCTAAGGTATTACGTCCGCACGAAAGTAACATCACCCGTTTGAAAAATCTACATTCGCACGGAAGTAAAAGGTCATTCGTTTGAAAAATTACATTCGCACGAACGTGTTTAATATTTCGTTGTTTTTGTGTTTAGTTCGCACGGGTGTACATCTGTTCAAATTTTTACATTCGTATGAAAGGTTCTCGTCAAGGAAGAGGAATTTTACAATGCGTTTGCACGACAACCACGGCCGTCGTCCAAAATCTCAATTTAGACAAGGAAATGGGAACCATGACGAGCCGCCTAAATTGATAAATATGGACGATTACAAAGGATGGCACGAAAGGTTTGAAAACTGGGTACAAGCCAACTATCTATATTGTTGGTATGCGACTATGTTGTTCCCACTGGGGAGAATGGTCAAAAGCTTAGTCGATCAAAAAGAAAAGTTTATAAAAGAGAAAAAGACGTTGAACCTTCTTCAACAAGCTATCAAAGAAGATATATTCACCTTGCTACAGGATCAGGGAACACTCAATCTATTGGATAGCGTTGAAATTAAAGTATCAAGGGAGTATATCTATGCAGAAAAGCAAGAAAGCTTTGTTAAAGAAAGAATTTGACATTTTTACTGCTTTAAAGGGAGAATCATTAAAGAAACTCATCAAAAGGTATTGCCATCTTGTTGCTGAGATGAAAAGGTTGAAGATTGAGAAAGAAGATGAAGAATGGGTGGACAAGTTGGCCGATGCTCTTCCACACGGTGAATGGTCAACATACTTGATGATTTTAAAGAACAATAAAGATTATGACAATCTAACATTGGGAAAGTTCATTGAGAAATTGGAAGGACGTGTACTTGAGCTACGTAAAATAGCTAAAATGAAGGACTCAAATGTCCAACAAGATGTTGATCTCTACTACAAGGGCAACAGTGTGTTAAGCGTTCAAAGCCCAAAGATTCAAACTGCTTTTAATGCAGACACATCATCCAGAACTTCATCAAAAAATTCAGGAACTGGTGGTGGTGGTTTTCATCTTTTCCGAGTTTCAAGCCGAACACTCCGAATTCTAGCCAATAATCGTCACAAAGCTCGAACAGTTAATCAAATCAAAATAGTTCGAATCCTCATGTGCTCCAATGCAATATAGTGGTTAACTTTCATAATGCCAAAGGTTTGAATGAAGATACAACCAAACAACATATGATCTTCTTGGCATCAATCCTAGAATCGTATGAGTGTTTGATCGCAGGAAGGATTGGGAATTCGAACATGACCAAAGAAGATTATGATCAGATAGATTTGGAAGAAATGGAGCTTATCGATATCAAATAGTGCATGGCAAGTGTAGTCCGAACAGTGCAACAATTCATGGAGATACTAGGAGGAATAGTCTTGGAGGGCCTGACTCGAAGTTAGGATTTGATAAGTCAAAGGTGACGTATTTCAAGTGTAAAGAAAACAGGACACTTCAAGCATGAGTGCACCAAACGTGAAGTCAACGATAATAGAAATCCATTTGGTGAATACTACTACAAGAAAGCAATTTATCACAAGAACTCTCAACATCCGCCAAACATGTCAAGGCAAGTTCAAATTGAAGATGGTTCGTCAAAGTCAAAACATAAGAAATTAATGGTGACTCAAGAAGACGAAGGGTTTAATTGGAATAATCTTATTCCTAAAACCAAATAGCATTACATTATTGGCTGAGATCATTGAATTGGATGAACCATAATAGACTGTGGATGAAGAGAAGGTTGAAGAAGTTGTTGAAGAAGTGTGTCTTGAAGCTACTTTTGATGAAAATCCAGAAGATGAAGATTATTATGATAATAACGAAATATCAGTGTTAGATGCCGAAAGATTCAATATTCCAATAAAAGAGGTCATTAATAATGCATTTAAATCTATAATACCACCTGATGTTTTCAAGTCTTTTGCAGGTTTTTTCAAAGAAGAAGGAAATTATAGTGATCTACACTTTGAAGAAGACAAAGAACCTGTTGAAGAGATAATAGACGTGTCTAGGAAATAAATGTAGAAAATCTAGCTGAAATTGATGAAAAGGCCATGATGGCTCAACTCAAAGAGGTAGTGAACACCTCTTAAGAAGGACAGAAAGTTGAAACTGAGTCAGTGGTTCAAAGGGTTAAAAGTGAAAAAGAAATCCAAACTGAAACATCTTTTCAATGCACAAAATGCACATAATCTTGCAAGTTGTGTATCGAAAAAGATGAGAACTATAAGATGTGAAAAAAACATATAGATGATTTGATTTCTGACTTAAAAAGTACAAAAGAAGCCTATGATAAACTGAACAAAACAATCAACCGGATTCGAGTTGCCAATAACGAAAATGATGCAACAATTTCAATGCTCAAACATACTGTTTTAGACAAACGAATAGCAATTAACACTCACAATGACACAATTGAAATGTTAAAACAAGAGCTAGAAGCTACTAGGATCGAAATTGAGAGGGTTGATAAGAAATTGATTAGTTACTCTTCTGCATCCTACGTTCTGGATCACATACTTCCCAAACCGACAGGTAAAGACAAACCCAGGGAAGATGTGTATGGTTATCATAATCAGGGTATTGGTTATAATCGAGTTCCACCCCAATGTGTAATAGTTATTCGAGAAAGAAACTAGATGGGGTGGAAAAGGTAATAAATCTAAAACTGAACAACATGATCAATTGCCTGATAATCTCGATGTGACGTATACCAAATCTGAATCAGAAGTGGTTAAGGATGTTGCTGAGAAGGTTTTTGAGAGTTAAAGTGATAAAACTGAATTTGAAACCGTTAAAACAAAATTTGACAAAAAGAGTTCTAGTTCACACTCTGAAAGTGAAGAAGTTTTCACAAAAAATATATTCCTAATCAGGATATAGTTTGAATGATAATCCAAATGTTATCATGTATAAAATGCATGGATCTGAAAAACTATATTCTGATACAGGATTTCTAATTCAGAATGTGAATATGAACAAATCAAAAAGGTTTTCAAATTGATGATTGAAGTTGAATTGTCTGAAATTGAAAATTTGTCAAGCGATCAAAGTTTTTCAAACTTCAAAAGAGAACAGTCTTACTATTCTAAACCACAAAGTTCCTATGCTAACAAACAACAAAAAATTATTACTATGGGCGAAACGCTTCGGGATACGGTAAGAAAAACTACAACAAATTTGGAAAATCAAAGTTTGCAAAGAAAATGGTTTTTGTATCTGAAACGAGTTCAGAAAATGAAAAGAAAAGCCAATTTAGCAAATGATCAAATGAAGAATTTTTTAAAATTCAAAAACAACGTGAACAGGTTGAAGGATTTACTGTTGTAACAGACAGTAGAACGTGCTTTAGGTGTAACCAAGTTGGACACATTTCTAACAATTGTCTACAAAAGAATCCTAAACCTGTTTATGGTGTCAAGAAAGTCTTAGAGGATCTGAAACTAAAAAAGCCTATGGTTGAACCAGTCAAAATTTTAAAAAGAATTAATGAATCCACGGAAAAAGTTAAACCAGTGAACGTCAATGTTCCAAAAATTAGAAGTGTTGAAACTTCTACTTCAATTGAAAAAAAGGATTCCAAATTTTATGCAAAGAAATAGTTCTGAAAAATCAAACATGGGCTGTAAAGAAAAAGGAACCCTCTGAGACTGTGAAAAAAATATGTGTCAACAGAGGCTTGGGTCTCACTCTTTAAGTAATCGAATGTTTACATGTGTAGGAGCTTCCAAGATCCATCATATAAAAGTGGATTATGGATAGTGGAGCATCTCGTCACATGAAGGGTATGTTAGCACTCCTATACAATGTCACACCCGTTCGAAGGCGGAAGCGTGCGGTGTGAACTTGATTAGTTTTCATTGCATACGATTTAAGTAAACAACTATATGATTAAAAACATACACGATGTTCATCCATTTCCATAATTAAAAGACATACATCATAAGTTGTTCGAAGACAACATAAGTTATAAAAGTTTACAAAAGACTTATTCAGATATAGTTTTAAAATGCAAAGGCTTTGCATCCTATATCTCATCGAAGATGAGATACATGGATCAAACCCTTCAAAAGGATGATATCGTCAACATGATAACCCAAAATCTTTGTGAGAACCGATTGCGCCAAGATCCATTCAATTACCTGAAATACATGTCAGTTTGAAAACATCAACAAAAGTTGGTGAGTTCATGTGTTTTGAGTTTGCATCAAATGATCTTAAAAACATTTGAAAGTTCATCATGTGAAAATGTGGTATGTGAAGCGTCAATGAATTTGTTGATCATTAATGTTTTGCAAGGACATTAATTTGTGTGACGACATACAAAGCACTCAACCCTAGAGTATTTAACACCGGTCCACCCGGCTGGGACAACAAAAGCACTACATGCGGCCACACAAGGACCCATGAGTGGGGCTCGCCTACACTCGATAGATCTACCCCTCTTGTTCCGTGGTTGAAGTGTGAAATATGTTATTGCATGTGAGGGGTTCAAGCTATTCGCGCCCTAGCCATCCAATACCACAGGGCATTGAAGGAGGTCCTAGTAAGCTTGAACCAAGTCCCGCAAGATCTATACACTGAATGAGACAAGAACTTTACCAAACCACCCTTCTAACCCCCTTCCAAGTAGTTAACGCGCTTTATATAGACCGTAAAGACACGAATGAGCAAATCAATGACATCATGAAGAAATGGTTAGGAAAATTCACTTTCAACATAAGAAACTAGTTATTAAAGTCATTAATACAAACCCAATTAAAAAGTAGTCAAAAGATGAAAAATCAAAAGTAATACATAAAAGATTTGTCTTCACTAAGTGATGTAAGAGATTAGCCAAACATGGCCTTTGATTGACAAGAACTCGTACGATCAATCTTGGATCCCGACACTACTACACACTCTAAAGATGAAAGACAGATGATGGTGGTGGGTATTGGTGTTGTAGTGTGGTGGAGTGGTGGAAAAGTGAGAGAGAAGTGGTTTGCCAAGAGATGCCTTTGAAGGGAACCAAGCACCCCTATTTATAGTCAGAACAGAGCCCCGACCATGGTCCCGTGCCCACTGGGCATGACCCGTGGCCACTTCATTCTCTCCCTTCATTAATTGCAGCTGTAGCAGAGGGTCCCACGATCCAGTGTCTTCTGGGCACAACCCCGTGGTCAGAGTACTGTTGTACTATGAAGATTCTATGAATCTTAGCGTTAACCACGCCCCATGCCTGCCGGACACGGCCCCGTGTTAGCTTGAATTATGCATTTTGTCTTTTCTGCAGGAGTTGTTAGTTGACCATGGCCCATGTCTAGTTGGACACGGCCCTGTGGTGGGTTTCTGTTTCTCTTGTTTTTTTCTTGGGATGTTGCCGAGGGGCTGGGCATGTGACGTTATTCCTTATTATTGTATTTTGTGTTGGTTTCAACTGCTCATTTCTTCCTTTTGTTCTTTTAAGCTCTTTTAGTCCTGTAAATTAAAAAGAAACAAAGAAACGTGTTTTTTCCAACATTAGTACTGAAAATGGGTTGGTTTTATGCCTTGTTTGATGTAATTTTTATGTTGCATTTTGTACACATCAAATACCCCCACACTTGAATCTTTGCTTGACCTCAAGCAAAACTCTTAAATGTGGTTTACACACCTAAATGGAATAGATAGAGAAGAAGTTTTGGTGGCTTGTCTAGAGTGTCGGGAATCCAAGATCTTTTTTTAATTTTGTTTTTATTTTATTTACAATCCTATTTGTCATGATTTATTCAGAACAATTGTTAAGAAAAAAATATTTATTTAGGCATAGCACGCCCTTTTAAAATTCTATTTAGTTATATGCAAGTTCACATACCTTACAAGAGATAACTCAACACTCGGCCGAAGGTCTATTTTTGTGATGACACTCGATCCCGGCATGGAACTTATTCCTACCATATGCTTGACAAGATGTCAAACCTACTTCTTTTTAACTATAAAGCTTTGTAAATATCAAGTGGACTTAAAAAACGGTTAGGCTTGGGCTAATGGTAGGTGTTTTGGGTTAAAAGTTAGTAAAATGGTGAAAAACGTAAAAAGCGTCGGTGTCGTAAAATTTTTACTTTTGTGACTTTTTTATTTAAATTAATACTTTCAAACAAGATTTTGAAGAACTTGTTTGATTATTTCGAGAACTATATATATATATATATATATATATATATATATATATATATTGAGTCATAATTTTGAAGACAACCGAGCTTTTTACTTAAACAAATGGTTTTAAACGGAAAAGGTCTTTGGTGGGTAATGGGTAGTTTTACGTTTTGTGGGTTTAGAAACGAAAAGGTTTAGGCTCAAACGGGTTAACTAGGGGAGTTTTTGGTGAGGGAAAAAAGAAAAATAATGGTTTTGAATAAAGAAATGGGGTAGTCCTAATGCCTCCTTCATTTACTTACTTGGGTTTAAGTTGGTAAGGACCGGGAATGTATCGTCTTGGAAAGTTCTAGAGTCGTAAGAACCAATCGGGCTATTCACACAAGAAACAAAAAATGAGAATTTAACTAAAAGTGTATATACGTACGCACGGTAAAGGCTCAAACTCACTTATTGTGGAAAATGGGTTTATAGTGTGAAAATGCATATATAATCAAATTTTAAAAGGATTTGTCACGCCTTTTTATAATTTTCTTATTCGGTTCTTTTTAACACGATGCTATCGGGTGTAAATTTGTAAAAACATAATTTTTAGAACTTGTTATTCTCAAATTAAACCAAGACAAATGAAAAAAATGATTTTTTTGAAAAGATTTGGGGTGATTAGCGGTTCCAAGGTGATTTTTGTGTAAGGCTTGTTTTTGGGACTCACAAAATTCAAGGTTTTAGCATCCCCACACTTAAATTACACATTATACTCAATGTGTCCAAAAATAAGTTTCTTGGTTGATTAGAATGTGTAAAAGTGGGTTAAGTTTTTATGTTACTGGGCAGCTGGCCACGGGCCTGGTGGCCATGACCGGTGGTCAGTGAGTTGCAGAGTTAATAGCAGATCAGTTGGTTGGGCACGAGGCGTGGTCAGTGGCCATGACCCCGTGGTTGCAGTCTGCAACTTGTGGAATTTCAGGTTTTTGGCCTTGGCTCTTGGTTTCCGGGCTTGGAGGGCACTAATGCTTAGTGCATTTAAGCCTCCCTTGTACCTTTTTGCTAACATTCACACCACAACAAAAAAAAAAACATAATACCCAAGTTCCGATATTACGATTGTTTCATGTTCACCATCACCACAAACATAAAAATAAAATGCAAAAAATAAAATTATTTGGAAAGTAAATTGTTCAACCACGGCACGCAGGCCGACAAATATTGTTCAGAGGTCAAGAGGGGTTAACTTGAAAGCTGGTTTCGTCACCTACCACACCACCGCCATCGCCTATGGGGAGTCCATGTCCTCATCCTTGTCCTCCTCGTTGCGGTATGCCATATGCCACCGGATATACGTGATATCCTCTTGCGTGGTGGCGACGTTTCGCTCTACCACTCCAATCCGGGTGATGGTGCTGATGGCCGCGTTATAGGCGTTCCGGGTGCAAAGTAAGTTTTCCTTCAAAAGATCATGCAAACTTTGAAAATTAGAAGAACTTCCTCCTTGAGAGGAGGATCCCGCGTGGTAGCCTTGTCGTTGAGGAGAAGGGCGGTTCGGATCGTCTTTGAGGGCAAGGACTTCCCCCAGATCCCATGTGTTTCCTTGAGTGTTACGGAAGCGGATGGTCCCATCATCCATGTCTTGGATGAGGTTCATGCTCCAGCGTTGGGGGATGTCTACCTTTCTAGATCTCACCCCCTTATGAAATCCCCGTGGAACATGATTGACATAGTTCTTGAAGAGTCGGTAGATCCATCCACTAAAGAAAATATGCGTGGGGGAGGAGGCGATCTAGTTGAGGTGCATGTTCTTGAGCAGTAGGTAGGTGACATTGAGGGGTAGGCGATTCTGGGTACAATAAAGGCAAGTTAGCTCCCGGAGGTTCACCACCCCTGTACTATCATGCCTATGACAGAGAGAACCGCTTAGGACCCGATGGATATAGCGGTATAGGGGGTCCCGTAATTGTAAGCTCTTGGTTATACTTGGGTTATATGGGCCATCTCCGATTTGGGCCCACGCGGTTTGGCGCATGTTGAAGGGAATTTCACGGAGTCCACCCGTGAAATCCTCTCAACAGATTCTTCCTCGGTGTACAAACCCACATTAACGTCAAACTAGGCAATGGAGATGGAGAATATTGTCCCACCACACCTAAACTCAACCCCTTCCGAGTCTAATGGCTTCGCTTTGTTTTTGAGCTTGAAAGTGCTATAGAACTCCATATTGTATTCATTAATGGAATGGAGCTAGGCATCAAGAATGACTCGTAGTGGTCCTGTAACCAACGTCTCATAACGTTCCCTTTGTCCCACGACTTCAAGAGTATCGTAGCGTGTTTGTCTTGGGGCTTCCTCGTGTCTTGTTTGGAGTATTTCGAAAGGGTTTTGGTAGTTTAGTTCGGATGTCTTGAACTTTAGGAATTTGCTTGTTGCCATTTCTACACAAAAGAACCACAGAGACAATTAGTACGTTTCGATAAAATTTACAGAAAAACTATAAACAGACAGCTGGACACGGCCCCGTGGCCACTGGCCACGCACCGTGTCCAGTGAGGTTTCCTGACCACGCCCCGTGGTCAGGCCAATGTTACTCCAAAACTCCAAATTTCGATCCGGTTTCGAAAAGTTGAAAATTTTTGGTTGAGTAGGGGCGGTTTTCCCCGAAATTGAAACTCTAAGTGTCGTTTTTCCGAAAACAAACCATTTACCCCTTCAATTTTAACTTTTTCGGTTTGAAAACAATAGTTCATGGTTTCTATTTGAAATTAGACGATTCTTTCAACAATAAGGGTTCATGGTTTCTATAAACTACCACTAACAGATCTAAACAAAAATTTTGGGTTCGGCACGGGTCTAGTGTAACAACCTGACATTTCAAATGTCTCCGTTACCGTTTATTTCTCTTTATAACCTTTGTACTCCGAGATTCTATTAGAATGAGGTTAACTATATTTAAACGCATTTTATTTCGCTTATTTATCGCATTTAAACGCTTAGTACTCGAACGCTCATCACAACGCAAACCCAACGCGGATACTTATGTTATTATGTGTATTATTGTGTATTTATATGTTATATATGTTTATACTCGCTTAAACACTCACTCACTCGCTCGCTTAACTCGGTTTATCGCACCAAAACGCAACGCAACACTTAACGCCACGCTAAAACACTTAACACACTTAAAATAACCAATATGAACGTAAGCACCAAACGAAACAGCCAACACGCAAACTGGATCACTCGCACAAGGCACACTAACCTCGCACGAGGGACCCGGGCTTACACGAGGCCTGACTCGCACGAGTCACATCTGGCTCGCACCAAAACACTCACTCGCACGAGTGCCCACTCGTACGAGGCATAACCTGCTCTCTTTTCTCCTCTCCTATAAATACCACACCTTACACATTCATGCTCTCTTGCTGTCACTTGCACGGAACCCTCTCTACTTGTATTTCTCTGTTTTCGAAGTAAATAACAATGCTTTTCACGTGAACCACAATGATTTCCACAACGATTTACACGAGTTTATCTCCGATTTCATCCAAACTTATTCTATTACGAAAACCTTCATCTTTTTCATAAAACTTTCTGATTTTTACTTGGATTCACACTTAAACGAGTATATTGGGCTTAGCTTTGGCTTCCCAAGTTAGAAATCTTGTTATTTCAAACTCACCAAGTGTTAAATCCTAAGAAAACTGTTTTAAACTTGATCTTTACATGAAAACGGACCAAAACTGACATATGTTTCGTTCACGACATAGTGGGACGTAACAGTGTCAAAAGCGTCATGAAAAGGACTCGAAATCACATCCGATTCAAACAAAAACTCAGTCCCGGATGAACGAAGATGCAAGAAAAGTCACTTGTGTGAATCGGAATGGCTCGCACGAAGCACGCTTCGTACGACCTAGTCCTAGTTCCCACGAGAGGCTAAATGCCCTCCAAAGACCTCCCCAGCCCTAGGTTTGATCAGTAGCTTAGGGCTGGAGGGATGAACACTCGATTTCCTGAAGAATACGTGAAAAACACTCGATTTTGGACACGAACAGGACAAGCTCGCACAAGGGTCACTTGCACGAAGCACCCTTCGCACTAGGACTCCCTCATGCGAGGCACCTTTCGTACGAGGCATCCCACATGCGAGGCAACCTTCGTACAAGGCATCCCTCGCACGAATCACCACTCATACGAGCTGCTTGTTCCTTGCACCAAACTCCGTTTCGACCGTTTCAGCACTACAGAAGACTGATGCACATTTGTTCCCGCATGCAGGCTGATCTGGCGCTCTCCTCACTCCATCTTGCTTGTGTTTAACTGTTAAGCACGCACTGTGAGTATACTTGACCCTTTTCGCTTTAACGCACTTATTGGGTGTTACATACATTCTCTATAACAAAACACAACACACGACATTTAAAACGCTTTAAACACAAATTGCTCTCGTATGCTATACGTGAAACTCTGAATTGTTGTGGGGGTATGCTTACGCTTGATTACTCGCACTACCACCCCTAACATGATAGTACTATAGGTTGACCCACCACCCGTAGGTTCGGGGGTTGTTAAGGCTCTCTCTCGCTTTACTTTTTACGTACGTGGACATTTCGGTGAACACGTGACGCGCATACTCACTCGCGGTGTGTTGGTTAGCTTGTATCAATGCTATTTGCCTATATGATTTACATGCTACGTTTATACGTGCTGGTTTTGCAAAACGCTTTATTTACTATACTTATGTTAAACCTGTGTACTCACCTTTACATGTTTGTATTGACTTTTATTTTAACGTATGTGACAGGTTGATGGATTGTACGTTGGAAATGGATTAGGATACTAGATACCAACCTAATTCATTCATTTATGTTTTTGTTTTATTGTTTGAGACAGTTGTATTCCATTTTTTACTATTATGTATGGAAATTTTGTTTGGTATTATGAAATTGGAATTTAATTAAATATTGTCATAAAATAGTCGTTATGGAATCTCTCGAGCAATCTCGTCGCTTAGTGCCACATCCCGATGATTCCGCCATCGGTTGGGGTGTGATAAATTGTATCAGAGCCATAACTATAGGGAATTACGGTTAGTTTCCTGATTAGTCCTAGTGTATAGTAGGAACCTATTTGATTACTTGTTCCTTATGTGCTTAAGATATTATTCTCGCTAAATATTACACAAAATCTTTCCTAAGACTTTCTACACAATACACGGACCCGCGAAGACACTCGCATAACACAAACGAGTGATTGTGTCGAGATTAGGTGTGAAAACCAAGAACTCTCGATGAGATCACTCACCCTGTGTATTATTCCCAGCACGAGATTTTTTCGTTGAGTTAGGAGTGATATCCATATTTCGACAGAGATCTCCATTTCTATCTAGTGGAAATCCTGATTCGTTCGGTGAGAACAACCATAGTATAGTATGAAGTTGTTAAGTTAGGGCGGAAACCCGCATCTTAATAACTAGTTCCACTCATCGATTTTCAATCTCACCAAAGTCTCAATTATTTCGTTGACTCGAAGGCACGTAGTAACTGGAAGGATAAATGGTAAGGCATTTGTATATTAGGCCAAAGCGTGTGTCTGAACTCAAGGGGAGAGTCAAATCACTTTGGGTAGTCGATGTCACAAAACCTAGGACGCTCTATTTACTTTTAAGCCTACAGTCGCCGCTTTTACGCATCATCAAATTTAATTATTTTTATGTATTTTAAATTTGTGAATTTTAAACTTTTACGCTTAAACAATTTCTCGTTTTATCGCTTTTCGCTCTACGAACACATACACAACTCGCACAGCTCTCACAATCTAAAATGCTAATAAATCACGAAGAAACTAAACGCACAACTCTCTTACACACATGTACTCATACGTTGTATTACTCGCTTACGGTATACTATACTATGCACATCTCATACGCGCTACGCATGATTGAATCATGTGTATACGTGCAAAATATGTGATACGTGAATTATGTGAATACGCGCAAAATATGTGTTAAAGTGCTTATGTGATTATGTGACTACGTGATTTTGTGCCTTATGTGAATATTAATAATAAAAATAAATTATATAAAATGCAAAACTTTTAAACACAACCCGTTACAATCGAATCTCATCCAAATCTCCTTGTGTAGATGGCTTCCATTGGATCTCACACTCGCAAGACCGTCCAACAAAACAACGCCGACAAACGAATCGCCTCTCTCGTGGCCAAGGAAATGGCCAAGGTGATCCCCCAGATTGTCAGTGAGATCCAAGCTGTCAGCAACAACTCATCTGTGGATTCTAAGAATGACACGCCAAAAACTTCGTTCAATTTCAAGTAGTTCAAAGCATGCAGTCCTATGACTTTTACAGTTGAAGATGGTCTCAGTTGTAAAGGCATTATTATAGTTTTACGTTTGTCTTGGGCAAGTATACGGTTTGGTCAGTATAGGTGTACGGTTTGGGTTGGGCTTGGCCTAGATGTGTTAGGTTGCACCCTATCTTCTATAAATAGGTGTGCACCTTGGTTTTGTTTTGGTTGTTGGTTATTTTACTTGTAATCGATAGTGTGTACCAGACAATCCTAGAGATTGTGTGCACCTTCATCTAATACAATCGATTTATTCTTCTTTATTCTACACTTTTCTTGTTATTCCACGACTTGATTAGGTGTTTGTGATAACTGATTGTCATTTCCTGGACTTATAATTGGTATCAGAACCTAAGAAGTCTTTTGAAGGCTCGGTTATTATGGGATATTACTTGAAGACTGAAGATTGTTGATGATTTGAAGACTCGAAGAAACAAAGAACAAGGTTGAACCTCTGATTAGTTGAATCTGATTATTTTTGTTTGTTCAACTAACTTGATTTGTGGCTTAAGTGTATTTGCAGGTTACTCATAATATTTGATATTCAAATCTGAGTAAAACATTGATTTATAAAATAAAGAAATTTGAAATTTTAGTAAAAGAACATTTATAAAATTCCTGAGATTTTTGTTCAAAATCGGGTATTTGATCGAAATTTGGTGCAAAGTCAAATTGTTTACAGGTTTTGTGCGACATTGGCTGTGGACTCTTAGTTGGTGTACGGGCCCAATAACTAAGTGTACGGTCCAACCAATATTGGTGTGCGGTCCATCTAGGAAGTGTGCTTCTAAGATACTGTTTGGTTGAATCCCAACTTAATGTGCGACTCAATAAGGTAGTGTGTTGCCCAGATATTGAGTGTGTGCGGTCCATTAACTAGTGTACGACGGAACGAACGGTGTGCGGCTTCTTATTTTAACTTTTCAAATTCTGCGGGTACATCACTTTGGACTGTGCGGTTAGAGGTGACCCTTTTGAAGTGCGCGGTCCAACTTGAATCTTTTGGAGTGTACGGTCTGTGATCATGAACATCTTGGACTGTGCAGTTAGGATTTGGACTATGCGGCTTGTCACACCCCGACCCGCAGCGGAATAGAGTCGGGGCATAATTGGGTTATCACCAAAGCTCATGATGTTTACTAAAATGTTTCATATTTATTAAATTCATATTACAACTTAAATTTTCAAGCCAAATTCATACAATACAAGGAAAGGAAAATTAAATAAACAATCCAAAATCTAAACTGATTTATTCTTCTAGGCCGTCCTATATGTTTCTTGCTTCAACTGGATCACCTGTATCATGTGTAAAAATGGGGAATTTTGGGTCAACAAAAGTTGGCGAGTGAACCTTGTTAAAAACCTTTGTTATTGATTTCTTGTTGTATTTATATGGAAAAATTGTGCAATAATCATATGTGAGCAAACGTAAATAAACAAACAATCACAAACCACCTTGCATGAGTATATGACATGAATGATAATGTATATGTTCGCAACGTCACGTTCTGCTCATAGGTAATGGGGAAACATACGAGCCTATGATGATGTATGTGAGATCAATGCTCAATCAAACGGAGCCGATCGTATGTTGGCAACGTCACGTTCCGCTCATAGGTAATGGGGAACAGTTCCGCTCATAGGTAATGGGGAACAGACGAGCCTATGATGATGTATGTACTGAAAATGATAAATTTAATCTAAACATTAACCACACAAACAATTGATACATATTGGATACACTTTTGATCATGGATATGATGGATGCACAAGTGTTTAAATGTAATAAATAATAAGCGACACATGATACACCCCAAAATGTGATTAAAACGGGGAATTGGTAGAGATTCACTCACATTGGGTGCGTTCTTTTGATGATGTTGGATGCGCACGAGTTTTGGGATTTGATCGACGAGGGAAAAGTAACCTAAAATAATAACGAAATGGTTCGGTAAATAAGTGGATTTTATTAACAATTTTAATAGGATTTTTAGATTTATTTTTGTGAGTTTAAGGTCATTTTCTAACTTTAAAAATATTATTTTTAAGTATTTTTAATTGATTTTTAAATTAAATAAATAAATAAAAATATAAAAAAAATGTTGACTTTTTGTTGACCGTTGACCGTTGACCGGTTCGTTGACCGGACCGTTGACCGGTCGGACAGTGGTATTTGGTGCGCTGAGTGAGGTTCGAACCCGGGACCTCTCGTACGCGTGCACGCAGCTCTACCAACTGAGCTACGTGTCTAACCCGAGATAATCTGTGTTTTAATTATATATATATATATATATAAATTAAATGTTAATTTATTTGGTTTATATTAAAAGGTTTTAAAATGGTCGAACCGGTTTGCAGGGAGCCGGATCGAACTCGGGTCCTTCGGTTTGTAAGCGCACAGCCCAACCAGTTGGGCTGTGTGTCTTATCTGTTTAACTTACGGTTTATATTAATCTTATAAACAAACTGGAACCTGTTCTGATTCAGTTTTAAAAAGAATGGTTTTAATTCGGAAAGTTGGTGCGTTTGTATGGTTCGAACTCGTGACGTGCGCTATGTGTTTGCATACAGTCCACCGCTGGACTGTGTGTCTAACCCGGTTTAATATTCAATTTATATTATACTTATACACAACGTCGACTTTGTCTTCTTCATTCAAAGACACAGAACAACGATATTCGACTGTTCATGTTAAAATCGTTCGTCGAACATTTTATTGATTGAATTGTAATGGATAAAAAGAGTTAAGGAATCGAATGTACCGAACAGACTGATTTTCTCAGAACTCCGGCAATGGTCGTCGGCTCTGATTTGTGAATTCCGTCTGGATCAGTTTTGATCGATGAGTTGTGAAATTGAGTTACTAAACAAGGATTATCAGAGGGTTTAGATGATTGTACCGATTCACAGCGTGATTTCGAAAGTTTCCAGAAACTTTCCGGCGAGTGCAGAATATCCGGCAACGTCATCTGGGATTGATTCTGGTTGATGGATTGAAGTTAGTATAAGTCTAACAATGGATTGAAAACGAAATAGTCGAGGAATTTACCGATTTGATGTATGTCTCGGTTTTCCGGCGACTGTCCGGCAATTGCAGAATATCTCCGGCGAGTGTAATTGCTTCGAGAAATTGTGCGATTTTGAGCGAAAAGATTTCCAGAGACTTGGGTGTGTATTTATAGGGAAGAATCAAGATGCATTGGGTCTGAATTTGGTCTTGATTCGTGGTCAAGATTTCTCTCGGCGGTTATGACTGAGATCGCGGGATTAGACATCGGTTATAACCGACGTCGATGTTAATACATTCGTTTAGTCAAAGGAAACCGTCGATAATTGGCGAAATCGTCGGTATTTCCGGCGAGTGCGAATTGGGCGCGCCGATTCACTGTTTGATTTAGAGTTTCAATATAAGTATTAATTGTTTCATTATATCAACAAACAAGTCAAGTGGCGGAGTGGTGTGATGTGTGTTGGTTGTTTCTTTGTTCTTCCGGCTGACCCGGGTTCGAAACCCGGCAGCCTCCTTTTTTTATTTAATTTATTTTTACTTTTTAATGATTATAGTTTTTAAATTCTAAAATGTTTATTAATTATGTATTGTTTAAAATTACAATTAATCATAAATACGCAACGAAATTTTATAACTTGATATTTGATTAATAAACGAAGCGGGTTTTGGAAACCCGTTTTTCGACGGATGTTACAGTATCCCCTACTTTTAGAAATTTCGTCCCGAAATTTAAGTAGTAGTGGTAACAGGAAAAAGATGCGGGTATTTCTCTTGCATTGAGTCTTCACGTTCCCAAGTAAACTCAGGTCCTCGTTTCGACTCCCAGCGTACCCTGACAATTGGTATACGACTCCGTCTTAAACGCATCTCTCCGAAGTCCATAATTTCTACTGGTCTTTCAATGAAATGCATAGATTCATCGACTTGAATGTCTTCTAGGGGAATATGGAGGTTTTCATCGGCGAGGCACTTCTTCAAGTTTGATACGTGGAAGGTGGGATGAATTCTGTTGAGATCTTCTGGTAGGTCAAGCTTGTATGCTACAGGTCCTACTCTTTCGAGTATCTTGAAAGGTCCTACGTAGCGTGGTGCTAGCTTGCCCTTTTGGCCAAAACGAACCACTCCCTTCCACGGTGATACTTTTAAAAGTACTTGGTCACCAATGTTAAACTCCAAGGGCTTTCGTCGTTTGTCTGCATAACTCTTTTGACGACTTTGTGCCGCTAGAAGATTGTTTCGAATTTGATGGATCTTGTCTGTTGTTTCTTGAATTAATTCTGGACCGGTGATTGTGCTTCTCCAATTTCGTGCCAACATATTGGTGATCGACACTTACGACCATATAAAGCCTCGAAAGGTGCCATGCCGATACTTGAATGATAGCTGTTGTTGTACAAAAATTCAACTAATGGTAGATGAGCGTCCCAATTCCCTTTGAAGTCTATGACACATGCTCGAAGCATGTCTTCAAGAGTTTGGATGGTGCGTTCAGATTGTCCATCAGTTTGAGGATGAAAAGCGGTACTGAGGTCTAATCGTGTACCCAAAGCGGCTTGTACGGCTTGCCATGTTCGTGAAGTGAAACGACCATCGCGGTCTGAAATGATGCTTAAAGGTACACCATGACGGCTTACGATCTCGCTGATGTAGATACGAGCTAACTTCTCGTTCTTGAAGTCCTCGCGAATTGGAATGAAGTGAGCTGATTTTATGAGACGATCAATGATTATCCATATAGTGTCATACCCACTGGAGGTGCGAGGTAACCCGGTAATGAAGTCCATGGTTATGTTTTCCCACTTCCATATAGGTATTTCAGGTTGGGTTAGAAGTCCTGAAGGTCTTTGATGTTCAGCTTTTACTTTAGAACAGGTAAGGCACTTGGAAACAAAAACAGCAATATCCTTTTTCATGCCAGGCCACCAGTAGGTGTATCGAAGGTCTTGATACATCTTGTCGGCTCCTGGGTGTACAGAGTACGTGTTTTGTGCGCCTCATTCATAAGGAATTCACGAAGGTTATTGTGATTGGGAATCCATATGCGATCTAGATAGTACAGAATACCGTCGGATTTGGTTTCGATTTTAAGTTCTGCTCCACAAGATAGCTCATTGCGTACGTCGTTTTCTGTTACAGAAACATGTTGAGCTTCTCGGATTCGATCTTTGATGTCGGTTATGATTTGAGAACATAGAAGACGAATGGAGTTCGCATAACCTTTTCGACTGAGCGCATCGGCCACCACGTTTACCTTGCCAGGATGATACCGAATTTCACAGTCGTAGTCATTAAGAAGTTCGACCCATCTTCGTTGCCTCATATTCAACTCCTTTTGGTTAAAGATATGTAGGAGGCTCTTGTGGTCAGTGTATATTTCACACTTGGTACCGTAGAGGTAATGTCTCCATATCTTGAGAGCGAGTACAACGGCTCCAAGTTCCAGGTCGTGGGTGGTTTAGTTTTTCTCATGAACTTTGAGTTGTCTAGAAGCGTAGGCTATCACTTTTCCTCTTTGCATTAATACACAGCCTAGCCCTTGCCCTGATGCGTCGCAATATACTACAAAGTCATCGCAACCTTCGGGGAGTGTGAGGATAGGTGCGTCACCAAGCCTTTGCTTAAGGGTTTGGAAGGCTTCTTCTTGTTTAGGTCCCCATATGAAGGGTTTTCCTTTATGTGTCAAAGCCGTGAGTGGTACAGCAATACGGGAGAAATTTGCAATGAGACGGCGATAGTAACCCGCCAAACCAAGAAACGATCTTACTTCGGTAGGGGTACGTGGCGCTTGCCATTCCTGTACTGCTTTGATCTTTGAGGGGTCGACATGTATTCCCTTGTCATTGACGACATGTCTAAGGAATTGTACTTCTCTTAACCAGAATTCGCATTTGGAGAATTTAGCGTAGAGCTTTTCGGTTCTTAAGAGTGTAAGGATGAGTCGAAGGTGTCGTTCATGATCAGATTTAGACTTTGAATAGATGAGGATGTCGTCGATGAAGACTATGACAAAACGGTCGAGATAGGGTTTGCATACCCTATTCATTACATCCATGAATACAGCTGGGGCGTTGGTCAATCCAAATGGCATGACCATGAATTCATAATGACCATAACGATTTCGGAAGGCGGTCTTTGGGACGTCTTCTTCATGTACTCTGAGTTGATGATAACCAGAACGAAGGTCGACTTTTGAAAAACAGGTGGCGCCCTGAAGTTGGTCTAGTAGGTCATCGATGCGAGGTAATGGATAGCGGTTCTTGACCGTTCATTTGTTGAGTTCTCTGTAGTCGATACACATGCGAAACGTTCCATCTTTCTTCTTCACAAACAGAACAGGTGCACCCCAAGGCGATGAGCTAGGACGTATGAATCCTTTGTCAGTCAGCTCTTGCAGTTGACTGGCCAGCTCTTGCATTTCGGATGGGGCTAACCTATAAGGAGATTTTGCGACTGGAGTAGCGCCAGGTATAAGATCAATGCGGAATTCGACTTCTCTCATGGGAGGAAGTCCTGAGATGTCGTCGGGAAAGACTTGTGGGAATTCTTTCACTACAGGTATATCTTCTAGTTTCTTCTCCTTGTTTCCCTTCTTGACGACGTGAGTTAAGAATGCGACATAGTTCTTGCGGAGATACTTTCGGGCTTGAAGGCAGGACATCAATTTGAGTCCTTTCGAAGGGGTTTCTCCAAAGATTCGTAGGGTTTGACCGTCTGCGAGAGGAATGCGAATGAACTTTTCACTCCATACCACTTCAGCATGGTGTTGGCTGAGCTAGTCCATACCGATTATAATGTCGAAACTTCCCAACTTCATAGGAATGAGGTCAACTGGAAAATCGTGATCGTTTAGAGTGAGGGTACAATTTCGTATAATAGAGTTTAATGAGACCGGTTTCCCGTCCGCAACTTCCACCGTTATGGATTCCATGAGATTATCACGAGTTTGGTTGAGGATGGGTTCAAATTCTGAGGACACAAAACTCTTATCCGCGCCAGTATCAAATAACATGGATGCATAACTACCATTGATGAGAAACGTACCGTTAACCACGTTGTTGTCGGCCCTAGCTTGATTGGCGTTGATGTTGAAAGCTCTTCCTCTAGCAGGTGGAGGAGCTTGGTTAGCTTGGTTCACCGGATTTGCTTGAGCTTGGGCATGAATGATGTTCACCAAGCGTGGACAAGTGTTTCTATAGTGGTTTGGGTCACCACAGTTGTAACAAGCCCGTATGGGTTGCATCATGGGGTAATTGGGTTGGTAGTAGGTTTGGGCCGTATGTTGTGTAGGTGGTAGAAGTAAGGGTTGTTGGGCTTGACCCACTATCTGATGGTGGGTTTGGGTTGAGGGTTGGTTGCGGTTCATTCGCTGAAGTGTGCGACAGGTTTGGATGGTGTGACCTGCACGGCCACAGCTGGTGCAATATTGGCAGGGATGTTCGGGAAAGTGATGGTATTGGCAACGGGTGCATTTCGGGTATGGGCCGGAGTATGGCTTTTTGTATGGTGCAGCTGAGGGAGCAACTTGGGTGATTGGTGCGGCAGTGATAGGAGGGTTTGTTTGAGTGACAACAAAGTTTCTGGTGTTTCGCTTCCTTTTACCAGTAAACTTCGAAGAGGAGCCAGAATGGTTTGAAGTTTGAGCCTCAATGGGGGCTTTCTTTTTCTCCTCCTTGAATTTACCGTTTCGGATGCGATTATCAGTAAGTTCGGTAGCTAGTTCCATTGCAGCTTCCAGTGTTGCAGGTGAAGTGCTTAGAACCGAGTCTTGAATTTTCGAGGGGAGGCCTCGAATGTAGTGTTCAACCAGGCGGTACACTGGGGTGAACAAGTTGGGGATCATTTGGTTCAGCTCGAGAAATCTTTTATTGTAGGAAGTATGATCTCCTTCCTTTTGTTTTAGGGAGTGGAATTCGTCTTCTAACTTCTTGATTTCGCTTCTTGGACAAAAGCGTCTTGTCATTATTTCCCTTAACTCTTCCCATGTTAAGGTCATGGCGTCTTCGACTCCTCTCTTACCCTTCTCTGTGTTCCACCAGGTCAGGGCTACCCCAAACAGTCTCCCGGTTACGTAATGTACCTTGCGATCCTCGGGACAATCGCAATTGAGGAAGGTGTTCTCCATTTCCTCAAACCAGTGGAGGAGAGCAGTGACACCTTCGATCCCTTCATACTTTGGGGGATCGCAAGACTTGAAGTGTTTGTAGGAGCACTTCTTGGAGGGAGGGTTGTTGACGTTCTGGTCTTCTTGATTGGGAGGGTTGATGGGATTCGCGGTGAGAGCTTGTTGGACTTGAATTACGATGTCAGGAAGCACCGCGGCCATTTGTTTTGCAATTTGGGTGGCCAAGCGTTCGTTTGACCTTCCTGACTTTCTACCTCCACGTAGCTGCCTAGCCGACATCTACAGGAACATACATATGAAGATTGTGAGTTTAAGGAGTTTTTAGGTGTCATGTGCAGTTAAAAGTAATAAAATAACATAATCATCAATAATGCAACTACATCCATAGGATGTCTTGGGTTTGCTCATGTTTGGGCCTCCAATGTCCCCCATACCATCGCTTGTGTAGTCATGTGGGCCCCCACGACTATTGGCTTAGTAGGATTCACATTGGTGTTGGCGGTTTAACACTCGCATCACTCGAATGAAAACCATGAAATATGTTTGCGAGATGTATAGTCGGAGGGTGTCCAGGTATAGAGACAATGACAACTCAAAGTGGGGTTAGCTCACACGACGTTTGGTATAGCATGCTTTGGCCTAATAGGTCCTTCGTACTCTCATCGTCAGTCCCCAGGTAGGCAAATTGGTCCTTTATTTTGGATTTATACGATTGCCAAACCTAGACAGGACGTTCCGACTACCGGTACTCGTACCCTTCCAGTTACTACATGCCCATCATGAGAACTCACTTTGATGTGATTTGAAAATACAAAAATCGTTGCAAAAATCATAGGAATTGTGAGGTGTGTGCTCTCATGGATATGGTATGTTATGAGGATATGATTCATGATGAGCATTGTATAATAATATGTACTTATGAACATGCTTGCATAACATTGAATGTAACAATAAACATAAAGCATATAAACATCATGAATTTTGCATGTAACACACAAACGATTTAAAAACTCTAATCAACTATAGTATAGGCTCTAAGGGTCTAATAACCTATCCTATATCCCTATAGTCATGGCTCTGATACCAATCTGTCACACCCCGACCCGCAACGGAAAAGAGTCAGGGCATAATTGGGTTATCACCAAAGCTCATGATGTTTACTAAAATGTTTCATATTTATTAAATTCAAATTACAACTTAAATGTTCAAGCCAAATTCATACAATACAAGGAAAGGAAAATTAAATAAACAATCCAAAATCTAAACTGATTTATTCTTCTAGGCCGTCCTATATGTTTCTTGCTTCAACTGGATCACCTGTATCATGTGTAAAAATGGGGAATTTTGGGTCAACAAAAGTTGGCGAGCGAACCTTGTTAAAAACCTTTGTTATTGATTTCTTGTTGTATTTATATGGAAAAATTGTGCAATAATCATATGTGAGCAAACGTAAATAAACAAACAATCACAAACCACCTTGCATGAGTATATGACATGAATGATAATATATATGTTGGCAACGTCACATTCCGCTCATAGGTAATGGGGAAACATACGAGCCTATGATGATGTATGTGAGATCAAGGATCAATCAAACGGAGCCGATCGTATGTTGGCAACGTCGTTCCGCTCATAGGTAATGGGGAACAGTTCCGCTCATAGGTAATGGGGAACAGACGAGCCTATGATGATGTATGTACTGAAAATGATAAATTTAATCTAAACATTAACCACACAAACAATTGATACATATTGGATACACATTTGATCATGGATATGATGGATGCACAAGTGTTTAAATGTAATAAATAATAAGCGATACTGATACACCCCAAAATGTGATTAAAACGGGGAATTGGTAGAGATTCACTCACATTGGGTGCGTTCTTTTGATGATGTTGGATGCGCACGAGTTTTGGGATTTGATCGACGAGGGAAAAGTAACCTAAAATAATAACGAAATGGTTCGGTAAATAAGTGGATTTTATTAACAATTTTAATAGGATTTTTAGATTTATTTTTGTGAGTTTAAGGTCATATTCTAACTTTAAAAATATTATTTTTAAGTATTTTTAATTGATTTTTAAATTAAATAAATAAATAAAAATATAAAAAATGTTGACTTTTTGTTGACTGTTGACCGTTGACCGGTTCGTTGACCGGACCGTTGACCGGTCGGACAGTGGTATTTGGTGCGCTGAGTGAGGTTCGAACCCGGGACCTCTCGTACGCGTGCACGCAGCTCTACCAACTGAGCTACGTGTCTAACCCGAGATAATCTGTGTTTTAATTATATATATATATATATATATAAATTAAATGTTAATTTATTTGGTTTATATTAAAAGGTTTTAAAATGGTCGAACCGGTTTGCAGGGAGCCGGATCGAACTCGGGTCATTCGGTTTGTAAGCGCACAGCCCAACCAGTTGGGCTGTGTGTCTTATCTGTTTAACTTACGGTTTATATTAATCTTATAAACAAACTGGAACCTGTTCTGATTCAGTTTTAAAAAGAATGGTTTTAATTCGGAAAGTCGGTGCGTTTGTATGGTTCGAACTCGTGACGTGCGCTATGTGTTTACACACAGTCCACCGCTGGACTGTGTGTCTAACCCGGTTTAATATTCAATTTATATTATACTTATACACAACGTCGACTTCGTCTTCTTCATTCAAAGACACAGAACAACGATATTCGACTGTTCTTGTTAAAATCGTTCGTCGAACATTTTATTGATTGAATTGTAATGGATAAAAAGAGTTAAGGAATCGAATGTACCGAACAGACTGATTTTCTCAGAACTCCGGCAATGGTCGTCGGCTCTGATTTGTGAATTCCGTCTGGATGAATCAATTAACAGTTTTGATCGATGAGTTGTGAAAGTTACTAAACAAGGATTATCAGAGGGTTTAGATGATTGTACCGATTCACAGCGTGATTTCAGAAATTTCCAGAAACTTTACGGCGAGTGCAGAATATCCGGCAACGTCGTCTGGGATTGATTTTGGTTGATGGATTGAAGTTAGTATAAGTCTAACAATGGATTAAAAACGAAATAGTCAAGAAATTTACCGATTTGATGTATGTCTCGGTTTTCCGGCGACTATCCAGCAATTGCAGAATATCTCCGGCGAGTGTAATTGCTTCGAGAAATTGTGCGATTTTGAGCGAAAAGATTTCCAGAGACTTGGGTGTGTATTTATAGGGAAGAATCAAGATGAATTGGGTCTGAATTTGGTCTTGATTCGTGGTCAAGACTTTCTCCGGCGGTTATGACTGAGATCGCGGGATTAGACATCGGTTATAACCGACGTCGATGTTAATACATTCGTTTAGTCAAAGGAAACCGTCGATAATTGGCGAAATCGTCGGTATTTCCTGCGAGTGCGAATTGGGCGCGCTGATTCACTGGGTTTGATTTAGAGTTTCAATATAAGTATTAATTGTTTCATTATATCAACAAACAAGTCAAGTGGCGGAGTGGTGAGATGTGTGTTGGTTGTTTCTTTGTTCTTCCGGCTGACCCGGGTTCGAAACCCGGCAGCCTCCTTTTTTTTATTTAATTTATTTTTACTTTTTAATAATTATAGTTTTTAAATTCTAAAATGTTTATTAATTATGTATTGTTTAAAATTAAAATTAATCATAAATACGCAACGAAATTTTATAACTTGATATTCGATTAATAAACGAAGCGGGTTTTGGAAACCCGTTTTCCAACGGATGTTACACGGCTGTATCTTCTGAACTGGTTTTGGACTATTGAACTGATAACACATGTGAACCTTGAACTGTGCGACCTGCTTTATTGAACCATTGAACTGTGCGACACCCTTAAACAACTGAAAATTATAAAACTGTTAAAAATCAATTATTACTTAATCACTACTAATAGTTTATCTTTTTTCAGCAATGGAATCAATTAATCAAGTGTCATTAAGTGAAAAGGTGGTCAAGAACCAAGACTTAGACAATGTTATCGGAACAAACAACAAGGTCCCAAGACTGCATTTAGGGGATTCTTTCTCTGAGTGGAAATTTCGTTTCTCACAATACATGAAAATGAAAGATCCTAAGGCTTGGAGATCCATTTGTAGAGGACCAGCAGTGATTACCTATGTGCTTGATGAAGAGAGGGGGACAAATGCTATTAAACCCGTATTAGCTTACAGTGATGAAGATTATGAGAAAGTGGAGATCGATGATAAAGTGTTGGCAATGCTACATACTGCATTGGTGCCAGAAATTGATATCGGAGTTCATGAAGCCAAATCTGCCAAGGAATTGTGGGAATCTCTGTTGGGTATGTATGAAGGGAATGAAGAGATGAAAGAGAGTAAAAGGGAAATGTTGACTCAAAGATTCAATATGTTTAATCACTTTCCTGGGGAAACTATAGAGAATCAAATTCAAAGGTTTATTGCTTTGATCAGCGAAATGAGGACGCATGATAGTATACTTGAAAACTCCGTTGTCAACAAAAAGCTGCTTAATGCTCTTTCGAGAAACTAGGACACAGATGTTATACTGATCAAGAGAACCAAGGGTTTGACCCGTATGAGTCTGGCAGAATTGATCTCTTTGCTCAAGACTTATGATATGGATGACAAACAATGATTGTTCAATCATACCTCGAGCTATTTCATCGAACACTGCTTTAGTTTCACAACAAGGAACAAGGTCTTTTCAAATGTTTCCCTCAAACACTCAAGCTTGAGTTCTGTATCCTACGGACATGTCCACCTACCTTGGTAATTCAGGCTACACAAACACTTCTTTTGTTCCACAAGTGCATCCTACTCAATCTGCACCAACTCCTGCTATGTCTAGTACTGCATTCAAAGTTACCAAAGACTTCGAAGATCATATGGCATTTATGGCTGGGGTGAAAGAAATGGACATTACTTGGTAAATGGCCAAGGCAGTCTTTCGTGCTAAGAACTTTGTTAAAAGAATTGGCAAAAACAGTTGGGAAGCAGCAAATAAAGAGCTTGGTTGGAAGAAGTCTAAACTTAGGTGCTTCCGTTGTCACGAGCCAGGGCATTTTGCTTGTGAATGCAGACAACCAAGAAGAGAGAGATCTGACTCAAATGTCACCGTTACTGTTAGCTCAGCATCGAGACCGACACCGAATACAGTCTCTAGTTCGAATGTTAGTGTCACCCGCCCAACGAATAATGCAAGGAGTCAAAGCAATGTTTTCGGACCAACTTCAGCTACAAAGCCTGGAAACGCTTTGGTGGCTCAGGAAGGGGAGGATTTGATTGGACAAATCAGATGACTGACTTGAACATTACGGAAGATAATGTGTATCAAGCTCTCATGGCTCAGATAAGCAGCCCTACTCCCTCTGGTTCTGAGGTACGTGTAGATAATATATGTTGTACTGATGCATGTAGCAATAAAGTCAACGGTTACAAAGAGCAGACTGACTCACTCATTATGCAACTGCACTTATCCAAATCTGACTTATATCAGATAAAAAGAAAATAAATGGATATAAGGATATGGTGGAGGGACAAAATCGTGATATTGGATAGTTGCAAATGATCCGAGTCAAGAAAAATGTAGGCATCTCCATTTCAAAGAATTGTCCGAAAAATTAACTGTTGAACTTGATAATCTAAAATCAACTTTTGAAAACACAAAATTTAACTTTAAGAAATTTGATATGTCTAGTGAAAAGGTTGAAAAAAATGACAAATCAACAATTAAAATATAGTAAAAAGGAAGTTAGAAATAAAGGATTGGGGTTTATGTACCTCCACCATACAACCACAGTTACACCTCTATTCCTATGACTGAAGAGGAGATAGCCAACATGCCTGACATGGAATATGGCAAAAGGGTGATGTAAAATTTGAACTAGTCAAGTCTAAAAAAATCAGAATCACAAGGCCTGACAAACTGAGAATAAATTAGAAAGACCGGCCTTAAACACAACTTTCATGAAATCTGCTGATGTTTCCAAGCATTCTGAGACTCTAAATTTTGAGAAAAATGTTGATGTTGATAAACATTTTAAAATCTTAAATAATAATGATAATATTGACTCAACAATTTCTAAATACTCATCTGAACCAAAAATTTAAAAGAAAGAGTATCAGAATAATCAAATATTTTGCAAGTTTGCTATGATGAATGGGTTGGCTGAGTTCATCAAAGGCATTGGATCCAACAAACACACTGTTTCAACAACTTCATCTGAGTCAACATGTGACTCCTAAGAAACAGCTAACTGTGAAAATTCAGAGTTAGTTGGTTTTGTCGAGCCTAATGACAAATCACCTGAAGAAGTTAGATCAGAACAGACCTAAGTAGAATCAGAATCCACTTCAGAAGCTTCTATTAAGTCTAGTGGTCAATCAACAACAGAAGCCTCTGCTCAGCCATTAAATACTCATGATTCTAAAGTTTTTGGACAAATGGTGTCACGCGAGACTGAACCTACTACTGAGGACCCAACTGACACTGTTTGTGAGAAAAGAAATGTTACTAACTCTGTTGCTTCACATGCAGAAGAAGTGATTGTTGAAGAGTGGGTATATGAGGATGAGGGTGATGACAATGCTTTATTTGATTTGAAAAATAAAATTCAGAAAAGCAATTGTTTAGTTTCTAAAAAAGCAAACAATATTTCAATTTCTACCGATGCTTTGGATTGTGTGGGCTCTATTCTTAAGAGCGATGAATGTTCTCGTACTTTCTTTGATTCTGTTTGTGATGATTTGAATTCAGTTGTTTTGCCTAATAAAGTTGATGTGTCTAAAAATTTGTTGGTAAAACAAACTAAACAGGGTGGTGAAACAAAATACATCAAGATAAAAAAAATAATTCCTGGTGATGACATTTCGAAAATTCAGGGTAGAAATCAAAGTAAGTCTGATTCGTCAAGACCTCAGGATCCACACATGTCTTCAATTTTGGCTGATAGATCTCCAACAAAGTCGCATGTGAAACGTCAAATATGTTACCCATGTGGCATTGTTGGTCACATTGCAAGAAATTGTCAGCATCGTCCTAAAAAATCAAAGGAAGAAAAGCATCAAAAGGCTCCAAAAGGGAACATCATACCTACTAAACAGGGGAAGATCGACAAATCTGAACCTGTTAAGAGTTTGAACTCCAAGGTGAAGCCTTCTTATGAAAATCGGAACAAGGCTAAAGAAAAGAATTCTAAGATTAACTCAAAGTCTTCAAAACTTAAATTAGAAAATGTAAAATTTTCAAAACTCAGTAAGCAAGTTTGGAGACCTAAAATTCCTGTTCCAGACATTTCTTCCAGATCTTCGTGTCCTACAAATAGATCTACTTGCTCTGAAAACAAGCAAGTCACTTATGTGAATGAAAAGGGTGTGCCCACCATCACTATGGCTTGGGTACCAAAATCTAACTAATCTCGCATTGTGTGCAGGAACGGATATGGAGGGCTATTATACGACTTTGGGTCATTGACAGTGGCTGTTCCAGGCATATGACCGACAACTTATCCCAACTTAGCAATCTTGAAACTTTCAATGGTGGATTCATCGTGTTTGCGAGAGGAGAGAAAGGTCAAATTACACAAAGAGGCTCTGTGAGAAATGGTGATCTCTGTTTCAGGGAAGTCAACTACGTTCCTGAGTTGAAGCATAGTCTGCTAAGCGTTTCGCAAATCTGTGACAATGGCTATTCAACTCATTTCACTGATAAACATTGTCTTATTTTAAAAACTGGAATCGTAATTCCCGAGGATTTGATTCCTTATAAAAATCGATAGAAAAAGGGACACATATGTCATTGATATGAACAAACCACCCACAGAAGCGTTACCTGTTTGTTTCCAAAAGTTTCAGAACATAACGCTATGCCGTGGCATCAAAATTTACGTCATTCAAATGCCAAAAATCTAAACCGTCTTGCTAAATTGGGGTTGGTAAGGGGATTACCATGAAAGATTTTATTACTTTCGAAAAATGTGTCTCTTGTGCTAAGTGCAAACAACATCGAAAAACTCATTTTCCTAAGTCTGTGAATACAATTAATAGTGTGATGCAGCTTCTTCACATGGATCTTTTTGGTCATGTGAATGTACTCAGCATCTCAGGAAAGTCTTACTGTTTGGTAATTACTGATGATTACTCAGGTTTTTACTTGGATTTTCTTCTTAGTTAACAAGAGTGAGACTAAAGAGCTAGTTAAACGCTTTATAATCTTTATGGAGAATCAGACTAAAAAGAAGGTGAAAGGAATTCGATGTGACAATGGCACTGAGTTCAAGAATGCAGAGCTTAGTTTTTTCTGTGCATAGAGTGGAATAGCTAGACAATACAGTGTAGCTAGAACTCTACAGCAAAATGGGGTAGCTGAGAGAAGGAATAGAACCCTAATTGAAGCATCTCATACTATGCTGTGTGATTCCAAACTTCTAGAAGAAAGTTTTCTTATGGGATGTGGCGATTAACACATCGTGTTATGTTCAGAACAAGGTCATAATCAACAAAGCACGCATAAAGACGCCTCATGAAGTATTGTTTGGCGAAAAAACCTCTGTTGGACATTTTCAAGCTTTTGGTTGTCCATATACTCTGTTGCACTTAGATGCTATTCCGAAGTTTGATGCTCGGGGAGATGAGTGCTTCTTTATTGGCTATGCTGGTAAAGCAGCACATGAGAACAAGACAGTATACAGAGTGTACAACAAGAAGACAAGACAAATTGTCGAGTCGTTTGCTGTTCAATGACTTGAGAGGAACTAGACAGATGCTGGAAACGGGCCATTCACTCTCTATATCTATGCTCATTTATTTAAATCTTTTGATATTCTCAATGACTCATCTCTTATTATTGGTGTAGATCACACGGGTCCTTCAAGTGCTGCTCCATGCCCCACAATTATTACAAATAATGCTGATGAAGAGGGGGATGTTGAAGTTGAGGGGGATGCTAGAGTTTTGGGGGATAGCACAACTCACGTCTCATCTTCAACAACTACACCAGAAATTGTGGGGGATTCACTCACCATGGAAGAGGAAGCTTCGAATTCGTCTGACGATGAAGATTTATCAAACACTCAAGATGATTTGTTTTCGAGTGATCCAATTCCAGGCGAATACATTGTGGACGAATCTATAGAAGAATCTGTGTTGGAATCCCTGGAATCTGCTGAGATGGAAAATCTAACAAATCTACCGCAAAGAGGAACCGTTCTCGAATCTAATGTGCCCATCAATGTTCAAAGAAATCACCCCGTGGAAAATGTGATTGGACCAGTTGAGGCTGGGGTATTGACCGAAAGTCAATCTGGAGTCATCAATACATGTTTATACACGTGTTTTGTCCACCCGACCCGCAGCGGAATAAGAGTCGGGGCATAATTGGGTTATCACCAAAGCTCATGACATTTACTAATATGTTTCATATTTATTAAAGTCAAAGTTACATTTCCAAATATCCAAACATGTTCATATAATACGAAGAAAATAAACCAAACATAACAATCCCAAACTCTAAATCATTTTATTCTTCTAGTCCAATCCTATGTGTTTCTGGCTGCTGCTGGTTCACCTGTATCATGTGTAAAAATGGGGGTTTTTGGGTCAACATAAGTTGGCGAGTGAACCTTGTTAGATAAACATTTATTATTGATTTACTTGTTAGTTTATCAATGAAAAATTGTGCATAATCATAAATGAGCAAATGTAAATAATCAAGCAGTGGCAAATAGCAATCACAACTTATAACATACAATAACATATGATAGCATACATTATCATACCAACAACATACGATAAATAACATAAATGAAACTGTGCGATCAAGGCTCAATCAAACGGAGCCGATCGTATTGCATGTACTGAAAATGAAAAATGTCTGTGCGATCAAGGCTCAATCAAACGGAGCTGATCGTATGTGGGCACGCCAGGTTCACGCTCATAATGAAATGGGGAACATGCTCAACGCTCATAATGTAATGGGGAGCGGCGGCCTATGAAATTGCATGTACTGAAAATAATAAAATTGCATCTAACGATAACCACACAACAGTTGAAACAAACTGAATACACATGTTCATCATACGAGGTATGCACAATGATTTAAATATAATATATAGCAAGACACATGATACACCCCAAAACGTGATTAAAACGGGGAATTTGTAAAGATTCACTCACATTGGGTGCGTTTGAATGGAGATGATGAGATGCGCACGAGTCGGGAGAGTTGAACAACGAGAATTACTAACCTAAGTAATAACGGAAAAACATGGTAAATGAGTGGATTTTATTAAGGATTTTAGTGGAATTTTTAGATATATTTTTGTGAGTTTAAGGCTATTTTCTATCTTTAAAAATGTTATTTTTAAGTATTTTTAAATGATTTTTAAATTAAATTAAATAAATAAAAATATATAAAAAATTGTTTATTTTGCGTTGACCGTTGACCGTTGACTTGTTGACCGGTTCGGTCAGGGTGCAAGGATGCGCTGGGTGAGACTCGAACCCGAGACCTCCCGTACGCGTGCACGCAGCTCTACCAACTGAGCTACGTGTCTAACCCGAAATAATCTTGTTTTTAATTATATTTATATGCTGATTCGATTTAACCAAAATTCTTTTAATTTCAAAAACATTTTAATTCAACAAACCGGTGCCAGTAACAAGTTTCGAACGCGTGACGTGCGACTTAGTGTTGCACACAGTCCACCGCTGGACTGTGTGTCTAACCTGGTTAATATCTCGATTTTTATTATACTTAACAACTAACGGAGTTAACCCGGTTTAGTTTTAAACAAAAAGGCATTTTATTTCATAAGGAGTGCGTGTATCAGGGATCGAACTTGTGACGTGCGTGTATATTTTGCACACAGTCCACCGCTGGACTGTGTGTCTAACCCGTTCATTTTATCGATTTTTATTAGTCTTATGTTATATTGCGTCTTCGTCTTCTTCATTGATTTTACCCAGGAAACATATTCCGACTGTTATGACCGATTCATGACATATTCGCTTTTCAAACATTATAAGTAATTTAAAAGTAAAGAATGGAGAGAGTTTGGGGAAAAGGATGTACCGATTAATGTTGTTCACAGAATTCCGGCAGAGGTTCGTCGGTTCTGAGAGTGAACTCCGGCTGTTAAAATCAATTAACAGCTTTGTTCGATTATTTAAGAAGTTGAGGCACTTAAACAAAGTTTAACAGAAGTTTGAGAGGTCATACCAGTTCTCGGTGGGTTTCCGGAAGTTTCAGAAGTTTTCCGGCGAAGATAGGATTTTCGACAAACATTGACTAGGATTGATTCTGATGGTGGAGTTGTGTTAGTGACCGATTAATCACATGATTGAAGCAGAAAGAGTCGAAGGAATTACCGTGTGGATGTGAGTCTCGGTTTTCCGGCGACTTGCAGAATTTTTCCGGCGAGTTGATTTAAGCTTCTCCGGTGGACTGTAAGGTTGCGGAAATGTAATTGAAAGCCTTGCAGAGTGTTTTGAGTCGCAGAAGGGGTCTAAGGTTGAAGTAATCTGGACTTGATTATTTTTCGGTTATAAAAACCAATAATGATGAAAATTTATGTTCAATCAATTCCGACTTGATTAAAATCGTCGGTGCATCGGTTATAAACCTGAATATGCGAGTAATCAAACGATTTGACGATTGAATTGCCGATTTCCGTTTCTCAGTTGGCGTAACCGGTTTAACCGAGTTTGTGTATAAATGTTATTTGTTTCCTAGGATAACAGAAAACAACAAGTGGCGGAGTGGTGATGTGTGTGTGTGTGTTAAGGCTTTGAAGTTATGAACCGACTGACCCGGGTTCGAGTCCCGGCAGCAACATTTCTTTTTTATTTACTTTGTTTTCACTTTTTATCAAATATAATTTTTATAGTTTAGTTTGTTTATTAATTATGTATCATTAAGAACCAAAATAACCATAAATACACAACGTGACATTTATTACTTGATATTCGATTACAAAACGGAGCGGGTTTGGAAAACCTGTTTTTGACAAATGTTACAGTATCCCCTACTTTTAGGAATTTCGTCCCGAAATTTAAGTAGTAGAAGTAGTAGGAAACAGATGCGGGTATTTTTCACGCATTGAGTCTTCACGTTCCCAAGTAAACTCAGGTCCCCGTTTCGACTCCCAGCGTACCCTAACAATTGGAATGCGACTTCATCGTAGACGTTTCTCTCCGAAGTCCATGATCTCTACTGGTCTTTCAATAAAATGCATAGATTCATCAATCTGAATATCTTCCAGAGGAATGTGGAGGTTTTCATCAGCGAGGCACTTCTTCAAGTTTGATACGTGGAATGTGGGATGAATCCTGTTGAGTTCTTCTGGTAGATCAAGCTTGTATGCTACAGGTCCGACTCTTTCGAGTATCTTGAAAGGTCCTACGTAGCGTGGTGCTAGCTTGCCCTTTTGACCAAAACGAACTACTCCCTTCCACGGTGATACTTTTAGAAGTACATGATCACCAATGTTAAACTCTAAAGGCTTCCGTCGTTTATCTGCATAACTCTTTTGACGACTTTGGGCCGCTAGAAGATTGTTTCAGATTTGATGGATCTTGTCTGTGGTTTCTTGGATCAATTCTGGACCAGTGATTTGAGCTTCCCCAATTTCGTGCCAACATACAGGAGATCGGCACTTACGACCATATAAAGCTTCAAAAGGTGCCATGCCGATACTTGAATGATAGCTGTTGTTGTACGAAAATTCAACTAATGGTAGGTGGGCGTCCCAATTTCCCTTGAAGTCTATGACACATGCTCGAAGCATATCTTCAAGAGTTTGAATGGTGCGCTCAGATTGTCCATCAGTTTGAGGATGATAGGCGGTACTGAGATCTAATCGCGTACCCATAGCGGATTGTACTGCTTGCCATGTTCGTGAAGTGAAACGACCATCACGATCAGAAATAATGCTTAACGGTACCCATGTCGGCTTACGATTTCGCTGATATAAATACGAGCAAGCTTTTCGTTCTTGAAGTCTTCGCGGATAGGAATAAAGTGAGCTGATTTTGTAAGTCGGTCTATAATTACCCATATAGTGTCATACCCACCAGAAGTGCGAGGTAACCCGGTAATGAAATCCATGGTTATATTTTCCCACTTCCATACGGGCATTTCAGGTTGAACCAGAAGTCCTGAGGGTCTTTGGTGTTCAGCTTTCACCTTGGAACATGTAAGGCACTTGGAAACAAAAACAGCAATATCCTTTTTCATTCCAGGCCACCAATAGGTATATCGTAGGTCTTGATACATCTTATCGGCTTCTGGGTGTATAGAATATCGCGTTTTGTGAGCTTCATTCATAAGAATTTCACGAAGATTGTTGTGGTTAGGAATCCAGATACGATCTAGGTAGTACAGAATACCGTCAGATTTAGTTTCATTTTTTAGCTCAGCTCCACAGGACATCTCCTTTCGTACATCTTCTTCCGTTATTGAAACGTGTTGGGCTTCTCGAATTTGATCTTTAATGTCGGTTATAATTTGCGAACATAGAAGACAAATGGAGTTCGCATAACCCTTTCGACTAAGTGCATCAGCCACCACATTTGCTTTACCAGGGTGGTATCTAATTTCACAGTCGTAATCATTTAAAAGTTCGACCCATCTTCGCTGCCTCATGTTTAACTCCTTTTGATTGAAGATATGTTGAAGACTCTTGTGGTCAGTATATATTTCACACTTAGTACCATAGAGATAATGCCTCCATATCTTAAGAGCGAACACAACGGCTCCAAGTTCTAGGTCATGAGTGGTGTAGTTCTTCTCATGTGTCTTGAGTTGTCTCGAAGCATAAGCTATAACTTTTCCTCTTTGCATTAGAACGCAGCCTAATCCTTGCCCTGACGCGTCGCAATAGACCACAAAATCGTCACAACCTTCAGGAAGAGTGAGGATTGGTGCATCACAAAGTTTTTGTTTAAGAGTTTGAAAGGCTTCTTCTTGCTTGGGTCCCCATATGAAAGGTTTTCCCTTATGAGTTAAAGCCGTGAGTGGTACAGCAATGCGAGAGAAGTTTGAAATGAAACGACGATAATAGCCAGCTAGACCAAGGAAAGATCTTACTTCAGTTGGTGTACGTGGAGCTTGCCATTCTTGTACCGCTTTGATCTTTGAGGGTTCGACATGTATTCCCTTATCATTGACTACATGTCCGAGGAATTGCACCTCTTTTAACCAGAATTCGCATTTGGAGAATTTGGCGTAAAGTTTTTCATTCTCTAGAAGTGTAAGGATGAGTCGAAGATGACGCTCGTGATCAGATTTAGACTTTGAATAAATAAAATGTTGTCGATGAAGACTATAACAAATCGATCAAGATAAGGTTTGCAGACTCTGTTCATTAGGTCCATGAAGACAGCTGGTGCGTTGGTTAAACCAAATGGCATGACCATGCATTCATAATGGCCATAACGAGTTCGGAAAGCAGTCTTTGGGACGTCTTCTTCATGTACTCTAAGTTGATGATAGCAAGATCGAAGGTCGATTTTTGAAAAGCAATTGGCACCTTGAAGTTGGTCAAGAAGATCATCAATGCGAGGTAAAGGGTAGCGATTCTTGATTGTTAATTTGTTGAGCTCTCTGTAATCGATGCACATACGAAACGATCCATCTTTCTTCTTTACAAAAAGGACAGGTGCACACCAAGGCGACGAGCTGGGACGTATGAATCCCTTGTCAGTCAACTCTTGTAATTGACTGGCTAGCTCTTGCATTTCAGAGGGGGCTAACCTATAAGGAGACTTTGCAACTGGTGTAGCACCAGGTATAAGATCAATACGGAATTCGACGTCTCTAACTGGAGGAAGTCCTAAAATGTCGTCAGGAAAAACTTGCGGGAAGTCTTTTACTACAGGAATGTCTTCAAGTTTCTTCTCCATGGTTCCCTTTTTGATGAGATGAGCTAAAAACGCGACATAATTCTTGCGAAGATATTTTTGAGCTTGAAGACAAGACATTAAGCTGAGCCCTTTCGACGAGGTTTCTCCAATGATTCGAAGAGTCTGACCGTTTGAAAGAGGAATACGAATAAATTTTTCGCGACATACAACTTCTGCCTGATGTTGACTGAGCCAATCCATACCGATTATAATATCAAAACTTCCCAGCTTCATAGGAATAAGGTCGACTGAGAAATCGTGGTCGTTTAAGGTGAGTGTACAGTTGCGTATAATAGAGTTTAATGAAACTAGTTTCCCATCCGCAACTTCTACTGTTATGGATTCCGTGAGCTTATCCCGATTTTTGTTTAAGATAGGTTCAAATTCTAAAGACACAAAACTTCTATCCGCACCAGTATCAAATAACATAGATGCATATCTACCATTTATAAGGAACGTACCGTTAACCACATTGCCGTCAGCTCTAGCCTGATTAGCGTTAATATTGAAAGCTCTTCCTCTTGCAGGTGGAGGAGCTTGGTTCGCTTGATTCACCGGGTTGGCTTGGGCCTGAGCATGAATAATGTTTACCAACCTTGGACAAGTGTTTCTGAAATGGCTTGGGTCTCCGCAATTGTAGCAAGCCCGCATAGGTTGGCCCATAGGATAATTGGGTTGATAGTATGTTTGGGCTAAATGTTGGGTGGGTGGTAATGGTAGGGGTTGTTGGGCTTGACCCATTAACTGTTGGTGGGTTTGGGTTAAAGGTTGGTGGCGGTTCGTTCGTTGAGGCATGCGGCAGGTTTGAACAGTATGACCTGCGCGACCACAGCCGGTGCAATATTGGCAAGGATGATCAGGGGAATGGTGATATTGGCAACGGTTGCATTTTGGTAACGGGCCAGTGTAAGGTCTTCTGTATGGTGCGGGTGAAGGAGTGACTTGAGTAATGGGTGCAGCAGAAATTGGGAGGTTGGTTTGGGTAACAGCGAAATTTCTGGTGTTGCGCTTCCTCTTGTTGGCAAACTTAGAAGAAGAAATGGGATGGTTTGAAGTTTGACCCTCAACAGGGGATTTCTTTTTCTCTTCTTTGAACTTCCCGTTGCGAATTCGGTTCTCGGTCAGTTCAGTTGCTAGCTCCATAGCAGCTTCAAGTGTTACTGGTGAAACGCTGAGAACTGAATCTTGGATTTTCGAGGGAAGTCCTCGAATATAATGCTCGATCAGACGATAAGTTGGGGTGAACAAATTTGGAACCATTTGGTTCAACTCCAAGAACCTCTTGTTATAGGTGGTATGATCACCCTTCTTTTGCTTTAAAGAATGAAGTTCGTCCTCGAACTTTTTAATTTCACTCCCAGGACAGAAACGCCTAGTCATGATTTCCCTTAACTCCTCCCAAGTTAAGGCCATTGCACCTTCAGTTCCCCTCTTCCCTTTCTCAGTATTCCACCAAGTGAGTGCTACCCCAAATAGTCTCCCGGTAGCGTATCGAACCTTGCGATCCTCAGGACAATCGCAGTTGAGAAATGTGTTTTCCATCTCCTCGAACCAATGTAGGAGAGCAGTGACACCTTCGGTCCCCTCAAATTTAGGAGGATCACAAGATTTGAAATGTTTGTATGAACACTTGCTGGTAGGAGGGTTGTCGATGTTCTGGTCATGTTGTTGGGGAGGGTTAGTAGGATTTGTAGCGAGGGCTTGTTGCACTTGGACCACAATGTCAGGCAGTATCGTGGCCATTTGTTTCGCGATTTGGGTGGCCAAGCGTTCCTGAGACCTTCCTGATCTTTTACCCCTTCGTTGTTGTCTGGACGACATCTACAGGAACATACATGAGAAGATTGTGAGTTTATGGTGTCTTTTTAGGTGTCATGTGTCTTTAAGAAAATGAAAATAACATAAATATCAATAATGCAACTACATCCATAGGATGTCTTGGGTTTGCTCATGTTGGGCCTCAAATGTCCCCCATACCTTCACCTATATAGTCATGTGGGCCCCCATGGCTATTGGCTTGGTAGGATTCACATTAGTATTGGCGATTTAACACTTGCATCACCCGAATGCAAACCACAAAATATGTTCATGAGATGTTTGGTCGGAACGTGTCCAGGTGTAGACACAATGACAACTCAAAGTGGGGTTAGCTCACACGACGTTTGGTATAGCATGCTTTGGCCTAATAGGTACTTCGTACTCTCATCGTTAGTCCCCAGGTAGGCAAACTGGTCCTTTATTTTGGATTTATACGAATGCCAGCCTAGACAGGACGTCCCGACTACCGGTACTGGTACCCTTCCAGTTACTACATGCCCGTCATGAGAACTCACTTTGATGAGATTTGAAAACACAAAAATCATTGTAAAAGCAATCATGATGTGGTGTGTGCTTTCATGGATGTGATATGTTATGAGTATATGATTCATAATAGGCATTTTATGCTAATACATACTTATGAACATGCTTGCATACTATTGAATGTAACATTTAACATAAAACATATAAACATCATGAAATTTGGCATGTAACACACAAAAATCTTATAAGTTTCTAATCAACTATAGTATAGGTTCTAAGGGTCTAATAACCTATCCTATATCCCTATAGTCATGGCTCTGATACCAATCTGTCACACCCCGACCCACAGCGGAATAAGAGTCGGGGCATAATTGGGTTATCACCAAAGCTCATGATATTTACTAATATGTTTCATATTTATTAAAGTCAAAGTTACATTTCCAAATATCCAAACATGTCCATACAATACGAAGAAAATAAACCAAACATAACTATTCCAAACTCTAAATCATTTTATTCTTCTAGTCCAATCCTATGTGTTTCTGGCTGCTGCTGGTTCACCTGTATCATGTGTAAAAATGGGGGTTTTTGGGTCAACATAAGTTGGCGAGTGAACCTTGTTAGATAAACATTTATTATTGATTTACTTGTTAGTTTATCAATGAAAAATTGTGCATAATCATAAATGAGCAAATGTAAATAATCAAGCAGTGGCAAATAGCAATCACAACTTATAACATACAATAACATATGATAGCATACATTATCATACCAACAACATACGATAAATAACATAAATGAAACTGTGCGATCAAGGCTCAATCAAACGGAGCCGATCGTATTGCATGTACTGAAAATGAAAAATGTCTGTGCGATCAAGGCTCAATCAAACGGAGCTGATCGTATGTGGGCACGCCAGGTTCACGCTCATAATGAAATGGGGAACATGCTCAACGCTCATAATGTAATGGGGAGCGGCGGCCTATGAAATTGCATGTACTGAAAATAATAAAATTGCATCTAACGATAACCACACAACAGTTGAAACAAACTGAATACACATGTTCATCATACGAGGTATGCACAATGATTTAAATATAATATATAGCAAGACACATGATACACCCCAAAACGTGATTAAAACGGGGAATTTGTAAAGATTCACTCACATTGGGTGCGTTTGAATGGAGATGATGAGATGCGCACGAGTCGGGAGAGTTGAACAACGAGAATTACTAACCTAAGTAATAACGGAAAAACATGGTAAATGAGTGGATTTTATTAAGGATTTTAGTGGAATTTTTAGATATATTTTTGTGAGTTTAAGGCTATTTTCTATCTTTAAAAATGTTATTTTTAAGTATTTTTAAATGATTTTTAAATTAAATTAAATAAATAAAAATATATAAAAAATTGTTTATTTTGCGTTGACCGTTGACCGTTGACTTGTTGACCGGTTCGGTCAGGGTGCAAGGATGCACTGGGTGAGACTCGAACCCGAGACCTCCCGTACGCGTGCACGCAGCTCTACCAACTGAGCTACGTGTCTAACCCGAAAGAATCTTGTTTTTAATTATATTTATATACTGATTCGATTTAACCAAAATTCTTTTAATTTCAAAAACATTTTAATTCAACAAACCGGTGCCAGTAACAAGTTTCGAACGCGTGACGTGCGACTTAGTGTTGCACACAGTCCACCGCTGGACTGTGTGTCTAACCTGGTTAATATCTCGATTTTTATTATACTTAACAACTAACGGAGTTAACCCGGTTTAGTTTTAAACAAAAAGGCATTTTATTTCATAAGGAGTGCGTGTATCAGGGATCGAACTTGTGACGTGCGTGTATATTTTGCACACAGTCCACCGCTGGACTGTGTGTCTAACCCGTTCATTTTATCGATTTTTATTAGTCTTATGTTATATTGCGTCTTCGTCTTCTTCATTGATTTTACCCAGGAAACATATTCCGACTGTTATGACCGATTCATGACATATTCGCTTTTCAAACATTATAAGTAATTTAAAAGTAAAGAATGGAGAGAGTTTGGGGAAAAGGATGTACCGATTAATGTTGTTCACAGAATTCCGGCAGAGGTTCGTCGGTTCTGAGAGTGAACTCCGGCTGTTAAAATCAATTAACAGCTTTGTTCGATTATTTAAGAAGTTGAGGCACTTAAACAAAGTTTAACAGAAGTTTGAGAGGTCATACCAGTTCTCGGTGGGTTTTCGGAAGTTTCAGAAGTTTTCCGGCGAAGATAGGATTTTCGACAAACATTGACTAGGATTGATTCTGATGGTGGAGTTGTGTTAGTGACCGATTAATCACATGATTGAAGCAGAAAGAGTCGAAGGAATTACCGTGTGGATGTGAGTCTCGGTTTTCCGGCGACTTGCAGAATTTTTCCGGCGAGTTGATTTAAGCTTCTCCGGTGGACTGTAAGGTTGCGGAAATGTAATTGAAAGCCTTGCAGAGTGTTTTGAGTCGCAGAAGGGGTCTAAGGTTGAAGTAATCTGGACTTGATTATTTTTCGGTTATAAAAACCGATAATGATGAAAATTTATGTTCAATCAATTCCGACTTGATTAAAATCGTCGGTGCATCGGTTATAAACCTGAATATGCGAGTAATCAAACGATTTGACGATTGAATTGCCGATTTCCGTTTCTCAGTTGGCGTAACCGGTTTAACCGAGTTTGTGTATAAATGTTATTTGTTTCCTAGAGATAACAGAAAACAACAAGTGGCGGAGTGGTGATGTGTGTGTGTGTTAAGGCTTTGAAGTTATGAACCGACTGACCCGGGTTCGAGTCCCGACAGCAACATTTCTTTTTTATTTACTTTGTTTTCACTTTTTATCAAATATAATTTTTATAGTTTAGTTTGTTTATTAATTATGTATCATTAAGAACCAAAATAACCATAAATACACAACGTGACATTTATTACTTGATATTCGATTACAAAACGGAGCGGGTTTGGAAAACCTGTTTTTGACAAATGTTACAGTATCCCCTTCTTTTAGGAATTTCGTCCCGAAATTTAAGTAGTAGAAGTAGTAGGAAACAGATGCGGGTATTTTTCACGCATTGAGTCTTCACGTTCCCAAGTAAACTCAGGTCCCCGTTTCGACTCCCAGCGTACCCTAACAATTGGAATGCGACTTCATCGTAGACGTTTCTCTCCGAAGTCCATGATCTCTACTGGTCTTTCAATAAAATGCATAGATTCATCAATCTGAATATCTTCCAGAGGAATGTGGAGGTTTTCATCAGCGAGGCACTTCTTCAAGTTTGATACGTGGAATGTGGGATGAATCCTGTTGAGTTCTTCTGGTAGATCAAGCTTGTATGCTACAGGTCCGACTCTTTCGAGTATCTTGAAAGGTCCTACGTAGCGTGGTGCTAGCTTGCCCTTTTGACCAAAACGAACTACTCCCTTCCACGGTGATACTTTTAGAAGTACATGATCACCAATGTTAAACTCTAAAGGCTTCCGTCGTTTATCTGCATAACTCTTTTGACGACTTTGGGCCGCTAGAAGATTGTTTCGGATTTGGTGGATCTTGTCTGTGGTTTCTTGGATCAATTCTGGACCAGTGATTTGAGCTTCCCCAATTTAGTGCCAACATACAGGAGATCGGCACTTACGACCATATAAAGCTTCAAAAGGTGCCATGCCGATACTTGAATGATAGCTGTTGTTGTACGAAAATTCAACTAATGGTAGGTGGGCGTCCCAATTTCCCTTGAAGTCTATGACACATGCTCGAAGCATATCTTCAAGAGTTTGAATGGTGCGCTCAGATTGTCCATCAGTTTGAGGATGATAGGCGGTACTGAGATCTAATCGCGTACCCATAGCGGATTGTACTGCTTGCCATGTTCGTGAAGTGAAACGACCATCACGATCAGAAATAATGCTTAACGGTACCCATGTCGGCTTACGATTTCGCTGATATAAATACGAGCAAGCTTTTCGTTCTTGAAGTCTTCGCGGATAGGAATAAAGTGAGCTGATTTTGTAAGTCGGTCTATAATTACCCATATAGTGTCATACCCACCAGAAGTGCGAGGTAACCCGGTAATGAAATCCATGGTTATATTTTCCCACTTCCATACGGGCATTTCAGGTTGAACCAGAAGTCCTGAGGGTCTTTGGTGTTCAGCTTTCACCTTGGAACATGTAAGGCACTTGGAAACAAAAACAGCAATATCCTTTTTCATTCCAGGCCACCAATAGGTATATCGTAGGTCTTGATACATCTTATCGGCTTCTGGGTGTATAGAATATCGCGTTTTGTGAGCTTCATTCATAAGAATTTCACGAAGATTGTTGTGGTTAGGAATCCAGATACGATCTAGGTAGTACAGAATACCGTCAGATTTAGTTTCATTTTTTAGCTCAGCTCCACAGGACATCTCCTTTCGTACATCTTCTTCCGTTATTGAAACGTGTTGGGCTTCTCGAATTTGATCTTTAATGTCGGTTATAATTTGCGAACATAGAAGACAAATGGAGTTCGCATAACCCTTTCGACTAAGTGCATCAGCCACCACATTTGCTTTACCAGGGTGGTATCTAATTTCACAGTCGTAATCATTTAAAAGTTCGACCCATCTTCGCTGCCTCATGTTTAACTCCTTTTGATTGAAGATATGTTGAAGACTCTTGTGGTCAGTATATATTTCACACTTAGTACCATAGAGATAATGCCTCCATATCTTAAGAGCGAACACAACGGCTCCAAGTTCTAGGTCATGAGTGGTGTAGTTCTTCTCATGTGTCTTGAGTTGTCTCGAAGCATAAGCTATAACTTTTCCTCTTTGCATTAGAACGCAGCCTAATCCTTGCCCTGACGCGTCGCAATAGACCACAAAATCGTCACAACCTTCAGGAAGAGTGAGGATTGGTGCATCACAAAGTTTTTGTTTAAGAGTTTGAAAGGCTTCTTCTTGCTTGGGTCCCCATATGAAAGGTTTTCCCTTATGAGTTAAAGCCGTGAGTGGTACAGCAATGCGAGAGAAGTTTGAAATGAAACGATGATAATAGCCAGCTAGACCAAGGAAAGATCTTACTTCAGTTGGTGTACGTGGAGCTTGCCATTCTTGTACCGCTTTGATCTTTGAGGGTTCGACATGTATTCCCTTATCATTGACTACATGTCCGAGGAATTGCACCTCTTTTAACCAGAATTCGCATTTGGAGAATTTGGCGTAAAGTTTTTCATTCTCTAGAAGTGTAAGGATGAGTCGAAGATGACGCTCGTGATCAGATTTAGACTTTGAATAAATAAGAATGTTGTCGATGAAGACTATAACAAATCGATCAAGATAAGGTTTGCAGACTCTGTTCATTAGGTCCATGAAGACAGCTGGTGCGTTGGTTAAACCAAATGGCATGACCATGCATTCATAATGGCCATAACGAGTTCGGAAAGCAGTCTTTGGGACGTCTTCTTCATGTACTCTAAGTTGATGATAGCAAGATCGAAGGTCGATTTTTGAAAAGCAATTGGCACCTTGAAGTTGGTCAAGAAGATCATCAATGCGAGGTAAAGGGTAGCGATTCTTGATTGTTAATTTGTTGAGCTCTCTGTAATCGATGCACATACGAAACGATCCATCTTTCTTCTTTACAAAAAGGACAGGTGCACACCAAGGCGACGAGCTGGGACGTATGAATCCCTTGTCAGTCAACTCTTGTAATTGACTGGCTAGCTCTTGCATTTCAGAGGGGGCTAACCTATAAGGAGACTTTGCAACTGGTGTAGCACCAGGTATAAGATCAATACGGAATTCGACGTCTCTAACTGGAGGAAGTCCTAAAATGTCGTCAGGAAAAACTTGCGGGAAGTCTTTTACTACAGGAATGTCTTCAAGTTTCTTCTCCATGGTTCCCTTTTTGATGAGATGAGCTAAAAACGCGACATAATTCTTGCGAAGATATTTTTGAGCTTGAAGACAAGACATTAAGCTGAGCCCTTTCGACGAGGTTTCTCCAATGATTCGAAGAGTCTGACCGTTTGAAAGAGGAATACGAATAAATTTTTCGCGACATACAACTTCTGCCTGATGTTGACTGAGCCAATCCATACCGATTATAATATCAAAACTTCCCAGCTTCATAGGAATAAGGTCGACTGAGAAATCGTGGTCGTTTAAGGTGAGTGTACAGTTGCGTATAATAGAGTTTAATGAAACTAGTTTCCCATCCGCAACTTCTACTGTTATGGATTCCGTGAGCTTATCCCGATTTTTGTTTAAGATAGGTTCAAATTCTAAAGACACAAAACTTCTATCCGCACCAGTATCAAATAACATAGATGCATATCTACCATTTATAAGGAACGTACCGTTAACCACATTGCCGTCAGCTCTAGCCTGATTAGCGTTAATATTGAAAGCTCTTCCTCTTGCAGGTGGAGGAGCTTGGTTCGCTTGATTCACCGGGTTGGCTTGGGCCTGAGCATGAATAATGTTTACCAACCTTGGACAAGTGTTTCTGAAATGGCTTGGGTCTCCGCAATTGTAGCAAGCCCGCATAGGTTGGCCCATAGGATAATTGGGTTGATAGTATGTTTGGGCTAAATGTTGGGTGGGTGGTAATGGTAGGGGTTGTTGGGCTTGACCCATTAACTGTTGGTGGGTTTGGGTTAAAGGTTGGTGGCGGTTCGTTCGTTGAGGCATGCGGCAGGTTTGAACAGTATGACCTGCGCGACCACAGCCGGTGCAATATTGGCAAGGATGATCAGGGGAATGGTGATATTGGCAACGGTTGCATTTTGGTAACGGGCCAGTGTAAGGTCTTCTGTATGGTGCGGGTGAAGGAGTGACTTGAGTAATGGGTGCAGCAGAAATTGGGAGGTTGGTTTGGGTAACAGCGAAATTTCTGGTGTTGCGCTTCCTCTTGTTGGCAAACTTAGAAGAAGAAATGGGATGGTTTGAAGTTTGACCCTCAACAGGGGATTTCTTTTTCTCTTCTTTGAACTTCCCGTTGCGAATTCGGTTCTCGGTCAGTTCAGTTGCTAGCTCCATAGCAGCTTCAAGTGTTACTGGTGAAACGCTGAGAACTGAATCTTGGATTTTCGAGGGAAGTCCTCGAATATAATGCTCGATCAGACGATAAGTTGGGGTGAACAAATTTGGAACCATTTGGTTCAACTCCAAGAACCTCTTGTTATAGGTGGTATGATCACCCTTCTTTTGCTTTAAAGAATGAAGTTCGTCCTCGAACTTTTTAATTTCACTCCCAGGACAGAAACGCCTAGTCATGATTTCCCTTAACTCCTCCCAAGTTAAGGCCATTGCACCTTCAGTTCCCCTCTTCCCTTTCTCAGTATTCCACCAAGTGAGTGCTACCCCAAATAGTCTCCCGGTAGCGTATCGAACCTTGCGATCCTCAGGACAATCGCAGTTGAGAAATGTGTTTTCCATCTCCTCGAACCAATGTAGGAGAGCAGTGACACCTTCGGTCCCCTCAAATTTAGGAGGATCACAAGATTTGAAATGTTTGTATGAACACTTGCTGGTAGGAGGGTTGTCGATGTTCTGGTCATGTTGTTGGGGAGGGTTAGTAGGATTTGTAGCGAGGGCTTGTTGCACTTGGACCACAATGTCAGGCAGTATCGTGGCCATTTGTTTCGCGATTTGGGTGGCCAAGCGTTCCTGAGACCTTCCTGATCTTTTACCCCTTCGTTGTTGTCTGGACGACATCTACAGGAACATACATGAGAAGATTGTGAGTTTATGGTGTCTTTTTAGGTGTCATGTGTCTTTAAGAAAATGAAAATAACATAAATATCAATAATGCAACTACATCCATAGGATGTCTTGGGTTTGCTCATGTTGGGCCTCAAATGTCCCCCATACCTTCACCTATATAGTCATGTGGGCCCCCATGGCTATTGGCTTGGTAGGATTCACATTAGTATTGGCGATTTAACACTTGCATCACCCGAATGCAAACCACAAAATATGTTCATGAGATGTTTGGTCGGAACGTGTCCAGGTGTAGACACAATGACAACTCAAAGTGGGGTTAGCTCACACGACGTTTGGTATAGCATGCTTTGGCCTAATAGGTACTTCGTACTCTCATCGTTAGTCCCCAGGTAGGCAAACTGGTCCTTTATTTTGGATTTATACGAATGCCAGCCTAGACAGGACGTCCCGACTACCGGTACTGGTACCCTTCCAGTTACTACATGCCCGTCATGAGAACTCACTTTGATGAGATTTGAAAACACAAAAATCATTGTAAAAGCAATCATGATGTGGTGTGTGCTTTCATGGATGTGATATGTTATGAGTATATGATTCATAATAGGCATTTTATGCTAATACATACTTATGAACATGCTTGCATACTATTGAATGTAACATTTAACATAAAACATATAAACATCATGAAATTTGGCATGTAACACACAAAAATCTTATAAGTTTCTAATCAACTATAGTATAGGTTCTAAGGGTCTAATAACCTATCCTATATCCCTATAGTCATGGCTCTGATACCAATCTGTCACACCCCGACCCACAGCGGAATAAGAGTCGGGGCATAATTGGGTTATCACCAAAGCTCATGATATTTACTAATATGTTTCATATTTATTAAAGTCAAAGTTACATTTCCAAATATCCAAACATGTCCATACAATACGAAGAAAATAAACCAAACATAACTATTCCAAACTCTAAATCATTTTATTCTTCTAGTCCAATCCTATGTGTTTCTGGCTGCTGCTGGTTCACCTGTATCATGTGTAAAAATGGGGGTTTTTGGGTCAACATAAGTTGGCGAGTGAACCTTGTTAGATAAACATTTATTATTGATTTACTTGTTAGTTTATCAATGAAAAATTGTGCATAATCATAAATGAGCAAATGTAAATAATCAAGCAGTGGCAAATAGCAATCACAACTTATAACATACAATAACATATGATAGCATACATTATCATACCAACAACATACGATAAATAACATAAATGAAACTGTGCGATCAAGGCTCAATCAAACGGAGCCGATCGTATTGCATGTACTGAAAATGAAAAATGTCTGTGCGATCAAGGCTCAATCAAACGGAGCTGATCGTATGTGGGCACGCCAGGTTCACGCTCATAATGAAATGGGGAACATGCTCAACGCTCATAATGTAATGGGGAGCGGCGGCCTATGAAATTGCATGTACTGAAAATAATAAAATTGCATCTAACGATAACCACACAACAGTTGAAACAAACTGAATACACATGTTCATCATACGAGGTATGCACAATGATTTAAATATAATATATAGCAAGACACATGATACACCCCAAAACGTGATTAAAACGGGGAATTTGTAAAAATTCACTCACATTGGGTGCGTTTGAATGGAGATGATGAGATGCGCACGAGTCGGGAGAGTTGAACAACGAGAATTACTAACCTAAGTAATAACGGAAAAACATGGTAAATGAGTGGATTTTATTAAGGATTTTAGTGGAATTTTTAGATATATTTTTGTGAGTTTAAGGCTATTTTCTATCTTTAAAAATGTTATTTTTAAGTATTTTTAAATGATTTTTAAATTAAATTAAATAAATAAAAATATATAAAAAATTGTTTATTTTGCGTTGACCGTTGACCGTTGACTTGTTGACCGGTTCGGTCAGGGTGCAAGGATGCGCTGGGTGAGACTCGAACCCGAGACCTCCCGTACGCGTGCACGCAGCTCTACCAACTGAGCTACGTGTCTAACCCGAAAGAATCTTGTTTTTAATTATATTTATATACTGATTCGATTTAACCAAAATTCTTTTAATTTCAAAAACATTTTAATTCAACAAACCGGTGCCAGTAACAAGTTTCGAACGCGTGACGTGCGACTTAGTGTTGCACACAGTCCACCGCTGGACTGTGTGTCTAACCTGGTTAATATCTCGATTTTTATTATACTTAACAACTAACGGAGTTAACCCGGTTTAGTTTTAAACAAAAAGGCATTTTATTTCATAAGGAGTGCGTGTATCAGGGATCGAACTTGTGACGTGCGTGTATATTTTGCACACAGTCCACCGCTGGACTGTGTGTCTAACCCGTTCATTTTATCGATTTTTATTAGTCTTATGTTATATTGCGTCTTCGTCTTCTTCATTGATTTTACCCAGGAAACATATTCCGACTGTTATGACCGATTCATGACATATTCGCTTTTCAAACATTATAAGTAATTTAAAAGTAAAGAATGGAGAGAGTTTGGGGAAAAGGATGTACCGATTAATGTTGTTCACAGAATTCCGGCAGAGGTTCGTCGGTTCTGAGAGTGAACTCCGGCTGTTAAAATCAATTAACAGCTTTGTTCGATTATTTAAGAAGTTGAGGCACTTAAACAAAGTTTAACAGAAGTTTGAGAGGTCATACCAGTTCTCGGTGGGTTTTCGGAAGTTTCAGAAGTTTTCCGGCGAAGATAGGATTTTCGACAAACATTGACTAGGATTGATTCTGATGGTGGAGTTGTGTTAGTGACCGATTAATCACATGATTGAAGCAGAAAGAGTCGAAGGAATTACCGTGTGGATGTGAGTCTCGGTTTTCCGGCGACTTGCAGAATTTTTCCGGCGAGTTGATTTAAGCTTCTCCGGTGGACTGTAAGGTTGCGGAAATGTAATTGAAAGCCTTGCAGAGTGTTTTGAGTCGCAGAAGGGGTCTAAGGTTGAAGTAATCTGGACTTGATTATTTTTCGGTTATAAAAACCGATAATGATGAAAATTTATGTTCAACCAATTCCGACTTGATTAAAATCGTCGGTGCATCGGTTATAAACCTGAATATGCGAGTAATCAAACGATTTGACGATTGAATTGCCGATTTCCGTTTCTCAGTTGGCGCAACCGGTTTAACCGAGTTTGTGTATAAATGTTATTTGTTTCCTAGAGATAACAGAAAACAACAAGTGGCGGAGTGGTGATGTGTGTGTGTGTTAAGGCTTTGAAGTTATGAACCGGCTGACCCGGGTTCGAGTCCCGGCAGCAACATTTCTTTTTTATTTACTTTGTTTTCACTTTTTATCAAATATAATTTTTATAGTTTAGTTTGTTTATTAATTATGTATCATTAAAAACACAAAATAACCATAAATACGCAACGTGACATTTATAACTTGATATTCGATTACAAAACGGAGCGGGCTTGATAAGGCTCTGTATGGTTTACATCAAGCTCCCCAGGCATGGTATGCCACTCTGACTGAACATTTGTTAGAAAATGGGTACACTCATGGAATCATCGATCAGACAATTTTTATTCAAAAGGTGTGAGAAGACCAGATTCTATTGCAAATCTATGTAGACGACATTATCTTTGGATCTACAGGTGATGCACTGTGCAAGGAGTTTGAGGAGGTCAGGAAGAAGCAGTTTGAAATGAGTGTTTTGGGGAAATGAATTTCTTTTTGGGTTTGCAAGTTCGTCAAGACTCAAAGGGAATTCTGATTCATCAGGGAAAGTATGTTGATGAGATTATTTCAAAATTCAAACTTCAGGATGCAAAGCCTGCAAATACTCCTATGGCAGAAAGACCAGTTCTGACTGAAGATCTGGAAGGAGAAGTTGTGGATGAGACACTGTATCGGTCCATGATCGGCTCGTTGATGTATTTGACTGCCAGTAGACCAGATATTATGTTTGCAGTGTGTGAATGTGCTCGTTATCAGGCTACTCCTAAACTTTCTCATTTAAACACTGTTCAGAGAATTTTTCGATATCTCAAGGGCTGGCCTATGCTTGATCTTTTGTATAAAAGAGATTCCCTATTTGATTTGTGCTTTCTCTAACAGTAATTTTGGAGGCGCATGTAGAGATATGAAGTCCACATGCTGGATGCCAGTTCTTGGGGGATAGACTCATCTCCTGACAATGCAAAAAGCAGCAAATAGTATCGCTTTAAATCTCGGAGGCTGAGTATGTAGCTGCTTCAGCGTGTTGCTCTCACGTGATATGGATCCAACACCTGCTGGTGGACTACGGTTTGAACTTCTCTCACACTCCTATCTTTTGTGACAATGATGCAGCCATTCAAATAGTGAAAAATCCCGTATATTTTTCTAAAACTAAGCACATTGCCATCAAAATTCATTTTATTCGTGACTCATTCAACCAGGGACTGATTTCAATGGAACAAATCCACATTGACGATAATGTTGAGGATTTATTCACAAAGCTGGTTGATCGAGCACGCTTTACTGCTCTTCTTGAACTGCTAAAAATGGTCGAATTCAAGGACTGAACATGGTCACACAAAAACATTTTTCTTCGTTTGTATAAATTTGTTTCTTATAATTGTTTTTCGTTTCTTCTTTTAATTTTCAATTTTAAGCAAAATTTAGGGGGATGAAGTCTCTCAAGAAAATACAAAAACATTAAAAATTCAGAAAATTACAAAAATAGTTTTGCTAAGCCTTTTGATCTAACTTAGGAAATGAAATGAATTTTCACTATGTGGATTAAGGCTGACTCATGTAAGACCACTATTGAAATGGTCTGACTTTAGAGCGATATGTTGGTAGGTTTTATCTTGATGGTTGGAAACTTTGACTGGTTCTGAGCAGAACATAAAATTGTATTATGACCTCAGGAAAGAACATCACTGGAATTAGGACATTTCTATTTGAATGTTTGTGTGATGTCGTTCTAGTTCGGAAATCTTTTCTTTCAAACTCGGGTATCTCCTCTGTTTTGCGTGAGCAAAGACTTGGAGGTGCTAGGCGACGTCAGCTTCTGTTTGCGTGAGCAAAGATCTAGCTGTACTTTGTCGCGCTATAGATCATTTACACCCGAAAGAGGCCCTCTAGTGCCCAAAAGAAACCCTACACCTATATCAAATTGGAAAACCCATTTGATCTGTATATTATAACCATCTCTGTATATGATCTATTCTTTTCTCTTCTCAACCAAGTCCCAGTCAAGGTTTCATAATTAGAATAGGCTTGTGGAACTATGTGGTAGGGATACTACATGCTTGATAGAGTGTACTGATTAAAATTCCAGGATTTGACAGTGATTGCTTTGAGAGTTCAAATTAAATTAATCAAAATATCATAAATCAACTACAGACCATCATATGAAAAAGGCCTAAGGAGATAAATTTAAACGAAAAAACATACTGGCAATCGCTCAGATCAACCAAAGTGGATTAGTGTTGATAAACGTGGTCTGGCTTGAAACACTGTGATTTGATCCTGTAAGTAAAGTGCTTGAAAAAAATTGTGTGTGTTTGTTTGATTATTTTGTGTAAATATATTGTTCTTAGAAAATTTTATATAGTGTAATATAGTATATTATATCTTTATCAAAAACGTGATCTTGTTCAAGAATCGAGAAAGACGGTTTTTTTCTTCAAAGATCTCTCGCAAGAAAATTGAAGTTATTGAGTCTTGGGATTCGAGCTGGGCCCACCGCACACTTGGTGGGTCCCACAAAATTTGAACAGTGAGCTTAATGATTGTTGTGGCCCACCGCACACTTGGTGGGTCCAATAGTTTGAAAAAAAGGTGTTATAAATGTTTTGCCGGCTGCACACTTATCAATTTTACAACACACCTCGCACACTTTTCTCTCTCTATATTTGCGATCTGCATCAATTTACTGAAATGCCCCTCATCTTTGCTGCAAAATATCAAAAGTGCCCTCGCACACCAGAGTTTGGACCGCACACTCAGTGTTGGACTGCACACTGATATGTGTTTGGGCTTGTTTGAAACTGTTGCTGGTCCAAAAACGGTGTTTACTATAATTTTAAACCTTCTATTAATTAAACTATTGTAGAACAGTTAAGTTTTTAAAACTTAAAATTATTTTTAATAGTTGGACCAAGCTTAAGGTCAAACTTGAAATGTAGGTTTTAAGTACTTATCACATAGATCTAACTTAATTTGTTTGATGCAGATACCGGAAAGAAGCCGGCTGATAAATCTGAACACGTTCCAACATTTGAGAGAAGTATGAACGTTCCCTGCTATTTGTTTGATTGTGGGACTGAATACGTGTTAACTTGCTCATGATTTTCGTGGTTATCCAGTGATATGCGAAGATTGGGTACGTGATTTCTGGAACAATGTATCTGCTAATAAGGGAAACACAGTGATTAAATCAAGTAATTCAAGATAAAGAGATTCTAGTCTCAAAACAAACAATTAGAGAGGTGTTGTTATTCGGTGATGATGCTAATGATCCGGTGGCGTATGAAAAGGATAAAATTATGTGTGTTTTAGAAAAGATGAGCTGCGAGGGATCTTACCCACCAACTGCCAAGAAACTTTGCATCCGTACTGGAGATTTTTGGCGCATGTTTATCTGGTTTGCGTAGCGGAAACAAGAGTGTATCGATGTTTTGACTGCTCGACAGACTTGTGAAGTGGTTTCCCTAGTTGAAGGATGGAAGTTTAACTACTCGAAATGTGTTTTTGATGATATGATGGCTTATGTGCGGACGTTGAATAAAAAGTATTGGTTCACGTTTCCAAGATTTTTGAAAATGATTCTTACAACTAAGTATCCGCAGCTACAACAGACTGTGTGTATATATGATGTTAAGATTATGAATCATATGGCCTTCTCATTGCTGAATCAAAAGAGGCAGGATGCACAAGTTATGTATCAAGGTAGTAAACCATTCAGTAAGTTTGGCCCTGAGATTATTGAGCAAGTTCAAGCACCGGTGAATGCTACAGTGGCTGATGGGCATGATGTTGAGATAATAGATGCTCCTCGTGGATCTAGTGAACCAATTGAGAATGTGGATTTAACTGAAGTGGAAAGTGAAGACAAGGATAGGGAGAATGTGATTGAAGAGAATATGATGGATGATGCAGAGGTGAACGAGAATGTAGAAAATTTTGAAATAGAGGTAAATGCTGAAAGCCTCACCGCAGAAGCGTCGCATGTAGAGAAATCGATAAGTGTGAACCCTCCTCACACTGAGCCGGTTGATGTTATTACTGTTGAGCCTGAGAATGTGACTGAAGATCCTACGGCTGATCTTCATCCTAGGAAACATAGTAGAAGAGATCCTAGGATCAGCCGTGAAACAGTTGATGCAACTACAACAAACCCTGAATCGACCATGCCCGTGATGCCAGAACAACCATCAGTTGGGTGCACACGGTCGCCTGTGAGAGATGCATTTATTGAATTCTACACGAATCCAAGAGCAGTTGAATACATGCCTGTTCCTAAACCAGGCGAAGGGTCTAGCAGTGCTCCTACTGATGCAGATGTAATTAGAGTAGCTTCATTGTTACAACAAGCTGCAAGAGATTATTCTACAGAGACACTCCTGGTAAAGAAAAGATTGTCGGTAGTCCAGATAGTGAAAACTTGTTTGGAGATATTGATGTTGGAGCTTTAGTTAAGAGGGTTACTGCGCTTGAATAAGACAAGGTTTTTAAAGACGTACAGATTGCTAGCGTAGAATCAAAAGATTCAGGAACTTGAGACAAACCTAAGGTCTCTCACTGCCATGTTTATGGATTTAAAGTAGAAGCTTGAAGGAAAGTTTCCTAAGGATTTGCTGAGCGTCCTAAGGTATATACTGCAGCTGAGAAGGCACAAATGGATAAAGAGCATGAAGAAGCTATGGATTGTTATATTCAAAATCCTCCTCGTACCGTCAATCAGAAGCAAAAACTGAAGGAAATCGTCATGAACAATGTGGGTGCTGAGAAAGAATATGGATACCAAGATATGCCTGATCGGTATGTGGTAACTGTCGGGAAGGATAAGTTTGACAGAATTGGAAAGCGATCTGGAATAAAGAGCTAGGCTTATAATGATGAGAAAGGAATGTTTCTTTCATGCGAAGGAATGGGAAGGTTGGATATTATAATTCCTCGAGTGCCTTTGAATCTTGGACGCCGGTAGATCTTCGTGAGCAAAGTAATGCGTCGTATCATGATTAGTGCAAGAATCCAAATTGCAAGATTGGATGGAATTTCTACAATAGGTTGTAACAACAGGCCAAGGTGAATTTAAAAGATATGAACTTGCAAAAATCATACGTCAAGGTTCATCAAGATGTGTTTCATAAAGATTCTGATCAACCAATAAAAAGTGTGGTGTGGCCTCCAACGAAGCAAGCAAAGACTATTCCGTTAATTAAAGATCTTCGTGATGATAACCTGAAGGAATTTAAATTTTGGATGTATCATTCAATTACCGGGCAAGCAGTCATCATATGTGAGCATGATGAGTATTGGATTTTTGCTGTTCGTGATTTGATGAGGTTTGGAGAAAGATATATCCATTTGCTTGCAAAATCTCAGATTCAGAGTGATCCAGAGTACGAAGTATGTGCGAAGGTATTTACTTTAGGAGAGGCTCAAGTAATTGCTTTGAAGTTGTGGGCAGGAGCTAGGGGCAGGGTTGAAACTCAATTGTTTGGCCCTTATGTTGGAAAGTATATCTCTGAAGCTGATTTGAGTAAGAAGAAGTAGCGCAAGTGAAGCTTGGTTGTCAAGACAACATAAACCTGGGGGATATTGTAAAGGCATTATTACAGGTTTACGTTTGCCTTGGGCTACTATATAATTTCGTCTTGGTTAGTATAGCTGTACGCTTTGGGTTGGGCTTGGCCCAGATGTATTAGGTTGCACCCTATCATCTATAAATATGGTGCACCCAGGTTTTGTTTTGGTTGTTGATTATTTTGTTTGTAATCGATAGTGTGTACTAGACAATCCTAGAGTTGTGTGCACCTTCATCTAATACAATCGATTTGTTCTACTTCATTCTACACTTTTCTTGTTATTCCGCGACTTGATTAGGTGTTTGTGATATCCGATTGTCATTTCCTGGACTTACACCAGCAAGATGTTCCAATGGTTCGATTCAATCGAGGTTACCTTCCGCCAGAGCGGATGTCCAGAGAACCTCCGCACCGTTAACGCTACCGGTGTATTTTAGTCAAGGGCACTTAACTGGTGGAACTCTGAGCGCAACTGGCACGGAAATGATGCAGCCTATAGACTCGCATGGGAGGAACTGAGAGAGCTCATGATAATAGAATTATGGCCTCCCATGAAGTTCAAAAGTTCGAAGACAAATTCTGGAACATTAAGCAAATTGGAGGTGATAACTCAGGCCTCATAACCCGATTCAAGCAGCTCAGTATCATCTGCCCAAGTCAAGTTGATACGACAGAGAAAGCTATCAAGAAATACCTTCGCGCTCTCCCAGATTGTGTCGCTGATTTTGTTCATGTAGCGAAACTAACAATTATCGAGGAAACTTCTCAGCTCGCCGCAGTAATCAATGATAAGAGAGTCTTGGCTGGAACTTTCAAGATCTTGAACAAGAGTGTTAGTTAAGCCACTGTTGAACCAAGTGGCGATACCGCACCGTCTCAAGTCTCAAAGTGTAAAGGTCGTAAGCGAAAGAATTCAAGCAAGAACTGCGCGGTAGTCGCACCACTGAACTCCCAGCCTCACAAGGTCGCTACTCCCAACGCACCGTCTACTAAGCGTGCATATACTGGAAACCATCCTCAGTGCCCTAAGTGCACTTATCACTATGCAGTTGGAGGCAATTGTCGTGTCTGTATCCGCTGCAACTGCTATGGTCACTTCACCGTCAACTGCCGCAGAGGCCCTCGTCAGCAAGCTCCTCAAGCCATCGCAACACTACCAGCTCCACCCCACGCTCCATAGGTCAACCCGACATCGCAGGCACCAGTCGCTCATGCACGTGCTTGTTACACTTGGGGCGATCCTAGCCACTTCAACAACTTTTGCCCGCACCGCATCGTGAAACAAGAACCGTAGAAGCAGCCGCAGTCACAGCCATAACCACCACAGCCGAAGTAGCAGCAACAACCACAGGCTGTGCGTGGAAGAGCTTTCAACATCAACCTCAGGCAGGCTCAGAATAAAAACAATGTTATCAATGGTACGTTCCTCGTAATGGTATTTATGCTTCTTGCCTATTTGATACTGGAGCTGATAACTGTTTTGTATCATTTGAATTCGAAAAAATTTTAAAATGTGAACGCGTTAAACTCCCAAAGACCTTCGATGTCGAAGTCGCCACCGGAAGAAGCGTCGCTGTTAAATCCGTTCTACGTTATTGCATTCTCATCTCAACAATCTCTCTTTCACAATCGGTCTCATACCCGTGCAATTAGGTAGTTTTGATGTCATAGTAGGCATGGATTTTTTTCTTGGGAATCGTGCCAAAGTTTTTTGTTATGATAAGTTGATTCCCTTTCCGCTTTCAAACGAGTATCAATTACATGTATATGACAAAGGACCCTCAAGAGAATTGAAGGTTATGTCGTGTATTCAATCGAACAAGTACTTATGCAAAGAGTACCTCACTTTCCTAGCCCATATTATGGAGATGAAGAACAAGAAGAAGACTTTGAAATACGTTCAAATTGTATGTGATTTTCCTAAACTTTTTCCCGAAGATTTACCTGGTTTACCCCATACTCATGATATCGATTTTCGTATTGATCTCCTTCCCGGTGCTACACCTGTCGCTAAAGCTCCTTATCGCCTTGCACCATCCGAAATGCGCGAGCTATCTAGCCAACTTCAAGAATTGCTTGATAAAGGCTTTATACGCCCGGGCACTTTACATGGGGCGCACCTGTTCTATTTGTGAAAAAGAAGGATGGATCGTTCCGAATATGCATCGATTATAGAGAACTTAATAAGTTTACGATTAAGAACCGATACCCACTTCCTCGAATCGATGATTTGTTTGATCAACTTCATGTGCCACTTGTTTTTTCGAAAATAGATTTACATTCTGGATATCAACAGCTATGTGTACATGAACAAGACATTCGGAAAACCGCATTCGTACTCGCTATGGCCATTATGAATTCGTGGTCATGCCTTTTGGTGTCACAAACGCACCCGCGGTCTTCATGGATTTGATGAACCGCGTGTGCAAAGCCTTCTTGGATCGTTTCATCATTGTGTTTATCGATGATATTCTTATCTACTCAAAGTCAAAAGCCGAACACACGTGACATCTTCGTTTAGTTCTCGAACTTCTTCAAGGAAATTGTCTTTACGCCAAGTTCTCCAAGTGTGAATTTTGGCTTAAGGAAGTTCAATTCCTCGGTCACATCGTCAACGACCAAGGAATTCACGTCGATCCCACGAAATTAAAAGTTGTGAAGAGTTGGAATACACCAAAGACTCCATCTGAAATCCGTTCTTTTCTGGGGTTGGCGGGTTTTTACCGTCGATTCATCGCCAACTTCTCAAAGATCGATGTACCTCTTACCGCGTTAACTCACAAGGATAAACCTTTTGTTTGGGGTTCCGAACAGGAGAAAGCCTTTCAAACCCTCAAGCGTATGATTTGCGACGCTTCCTCGCACTTCCCTACGGAAATGGCGACTTTGTTGTTTACTTTGATGCCTCTAACCCAGGTCCTGGTTATGTTCTTATGCAACGAGACAAGGTTGTCGCGTATGCGTCTCGACAACTGAAAATCAAAAGAACTACACTACCCACGATCTCGAACTCGGTGCAGTTGTTTTTGCATTAAAGATACGGTGACACTACCTTTACGGTACAAAGTGTACGGTCTTCACCGGCCATAAGAGCTTACAGCATATCTTCACCAGAAAGAACAGGCCAACACAGATGGGTTGAACTTCTCAACGACTATGATTGTGAGATACGCTACCATCCTGACAACGCAATGTCGTTGCCGATGCACTCAGTCGATGAAGCAATGTGTATATCATTCGTGACGTTCGAGCCTAGAACGAACTTGAAGCCTTGATTCGCGATGCTCAGCACGCATGTTTAATTGAGAAAACCTTGTTTGAGGAAATGAAATATGGTGCCGAAACTCAATTAGTGAATTAAACCAAACGGTATCTATCACTATCTCGATCGTATTTGGATCTCTAGTCGGAATAACCTCCGAGAGTTATTGATGAATGAAGCTCACAAGTCTCGATACTCCATTCACCCCGGTGCTGACAAGATGTACCAGGACATCCGTTCTAGGTATTGGTGGCCGAGTATGAAAAATGATATTGCTCGGTGTGTTTTGAAATGCTTAACTTGCGTGAAAGTTAAAGCCGAACATCAACGACCCTCAGGTTTACTCGAACAACCCGAAATCCCGATGTGGAACTGGGAGAGTATAGCTATGGATTTCGTTATGAAACTCCCTCGCACAACTTCTAGTCATGATAGCATTTGGGTTATCGTTGATCGTCTTACGAAATCTCCTCATTTTATTCCGATACGAGAAGACTTTAAGGTGGAACGATTAGCACAAATCAATACCGACAAAGTCATTTGTCGACACGGTACGCCTCGTGACATCATCTCTAACCTCAATGGTTGCTTTACCTCATGTCTCTGGGAGACCTTTCAATCCGCACTCGGCACTACTCTTAATCTCAGTACCGCATTTCATCCTCAGACTGACGGTCAGAGTGAGCGCACGATCCGCACCCTCGAAGACATGCTCGGTCATGCATTATGGATTTCGATGGCAATTGGGATTCGCATTTACCCTTAATAGAATTTTCGTACAATATATGGTAGAAAATGTTGATCGCCTATTGTTTGGCACGAGATCGAAGACGCACAGATCACCGGTCCCGAGCTAATACAAGAAAAAACAGACAAAATTATCCAAATCAGAGACAATCTCCTGAAAGCTCGCAGTCGTCAAAAGAGCTACGCCGATAAACGACGCAAGCCCATACAGTTCAAAGTTGGAGATCACGTTCTCTTAAAGGTTTCACCTTGGAAAGGAGTGATCCTGTTCCGCAAGAAAGGGAAACTAGCGCCACGATACGTAGGTCCCTTTAAGATTCTGGAAAGAATTGGCAAAGTGGCCTATCGACTTGAATTACCGGTGGAACTCAGCAACATACACCCGCCTAATTCATTCATTTATGTTTTTGTTTTATTGTTTGAGACAGTTGTATTCCATTTTTGACTATTATGTATGGAAATTTTGTTTGGTATTATGAAATTGGAATTTAATTGAATATTTGTCACAAAATAGTCGTTATGGAATCTCTCGAGCAATCTCGTCGCTTAGTGCCAAATCCCGATGATTCCGCCATCGGTTGGGGTGTGACATCTAGTTCAAGAACCTAGATTTTTCCCAAATTGTTGGTGTTAATCTACATGCAAACCGTTAAACTAACTAAAGAAGATGTTAGAATCATACCTTGCAGATGTTTGATGGAAATCGTGAAAAACCGGAGAAAAGTGCAGAGGAACCATAGGTTTTCAGGGAAACGGGGTGTGGTGTGATGAAGAAACCGTGAAGAAAAGGGTTATAAACCCGTCTGCAGACCGACCACGCCCTCGTGTTCGAGCTAGTTTCTAAAAACTGTTTTTTAGTGCAGATGTTTGTGACCGTTTTTCCTGAAAGGTTCCTTATGTTACATTACCTGTCTCGTAGTTGCTCCGATGTTCGTTTTCCGTTGATGCCTACAAAGTACAAAGATAATTTACATATATACAAATAGTTCTCGTTAAATCATGCCTCTATCGCTTGTAACAAAATCTCTTCCTCATCATCCTCAATGAATCCTTGGTAGAGCTTAAGCCTTTGCCCGTTGACCTTGAATGGAATGTCATTTTGAGACTTAATATCGATTGCATTGTGTGGGATGGTATGGGATGGAAAAAGGTCCGGACCACCTAGACTTTAGTTTTCCGAGAAATAAGTCGTGAATTAAACGGTAGCACTTGATCACCCTCTTGAAATTCATTAGGCTTAATATGTTTATCGTGTAAGTTTTTTTACATTCCTTATAAATTTCAGAGTTAGAATACGCTTGATTACTCAATTCATCTAGTTCATTTAATTGACAAAATCGATTTTTACCGGCAGTCTCATGGTCTAAGTTTACCTTTTTTAGTGCCCAGTAGGCTTTATGTGCTATTTGTACTGGCAGGTGACAACTTTTTCCGTAGACGAGCTTATATGGGGTGTACCTATTGTTGTTTTATAAGCGGTTCGAAAAGCCCATAAAGCATCGTCTAATTTATCGGCCCATTCTTTTCTATTTAAACCCATGTTTTTTTCTAGTATTCGTTTTAAACCTCGATTGGTCACTTCGGCTTGACCGTTGGTTTGGGGATCATATGCGGTTGATAGTCGATGATAGACCCCTTATCTTGTTAAGATTTTTTTTCAGGTTGATGATTACAAAAATGGGTACCTCTATCACTTATTAATGCTTTTGAGTACCAAAACGAGAGAATAATCGTTTCAAGAATTTTACCACGACTCTTCCATCATTGGTTGGAAGTGCTTCGGCTTCGGCCCATTTTGACAAGTAATCACGGCCACAAGTATATATTTGTTTCCTTTTGATGGTGGGAAAGGTACCATAAAGTCTAATCCCCGTACATTAAAGATTTCACAAACAAGAATGCCATTTTGTGGCATTTCGTTTTTGGAAGAGATATTACCTATTCGTTGGCATGCATCACATGTTTTGACAAGACTTTGTGAGTCTTTATAGATAGTTGGCCAATAGAATCCTGAGTCAAATACCTTTAGAGCGGTGCTAGTTGCTCCATGATGTTCTCTGCATGGTCCTTTGTGACAATGGCGAAGAATCTTTTTTGCTTCGTAACAATGGACACATCGTCGGATGAGTTGGTCGACACATATTTTGAAAAGATATGGATCTTCCCAAAAATAATGCTTTACATCGGTGAAAGTCCCGAAAATCCGGATCAAAAAACGATATCAAATGATCACCAAGGATGGGCGGAATCCAAAGTTGATGATATTCAAGAAATCCGGAAAATAAGAACGAGATGATCGAGATGAACGATAATAACACGCGAATCACTTTCAAACTTGCATACGATGCTATTATTAACGAATTAGCAAAACCGTCTGACACAAGTTGTTTCTCTCTCTAGATCTCTCTCTACAATGGTGGAGGCTCCTTTAAGGCTTGGCAAGGCTTTACCCTAATTATGACATAATGTACTTTATATACCTAGGGTTTGCCCATGCCCCCCATGGGCTTCCCTTAGGCTTGCCTGGCCCACATGGCCTATGGCATGCCCAAGTGACCTATACAAGGTCCAATCCTGATACAAACTAAACAAATTAATCCCAGTTCACAACCATAGTTCGTTGCGTTAATTTGATGCGGCAGTCTCACACTTTTAGGACCTAACAATCTCCCCTAGACTGATGCATCAAATTGTCTTCATAACATGAGTTTAGCAACGTCTTCAATAGAGTCTATGGTTGTCGCTATGCTGTAAGTGTTGTGAAAGTCAGTCTCACACTTTAAGGACCTCATACTTCAACGAACTCTTAGCACTGGGTCTCTTTCTTCAGCTCTTGTGGTTAGCTTCGTATCAGGATCTTGATCAGCTTTGCTTGAAACGTCTTTGTTGAAAAGAATGTGATAGGAGGGTTCTCAGTAGCTCTTTTCTTCTTCAATGTTTCTCTTTCAAGCAAGCAGGTTCACAAGTACTTCAAATGTACAGTCATTGTCAGACGATGACTGGTATCCTGTTCTTCTGGCTCAGGTACATCTTGATGTTGTGATGCTTCATGCCTTTTCAGCAGCTAACAGGATCTCAAACTTCATCAACCCCTGTTCTTGATTGAAATCAAGCTCTGTAATTTTCTCAGATATATAAGCAAACATTTCTATGCAGCAGAGGAAAGTACCATGTGAACACTCGGTACATCCAAGTACTTTTACTCGGATCAAAATTCAAACTTCTTTATCTTTGATGATTAGATGAATCTTCAAGAATGGTTAAAGTTTTTAATAAGACGAAAAGCACTCTATTTTTGGATTTTTGATTTTACGAAAAACATGTCTCTATTTTTGGGATTTTTTAAATTTTCTATTTTTTTAATTTTTCAAATATAAGAAATTAAATAGAAATGCAACTAAACAAAGAAACTAACTCAGTAATTACAACTATACAATTGCAATGGGATCAAAATCGTTTTCAGGCGGCCAAGGAACACTTTTCAGTGCGAATTCACTCAAAATGGTCTAAGCGATTGCCGATATGTTTGTCCACTTAAACTTTAACGCTCAATTTTTCATTTTTCAACTTTGTGATACGCTTAAGGTAATATTATAATATAATACTCGTGTGCCCCATATCATGATATACCCCCACGATCAAGGTCAGCACAACGATTCATTATAGCAGGTGAATATACTGAGATCATCCTTTATCTTTTACAACGTCAGACTTATTGGTGAACAGGTCAGTACTTTCGTACAACAGAGTGACTAATAATATCTGACGAGGGTTAGGGAAATACGTTTTCGGTATGAATTTAGCTTTAAAAGCTCATGGAATTCTCTCATAATGAGATTTTCTTCCTTTTAAGGTTTTTGACCCTCCTTTTTGGCTCTTTTAAGATATCCCGACTGTGCCTAGGTCTGAATATATCTGGATGCAACAGAAGGACAGCCCTGATATCTCGGATGACTTATCAGCATAAAGACCCGAAACTTCAGATGTTGCCTATCTATCAACGCAAGATTTAAGACCATGAAATCATACGCCGATGGTATGTTACCCATAAGATACATAGTTCGTTATGTTTTTATCAATTAGTATCTTTTTATCTTTGAGCGTCAAGCCTACCGACATATCACTTTAGATCCTAGTTTTTCGGCTACGACACCTTACATGTGCCAGTCACGCCCTTTAGCAAGAATATTCATTTCATTTCCCGTTTTATGCAATAAAATCTTTTTTGGATTCTTTTGTTTTTCAATTGTTTTTGTCTTTTTCTGTTTTTCAATTGTTTATATATTTTTCTCATTTTCTCCCCTCAAATAATGAATATGTACATATATCTCCCTTCCCCCCCTAAATTTGTGCATCACACTTTATGCGCAAATTTACCTAATAACGAAAAAGTACGTACAAAGTTTTAAACAAAAGAAGAAGGAAAATCTTTTTGTTGTTTTTGCTTAACCGTTCCGTCATTAGATTGAAGACTAAATCAATGTCAAATTAAAGCATGAAATTTGAATTGTACCTTTTTACTGATCGTGTCGTACCTCATCTCCTCCAATGGAAACATATCACCTGTAAAAAAATTTGAACTTTTTGAAACAGTGAACTGTTACCCGTTATGTCTCTGGAACAACCGCTATCAATATTCCAGAGATTGTCAACAACTCCTCCTTGGTTGTCCCTGAAAAATAAGGAGATTAGTAAGACAATGGGACCAGGCCATAGTGGTCATGGGTTTCCCTGAAGCATCAAAATAAGACACTTCTTTAAACACAAGTCCCCTTTTGTTTCAAGGATTGGAGATGTTGCCATTTGCATTTGGGCTTCCAAATTTGTTTCGGCTTAACAAACGCGTTTGTTGCCTTCGGTTGAGCAACTTTAGCTATTTTAGGTTTATTCGTTTTAGAAGCAGATTTTTGTTCCTGAACAGCCTTGCGTTTGTTTTTGGCAACGTTCCAATCCCCATCAGACGGTTTAACCTTGGGATTCACATTCTTCATTGCCTTTGGTGATGACACCTTCACCGGCTTGGAATGATTTTTATCCTTTGGTGGAACCTTCTGATTTTGAGCATTATCGGGTACATGGGGACTCTGTGTGCAGTTCCGAGCGATGTGACCAGGAATGTCGCAATTGAAGCACGTTTGTCTTGTCACATATAAGGCATTCTGATCAGCATGTTTAGCTCTTGCAGGCCCTAAAGGATGAACTGGTACCTTCTGTGCTTGTTTTTATTGCACATTTCTAGCAGACGACGATGAATTTGGATGCTGATACTTGTCATTTGCAGAGGCCTTTTGCTGTGTAGATTTCTTCTGATTTTTCTTATTTAGCTTAGACAGAAAGTCTTGTTCTTAAATCTCCACAACCTTTCCAAACGCTTTGTTAGCACGGTCAAAAGCATATTTTTCACATTTGCCATTAATGATCAGCTAAACAAAGGCATTCTTCACTTCACGAGCATTTTGAGGGCTATTGCTGCTCGTAGAAGATTTCGGAGAGCATGATTGTTTGGATTTCTGCTTTCTTCGTCTCCGACTTGCTCGTTTCTTCTCCTTTGGCTTGATCTGAACCTTTTCATCATGAGTCGAAGGTTTAGATTGTTCGGTTTGCGCACTAGGAGCCTCTCTTACATCAGTTTTCATTTCCTCGGCATTGACATGATCAACCGCCGCCTCAGTGTGTTTCTCATTCACGGGTTTAACAGACTCCCGTGTGTCGGGTGCATTATCACTAGGTTTACCATACACCATATGTTGTGCTCTCTGAAGTTCTTCCTCGGTTTCAGGTATACTTGAGTAATTGTGATTATATGGCGGGGCAACCTAATTGTATCCTAAACCCTTCCCTTTGTTCTTTATGTACACCAATTGCACATCGCACACGTCTTGAACAATCCTGCTGGAAGTATCAAACTTCTTCATATTAATTTCATTTTGTTGATACTTACAAGTCAAAAGTTCTAGCTCAGCTTTCACAGAATCACATTCCAAGGTTTTTACATTAAGTCTGTGTTTATAATCATGGACCCAACATTATTGTTGATTGACGTCCAAGTGGAGCTGAGCTATGTCCTTCTTTTGTGCTTCAACCTTTTCAGTAAGCAACTTGTTGCTTGTCTAAGGCTGATGCACTATGTCATTGCACTGTTATAATCATTAACCATCTTAGCGTTGAGTGCTCTGAGTTGTGCAACCTTATTCCTGCAAGGATAAGTACACAAAAGATAGTTGACTGTGTCGATGAGCGATCTTGGTTCATCAGTTTTGGGCTGGGCTTGAGTTTGGGTAATTTGGGTTTGAGGTGTTGGGCTACCAACTGCAGCTTGCTGGGCTTGAGGTTTAGTTTTGGCCACTTCATCGGGATGAGACTCTGTTGATTGAGCGTATAGATCTTGGTGAGATTGTAAATGATCCCATAACCAAGATATAAAGGAGTTGGTGTCATCACCCAAAAAACTATTCCTCTGGGCCCTTATTTATTCTTTTGCCTCCCTTTTTAAGAAAACCCATCACAAAGCAACAACAGGATCAACATTGTAGTTCCCTATGAACTCATTTAGCTTTTTCTTCACTTGATCCCGTAACCTACCAGCACTATCCATAACGTTCGGGTATTGAGCTTTAGTTGGGCTGAAAATAATGTTGGATTGGCATTCGGGTTTGGATTACACACTGGGCTGAATATGATGTTCGAGTACTGAGTTTGGGCTGTAAACCTCTTGCAAAAATCTTTACAAGTTTGTTCCTTGCCCGTGATAAAAAACCGAGAAGCACAAGTCAAATCAAGAACCCGTCAACTAGCTAACCCAAACACTTTGCACACGAATGAACCTGCTTTTTGTACCACACATCAAAACCCTGTAAAACTTGTCACAAAACCAAACAAACCCCCCTCCTTTTTTAATTAATAATTTCTTTTAATTAGAAACCTAAATTTAATTTAAAAAATTTAATTTTTAAATTTTAAATAAACAAAAACCCTTTTTTTCATATACTAAAACCTAAAAATATATTTAATAATTATAAAAACCTAAAAATTTAGTAATGATTACCTAATGATTATTATAATTATAATTATATATTAAAATACATCCTTAACTACATGGAATTTTTTAATGTTTTATTTTTGACCCATTCTTTTGTAGGTTTTTAATTTTGACAAGACAAGAGTCCCTTTTTTGTTTTGACCATCAATGTTTTGGTTCTTATAGTTTTACCCCCTCAACTTTCGTTTGCTTTTTAAACCATCTCTCAAGATCTTTTGTTTTGTTTTATATTTTGACTACCAAGGTTTTAGCTCTTACACTTTTAGCGGCTACATTTCTTTTCTTTTTCTCCTTCTTTTTTTAAGTTTCAAATTAGCCCTATACAGTATAATAAATTACCCCTTTCATTCGTTAGTTCTTTTTTACAAAAAACTAAATACGTTGGAAACGGCTCAAAACCACGTCGCCACCATCATTTTTTCCGTTCGTTTGTTCGGGTCGCAATACCACGTCATAGGTACCATGTCACCATTTTTTCTTCCATTTGTTACATTTTATTTCAATTTTAGTTTTTCACGCATTTATATTTTGCCTTTTCATGTCGTTTTTATTGTTTAGTTTGTACGCGGATTCCCTGCCGCAACGCGCGGTGGGGAAATCCTAGTTATAATTATAATAAAACTAAACCTTAAAATCAATTATAATCTTAAACGTCACTTTCAAACAAAACAGATTTTCAACTGATTACTGGCACGATGACGATGTCTGGAGATGATCGTGATGAGAGATGCAGGTGAAAGTAGTGACCGTGAACGCTATCGGGCTACGGTGGAGGTCCGATGGTGATTGAATAGTGAGGTGGTTTGAGGAGGTGATGGGTGACGGAGGTTGAAGACCGGTGTCGTGGTGTTCGACAGAAGGTTATGAAGGTGATGAAGACCAGATGACGACGTCTGTGATGACAAGTTGGTGGTGGTTATGGAGGTGATTGGAGTTGGCGGATCAGAGTTGAAGGATGATGAACGTGGAGCTCGGTTGATAGTGGTGGTCGATGAAGAACGTTGAAGAAGAACGTGGAGGTCCGGTGAGATGGAGGTTGATGGGGATGTTGATCGAAGATGACGGTGGGTGATTTACGTGGTCGACGAAGAGAAAGATGAATGGTTGTCGTTGAAGTTACGATGAAGATCAGATGTTCGTGGTGATGTGATTATTCACGGTGGTGTTGGCTGAATAGAGGTTGTCGGAGTGTCAACGAAGGTTGATGGAATGACAGAAACATGGAGTTGCAGGTTGAGTTTAAAGGTGAATGTGAACCAATGTGTTGCGAGGTTGACGGAGTTGTGGAGGTTAAAGATGGTGATGGTCGGTGGTGAGAAAGTGGACAGAGGATGGTGTAGGTATTGACGAGGGCATGTGGTGGTGATGTTATTTTAGTTGGAGGTGGGAGATCACGATGCAATGGTGGCGAGATATAACAGTATGGGAGGTGACGTTTGTCGGAGGTGGTGATATAGTGGTGGACGGTAACGGAGACGGAGACGATGATGGAGATGGAGACAGATTACGATGATGAAGTGGTGATGGTTGACGGTGATGAAGGAAATTTCGGATGAAACTTGAATGTTTCGAATGGAAGTTGAGTATCTCGGACGTAGTTCGGATTGAATTGTAAACTCGGATGGTGTTTCGAATGAAAGCTGTGTATTTCGAATAGATATAGGATGTATCTCGGATTGTGATGTATGTAATTCGGATGATGACTCGGATAAGAATGATGAATCTCGGATGGATTATGATGGATGAATTATAGTGTCAGCTGATGATGATAATGAATGTGAAGATTTGATGATCTCGGATGAAAGGAGATTCAAAAGTCAATTTTTTAATAACAAAATAAAACAATTTTTAACCTATTTAACACTTTTAATCAGATCAAAAAGCAAAATATAACTATTTTTATGAACAAAATGAAGAACATCATGAAGAATGCGAAGAACACCAACCCGAAAATTTTGAAAAACTTTAATGTTTGATATCACACCGAGCATAGAAATAGGTTCTAAAGGCTCTCATACCAATTGAATGTCCCGAAAATCCGGATCAAACAAAGATATCAAACGATCACCAAGGATGTGCGGAATCCAAACTTGATGATATTCATGAAATCTGGAAAATAAGAACGAGATGATTGAGATGAACGATAATAACACACGAATCACTTTCAAACTTGCATACGATTCTGTTACTAACGAATTAGCAAAACCGTCTGATACAAATTGTTTCTCTCTCTAGATCTCTCTCTACAATGGTGGAGGCTCCTCTAAGGCTTGGCAAGGCTTAACCCTAATTATGACATAATGTGCTTTATATATCTAGGGTTTGCCCATGCCCCTCATGGGCTTCCCTTGGGCTTGCCTGGCCCACATGGCCTATGGCATGCCCAAGTGACCTATACAAGGTCCAATCCTAATAGAAACTAACCAAATTAATCCCAGTTCGCAACCATAGCTCGTTGCGTTAATTTGATGCGTCAGTCTCACACTTTTAGGACCTAACAATCGGCAAATAATTTTTTCTTTGATGATGTGACCATCCTTTGAATAACATCGGCGTACCATGGTTCTTCTTTATATCCCAACATTTCTAAAGATTCCGTTGGGAACTTTCATTGATGAGCTCATCCCTAGTTGACTCCAAAGCTGGATCTTCCAAGCGAGGTAGATGATCGACAATAGTGTTTTCAGCTCCCCTTTTGTCTTTTATTTCTATGTCGAATTCTTGAAAGAGTAGAATCCACCAGATTAAACGTGGCTTGGCATCCTGCTTTTTAAAGAGATAACGAATGGCTGCATGGTATGTATAAACTATCGTTTTAGAAAGCACAAGATAAGAACGAAATTTATCAAAAGCATATACTACGGCTAGTAACTCTTTTTCAGTTGTAGTGTAATTTTCTTGTGCATCGTTAAAAGTTTTACTTGCATACTATATTGGATGAAAATGCTTATCTTTTCGTTGTCCCAAGACAGCTCAAACCGCAAAGTCACTTACATCACACATGATTTCAAAAGGTAATTTCCAATCTGGTGCTATCATGATTGGTACATTGACTAGCATTTATTTTAGTGCTAAGAATGTTTGGTTGCAATTATTGTCAAAGATAAATGGGGCATTTTTTTCAAGTTATTTTGTTAAAGGTCTTGAAATTTTAGAAAAGTCTTTGATAAATCATCTATAAATCCGACATGTCCTAAGAACCTTCTAATGGCTCTAACGGAGGATGGAGGTGGTAATCGGGAAATGGTGTCTATTTTGGCCTGATCAACCTCCATTTCTTCGCTTAAGATTTTGTGACCGAGTACTATTCCTTCCGTTACCATGAAATGACATTTTTCCCAATTAAGGGAGAGGTTAGTTTCCTCACACCGGGATAGCATTCGTTCAAGGTTATCAAGGCATTGGTCGTATGAATCTCCAAAGATAGAAAAATCATTCATGAACACTTCCATAGTTTTTTCTATCATATTATGGAAAATGGCCACCATGCAACGTTGAAATGTTGCGGGGTCATTACATAGACCGAAAGGCATGCGTCGATAAGCAAAAGTTCCATAGGGACATGTAAAAGTTGTTTTCTCCTGGTCTTCTGGGGCTTTTGGTATTTGAAAGTATCCTAAAAAACCATCTAAAAACAATAAAATTTGTGACCGGATATTCTTTCTAGCATTTGATCAATAAAAGGTAAAGGAAAGTGGTCTTTCCTCATTGCTTCATTTAATCTTCAATAGTCTATACAAACTCTCCATCTGGTGACAGTTCTTGTTGGTATTAATTCATTTTGTCATTAGTGACCACCGTCATACCTCCTTTCTTGGGAACTACTTGAACGGGACTTACCCAAGGGCAATCAGAAATTGGGTAGATAAGTCCGGCATCAACTAGTTTGACCACTTCATTTTTAACCAGTTCTTGAACATTTGGATTTACTCTACTTTGTGGTTGGATTACTGCTTTAGAGTTGTCTTCCATTAAAATTTTGTGTGTGCACATGGATGGACTTATGCCCTTTATGTCCGCGAGTTTCCATGCAATCGCATTTTTATGTTTTTTCAATAGTTTGATTAATTTTGAGGAAATAGTTACGGGTGATTTACCATGTTCGTCTAGGAATGCATATTCTAAACCTTTTGGAAGCTCTTTAAGCTCGAGTGGTGGGTCTTTAAGAGACTCCTTATTTTCTTGCTCTTTATTTTGGTCGAGAACCACAAAGGTTTGTTCAATGGCATTTTCTTCTTCGATGAGTTGGTCAATTTCTTCTTCTGTATAGGGTGGTTCAACTTCATCTTCAATTAAGGGGTCGTCGTTGCCGATTGGATATTTCATGGATTGGTCAAGGTCGACATACCTTTTGTCAACCCCCAATTGAATTGGTAGGTTGTTTTGCTTCCGATTGGTCAAGGCTTGATGGGTTTTTACAAAAGGTTGTCCCAAGACAAGTAGCGCATCATCAAGAATGATGAAGCCGGTTGGGACTACCATTTGATTTATTTGCACTAACACGTCCTTAATCATTCCCGTTGTTTTTATTATTTTTCAATTAGAAAGAAAAATGGGGATTTGAAGTGGAAAAATCACTAATATTTAATATTTCGAAAATGTAGTTTGGCATTATATTAACACAAAGATCTTTATCAATTATAATGCTATTAATAAAAGTGTTTTGAAAAAAACATGGAACCGGTTTTGTGTTTATTTCAAATTGCTTATCTTTTATAAGCGTAGTTTGATCGTTTATTAATTCAACGCTAACTATTTTGCCAATTTTAGTGCTAGTGTTTAACTCTTTTAAAAACTTAGCATGTGTAGTTACCAAACAATGATTTTCGAAAGAAGGTGGCAAAATGTTAATTTCTTGAAAATTTGGCTCATTTTCGAAATTATCGTTTTCGGACTTACCTCTCTCGTTGTTTGGTTCATGAATTGGTTTCTCATTTAGTTGTTCCTCTATTTTTACTTCTTCAATTAATTACCTCCTTAGTACAAACAGCCTCCTCCTCGTAAGAATTTCTTATTAAGCGTTCAAGATTTTTGAGACTTTATATAAGGCTTTCGGCTTCGGGAACGATAGTTGGTGGTGTTTCGTGAAGTTTAGATGGACGAGTGTCCCAATCAAAACTTGATTTTGGAAGTTCGAACCTTGGTTCCTCATAGTAAGTGTATGAGGTGGATGGTTGGAAGAGGTAACAATTTTGTACCGAGTGAGATTCACCGCAAATGGTACAATATTATTCCTCGTAATCATCCTCTATGTAGTAGCGCATGCGATCTTCTGAGTAGTAATCCATTGAATTGGAAGAAACCCAGAAGATTACAGAGCCTCAGGATCAGAAAACAAAATTTAAAACTGTAACAGAGATTTACCGCGACCCCGTGTTCAGGTCTGTATCTGGTCAAATTGATTCTGTCGCTGAGTACTTGCAGCATCGGGGCGTGTCGAAGAGGCTAGTTTTATGTTTTAATAGTAGTTTACATATGAGGGGTTCAAGTTATTCGCACCCCCGCCATCCAATACCACAGGGCATTGAAGGAGGTCCTAGTGAGCTTGAACCAAGTCCTTGCAGGATCTATACACTGAACGAGACAAGAGCTTTACCAAACCACCCTTCTAACCCCTTTCCAAGTAGTTAACGCGCTTTATATAGACCGTAAAGACACGAATGAGCAAATCAATGACATCATGAAGAAATGGTTAGGAAATTTCACTTTCAACATAAGAAACTAGTTATTAAAGTCACTAATACAAACCCAATTTAAAAGTAGCCGATATATTAAAAATCAAAAGTAATACATAAAAGATTTGTCTTCACCAGGTGATGCAAGATATTAGCCAAAATGGTATTTGATTGACAAGAACTCTTACGATCAATCTTAGATCCCGAGACTACTACACACTCTAAAGATGAAAGATGGATGATGGTGGTCGGTGTTGGTGTTGTAGTGGTGGTGGAGTGGTGGCAAAGTGAGAGAGAAGTGGTTTGCCAAGGGATGCCTTTGAAGGGAACCAAGCATCCCTATTTACAGTCAGAACAGAGCCCCGACCACGACCCCGTGCTTGTTAGGCCCAGTCCATGGCCCCTTCATTCTCTCTCTTCATTAATTGCATCTGTCAGCAGAGGGCCCGACACGACCCCATGTCTTCTGGGCATGACCCCGTGGTCAGAGTACTGTTGTACTATGAAGATTCTGCGAATCTTAGCGTTGACCACGCCCTATGCCTGCCAGAGATGACCCAGTGTTGGCTTGAATTCTGTATTTTGTCTTTTCTACAGGAGCTGTTAGTTGACCACGACCCATGTCTAGTTGGACACGACCCCGTGGTGGGCTTGTTTATATTGTTTTTGTTCTTGGGATGCTAGCGAGGGGTGGGGCATGTCACGTTATTCCTTCTTCTTGTATTTTGTGTTGGTTTAAACTTCTAATTTGCTACTTTTGTTTTTCTAAGCTTATCTAGTCCTGTAAATTAAAAAAGGAACAAAGAAACGTGCTTTTTCCAACATTAGTACTGAAAAAGGGTTGGTTTTATGCCTCGTTTTATGTAATTTATATGTTGCATTTTGTATACATCAACGACCTAATACGAGTTAAACACAAGAGTGTCCACTAGGAGCCTCACCCATGTTTATAACAACAAAATCAGTAGGAAACACAAACTTACCTACTTTCACTAGCACGTTTTCAACTATACCCCTAGGAAATTTCACCCAGCGATCGACGAGTTGAACATTCATGTATGTAGGGGTAGGCTCTCTTAGCTTAAGCTTCTTAAACATAGAAAATGGCATCACATTTATACCAGCTCCTAGGACGGCCAAAGCAGTCCTAAACTCATAACCTCTATCTCACAAGGAATAATGAAACTTCACGGATCTGGCATCTTTGTGGGAAGCTTGTTTGAGATCACCGCAGAACATTCCTCACTCAATGTATTAATCGAAAGATCCTCAATTTTCTTCTTATTGAGCAGGAGTCCTTTGAGAAACTTGAAAAATTTAGGCATTTTAGCCAAAGCCTAAGGGTAGGGAATGTCTACGTGAAGCTTTTTAATCATATCCAAAAACCAATTATACTAAGCAATTTGCTTCTTGTTTAACAGTCCCATAGGGTTTGAGGAACGGGCTCATATACTTCAACCGGTTCTTCTACATTCTCCTCTTCCGGTTCAGCCACCTTCTCAACTACCTTCTCCGGTTCTACCTCTTTCTCTATCTTAAACCCCTCATCAATAACTCTTGTGCTCCTACCACTATACGTGTACACGATATGTAACTGGGCATTAGGGTTAATTTGAGTCATGCTAGGGAATGTACCTACGAGCCTCTCTGTCATCCTATTGGACATCTTTCCTACAGTCCTCTCTAGGCTCTGTATGGTGGACCCGTGATTCCTAAATATCAACTCAAACTCCTGGTTTTTCTTCAACTTCTCCTGATGTCTAGCCTCACCCTGCATAACTATTGACTCTAGGAGTTTGTTAGTCCTACTCTAGCTCTCCTCATTTCTCTCAAAAACTCACTCAACTCAGACTTAGGCTCTCCACTATTTTGTCCATCAGTAGGGGTCTGAAACAGACTTTGGCGGGGCTGGAATCCAGGGGGATTCCTGCTCTGCCAATTTGAGGTCTGACATGACTGTCATCCAAAGTTGTAACCCTGGCCTCATCCCTGGTTCTAGAGAAAACTCAACTCCTACTCAGATCCTACAGGGCAATGTATCGTGTCATGCCCACCTCTACACACCTCACACTTAGAACTAATCTTAACCTGAATGTCCTTGACCATCTTTGTCAAGGACTCTACCTGAGCGGCTAAAGCTACATTGGCATCTACCGTGTGAATGCCCTTAGGGGCATTAGTAACGCCCCTAAAGCCAGGTTTGGTGTAAGTACCGGTGGCTAGGTCCTCCATCATCTTAAGGCATTCAGCCGCGATTTTAGTCATCATCATGTTGCCACTTGCTGTGGAGTCAAGAAGTCTCTTAGTCGCTTCAGAAACTCCATTATAGAATTTCTTCACGACTCTCCACTCCTCAAGACCATGATGAGGGCACTTATTGAGAAGTTCCTTGAACCTATCCCATGTCTCGGAGAAAGACTCCCCCAGCAGCTCAATGAATGCGTAGATAAGATTTCTAACACGAGTTGTCTTGGTAGGGGGAAAGTACTTCTGTAGGAATTTGGACCGGAGATCAGTCCAAGTGATAATGGCTCCGTTTGGGAGGGAATCCAACCAGACAACGGCCTGGCCAGTGAGTGAGAATGGATACAAGCGAAGATGAATGGCCTCCTCAGTTACGCCAGTGAGGCGGATAGTACTACAGAGCCTACCATAGTCAGATAAGCGTGCAGGTCCTCGTCTTGCAGACCATGGAACTGGATCGAGTGGGTAATAATGTTGATCAAGGTAGGTGGAATGGTCCAGTTGTTCACCTCCACAGTGGGAAGGGTGATGCTAGAGCAAACGCTGGTGGGAGCAACACTAATGTGATTGGCAACAGTCACTACAAAAAAAAGTGACCGTTAAAGAGTATATTATCAGGGACTGATATATCAGTCTCAATTATGTAATATCAAGGACTAATTTATGAGTTACTAATAATATTGGGGACTGTTTCTACGTGACATATTTTAGTGACTGATAATCAGTCGCTAATATCTTGACACCTTATTTGAGACTATTTCAATCGCAAATATGTTTATTCCATATAACATTTTGGAGGGAAATTTATTGGCTACAAAATATTAGTCTTAAATATGTTCCCTCTATGATGAAAAATGCGCAAATGCATTGGAGACTAATCTTTTCTCTATTAGAGAAGGGACATATTAGGGGCTGAATATATCAGTTCTTAATATTTTCAAGACAGGTAGAATTAGGGACTAATATTTAGTTCTGAATGCTTGTTCGTAAAGGAAATTATTAGTGACTAAACTTCAGTCTCAAATATGTTTGCGCAATATAAAGTTTTGAATGTAATTTCTTTCATAACTAAATTTCAGTCCTAAAAAGTTTCCTTTGTAACGAAAAATGGAGCAAAGGTATCATCGACTGATATTCAATCTCTAATGTTGAGAAAACATATTAGAGACTTAAACTCAGTTCTTAATATTCCAAAAAAAAACAGAACGAGTTACGGATTGATATTTAGTCTTAAACGCATTTTATATATAAATGGAGACTGACTTTAGCATACACCTATGTGGCTTAAGTTCTACCATTTTAAATGAAGTGTCAGAGATTGAAAATTAGTCTCAAACATCTTATAAGTTAGTAGCCTATTTAAAACTAAAATTCAGTCTCCTAAGAGTTTTGTAAATGAAATAATTAGGCATTGATATTTAGTCTCCAATACTCAACGCATTTTCCACCATTTCAATGAATTGTATTATAAATTGTAATTCGGTCCTAAAAAATCTTGTACTGAATTATCTGTTACAAAAGATATTAGGGACTTCACTTTATTATGACTTATGTTAGTTACTCTTTTTAGTCTCTAGTAAAAAGGTAACGTATTAGAGACTAGAAATCAGTTATTATTTTTAACGGATCGAATTCTCGATTGACTCCGATGTATATTGCACATAAACGAATTTGGAATTGATTTTTCTCTAATAATCGACACATATTTAAGATATGCATGATCCATTACAACTCTTGGTTAACCAATACTATGTTTGTTAATCAAAGTCTCGCTTAGTTAAACAAGGACAAACTTTGGTCACTCAATAGATAATCATGAAAATAATTTATCAAATCTAACACATTAGAGACCCTATTGTGATATAATAACACCCATAATGCCTCGTTATAAGCTATTGTAACTCTTAAAACTCACCATGGCTCGATAGAGATGGCTATAAACGCTAATATATAAACACTAATATGAATTATTAAGATTAAAACATGCATGGCCTATTATATTTTTCTATGGACTATATTGGTTATCCAAAGCCAAGCTTGGCTAGGCATGGACATACTATTTACCTGAGATACCTATCATTAAAAATTGGTGAAACATGATATGACTTAATAAAATCCTATCTAACCAAAAACTAGTAGATTTTTTCTTATTTTAAAAATTCCCATTAATTCATCGCATTGGCCCTTATTGCGTATTAACGTGTTATTGAGCCATATTAGATGACATGAAATTATTTTTATAGCTTTTTTGTGTTTTGTACTAATATTTTTTATATAGAGCTTGTAACTTATTACTTATATAACAGTTTATATATACAGGTTACCATTATATTTTCATTATGGCTTCGGGTCAATTAAAATGAAATTTTGTTACGACTATGAAATTTTTTACACATGATGTAAATTTTTGCATTCAATATATTACTGAACAAATGATTTTTTTTTTAATTTTTGAGAATTTTTCTTTTGAAAAACCTTTTAAAAGATTTGGTTCTCACAACTTAAAGGATTTTCATTTTACCATTTCCGTTATTATTATTTCATTAAATATCATATAAACCTAAATATTAGCTATTTTATATTTATTGGTTAAAAGTTTAAAGAAAAGTATACCCTCAAAAGATTTCCCGCCCACTTTTCCTCAAATGAAAAAATCAAAACTTTTGATCTCCCTCCTCGCTCTCTCCCTCTTTAACCTACCTAGCCTCAAAAGATGGGTTTTTTTTTGTGGTTGCAGGGGAGACAATTGTTACGGAATCTGAACCAGGGTGTGCAGTGGCTGCGACGGGAACATGGGGACTCATTGGTTGCAGTGGTTGTAGTTGTACTAGCGGGCGTCTGCGACGGGATAGTTGAACCAGGAAGAGATAAGGCTGAAATCTCTGGTAAGCAGGTTGATTCTCCTTTAATCTTCAATTCATTGTTATATTTTGATGTGTTCTTGTTTATGCTGTTGAATAATCATCATATGAATGGTCTGATGTTTACTGATTTGATTTCAAGAAAACGATACATAACACTAAATTGTATAAATAACAAATACTAATTACGTTAATCAATAAAAAATGAGACGGATGAGTTTAGTACTTTCATGATATGAAGTACAAAATGGGAATTAGCCTTTTTTTTTCCTTATCTCTCGTGCTAAATGCAGATGTGGATCTAAGTTAGAAAAGTTTTCTTCATGAATGGGAAATAGACACAAAGGTAAGTTCATCAATTGCAATAATTTACACAATCAGTTTGAAGAATTGAAGTTATGGCTTGATAGAGTTTGAACTAATGCAACAATATTATTTATTATTAGTTTGCATTAAGTATGCGTATGCCAAGCAAGGACTTCATTCTGTTTTTACATGTGTTTGCTCTTAAGTAGGGGTGCAAATGAGCAGAGCCGAACTCAAGCCTGGCTAGGCTTGAGCTCGGATAATTTATCAAAATTCGAGCTTGAGTTTGGCTCGGATCGAGCTTTGTTTATAAAGTTCAAGCTTAGCATTTTTATTATTTAACTTATATTAGTTTTAGATATTTATTTTAAAAAAACTATATATAACATTGTGTATACACATATTTAAATATAATTTACTTCATAGTTTTATAATAATAATCATTATATATAACATATTATAAATAATTGGCTTGTTTAGGCTCTCAAGTCGGCAAGAGCTTGAGCTTCAGCTCGATAAGTGAAGTTGGAGCTCATTTACTAAACAAGCTTATTTGTAGGCTCGTGCTCAAGCTTGTACAAGCTCATCTAGCTTGGATCCGATTTCAAGTACCACACGAGAATAACTTGTCTCATTTACACCCTATAAGGCTATAACTCTTGAGTGTTTTCTTATTTTTAAAATATCTAATCATAGGTAGGAAAATTTAGTTTATATCTCAGAAACAATTTACTGAACGTGTAAAGACTATCGACACATCCACAGTAAGACTTGTTTTGTCACTTTTTAACTTTACAATTCTTTAGCATACTGTGATAGTCCACTCAAGTACTATCATTTTCTTTTTGACAACCAAATTCTTTTTGACTTTTTCACTGTTTTTGTTCTTTTTGAAAATTTTAATATGTTTTTGATTTTTCTAACAATTTTCTTACTCCCCTAAAATTAAAAACATATTTTTGGATTTTAGGTTTTAAGAAATACTATTCTAAAAAAATAACAAACCAATGTGGATCCCAAGAACTCGTCGTCCGATCCCATTTTCCAACATCTACATCTGCACCTTCTCAACATATAAACCATTAAACTTATTTTCGTGAAAGAATAAATGGTTATAAAATCAGTGTTTCGTTCAACGGTGTGGATTTTTACAATTTGAAACTGACAAATTTTCCTTTTCTACTTCTTCTTTTCTCAAAATGATTAAGAATTTGACTTTCTGAATAAGTTAAGTAATATGAAGCTCCGCTATCCAGGTCTAACTTTTACAAATTGGATCTTTGAAACTCCTACACACAAAGCAACTTTGAATAGGGAAACCCAAACCTTTTTGGTTTTGGGTTTGACATGATAAGCTTCATAATCACTTTCAAAATCATTATTGTATTCAAAATCATCATCATACATTTCGTCCAAAGTCGATTCTGAAAACATTTTGATTTTTTCTTTCTTTGTCTGTTTAATTACTGACTCGATTGATTTAACATTTTTAGTTTTGTCAACAAGAGACTTTGATTTTTCTGATGATGAAAACCTTTCTTAGCAACCCAGGATTGTAGCTTGCTTCTCGCTTTCTTAATATGGAACCTAAAATCTATGTTTTCGTTTAATTTTGAAGTTTCACCTTTTTTCAAATGTTGATTTTTCAAATTTTGAACCAGTTTTAGGTTTTACTTCGCCTTTAGATTCATAGTTTCTATTTGATTCTGTGACAGAGTTCACAATCTGGTTGTTTTTGTTTTTCATCTTAACACAGTTTTTCTTTGTGGAAACACAGGCTTTAGATTCAGACACCTGCGAGCAATATGACCAATAGTATTGCATTTAAAGCAAGTTCGATTATTAGGAGCATGTCCACTAGTAGGTTTTACCCCACTTGTGGACTTGGTCTTAGCCTTGTCCTGAAGTTCTTTCTCCTTTTTGAATTCATTATTCGATTTCTTACCAATCATACCTTCTTCTCGAACCGTATTTGTCCCATACACAAACTTTATGTGTTTACCTTTGTATTCATGAAATGGCGACTTCTGGTTCCTTCTTGGCTCATCTTCATTTTCCTCCAAACCCAATCCTGCTCTCCTGTTCTCAGGAAAATCACCACCAAACTTTTGATAATTGTTAGCATTCCTTTTGGGTTTCGAGTAAAATCTTTTCTCATTTTTCTCAAGATCATCTGATGAAACTTCTACAAGTTTCAAAAATTTATCAAGTTGATCCTCTTTCACGTTCCGAATCGGAAAACTATCATCGAAGTATAATCTATCAGATTCCTTAATCTTGTACATGACAACATTAAGATCATCACTTAGATCATGTTTTGATGATGTATCGTCATCTTCAGATTGTGATTCCGATTTTTTCTAACTTGATTTGGCGTTTTCAGAGCTGCTTTCATCAGAATCATTTCCCAACACATTTTTAGCCACATTTTTTACCACCGCTTCATTGTCATCATTTGATTTTGTAAAGTCTACGTCAATGTTCTCAGACAATTTATCTTTCATTTCTGATAAAAGTAATATATTAAATGTCTTTTCAATCTCATCATCTTTCTTGCAGGAATAACTTGCAAGAAGTGGTGGAGGAACACTTTCGTATTCTTTACGCTTTAATTTATCAACATTTTCCTCCGACTTGATCGCAGGAAGAATGTGATCAATGACATAAGCGTTTGTAGTGTAACTTTTCAGCAATTGTCTTACCCTTTCTGTTTATATCTTTATGTCATGAAGCTCACGCTTTGTTTCAGCAATAATATTAATGTACATTTAATTGTTTTTTGTTTTTCAATTACTGTGACATTTAACATCTTTATATTAGCACTGAGTTCAAGATTAGCTTTTTCGACATTTTTATATGTGCTTTTCATTTTGTCATAAGCTTCTTTCATGGTTCTGTAATTATAACGAAAATTTTTGTTGTGTACAGTCATTTCTCTTATGACTTTGACCTTTTTAATTCAAGATTCACAAGGATTTGCGCACTTTGTGCAAGGTTTTTCAACCTCCACAAGCTTCACAACTTCCTTTTCAAACAAACTTACCACATATTTTACCTTTTCGGCATTTGATTTCAACGCTTCTTGCCTTTGCATCTCAAGATAAGCAATTTCTTCTTCCTCAGCTCTCTGCATATATCCTTCCAGAATGGCATTTTCCAAAGCAACATCAACATACGATGTCTCAGATTCATCCGCTACCTCTGCCAACATAGCAACACCAGTTTTCTTTCCTATGTATCTGTTCCAGTCAAAACCATCTTCTTCATGAGTAACAACAAGAGCTTGTTCGGTTGTCTTTGTGAATTTATCTTCTACATTGACTTGTGTTCTCTTTGGATATGGTTTGTATTGAAGAGCTTTCTTGTAGTATTCGTTATTGCTGCCGAAAGGATTTTGGTTTCCATTTGCTTCTTGATTGTTGCATTCACGTTTGAGATGTCCCTTTTGTCGACACCTAAGCATGTGACTTTTGACTTATCAAAACCAAGCTTGTTGCTTGAATTGCCAATATCCCTTCCAGTGAGTGCTACAAACTTGGTAACTCTTCTGATGATAGATGCTAGACTCCATTTTATATCCATCAGTTCTAACTCCTCTTTGTCCACCTGATCGTAATCCACGGCGGTCATTTCCGGATTACCGATCTTTCCAGCAACCAAACTTTCATACGATTCTAGAACAGTAGCAAGAAGTGCTATGTGCTGTTTGGCCACCTTTTCCGGAAATACATTCTTCAAATCGACTGCTATGTTGCACTGGAAAACATTTGAATCAGAACTAGATTGTTTGTCTGATGTGACTGATTGTTCTGATTTAGAATGAAGAGCTTGAACTAGCACTTGTATATCCAGCATATGGGAAACTCTTATTTGGAGAAGAATTCATATTTGCACTAAATGTTGTTTGAATTTTTGGACTTTGAATCAGAGTATCTTGAACACCTCCTTTGTAATAAACACCGACATCTTGAACAACATTAGCATTCTTTGATTTTGCAATCTTCATCAATTCCATTTCATGACATTCTAATTTGTCGATTAATGATGACAATTTGAAATGTCTCCAAGATTGACTATTCTTCAGAATCATCAAATACGTTGTCCATTCTCCCTCAGGAAGTGCATCGGCCAACTTTTCAATTTGTTCTTCATTAGATCTCTTGATATCATGTCTTCGCATCTGGACCATGAGGTGACAATATCTATCGATCATTTGCTTCATAGTTTCACCTTTGATCATAGTGAAAATCTTAAACTCTTTCTTAATCAAGGCCTTTTTGCTTTTGATCATTTCATCACTTCCTTTGAATTTGTCACAGTGAGAGTGCCATAATTCTTGCGAAGTTTCATACTCTTGCAATAATATCAAGATATCTTCCTTCACTGATTGTTGTATCAAACTGATCATTCTTTTTTCAGCAACATAATTTTCTTTGTCAGTCGGTAAAAACTTGTTCAGCGGAAGATCTTGATCACGCTCATCTTTTGGCCACTTGTAACCATCTTCAATTGCAACCCAGCTGTTGAATTGATTTGCTTGTATCCAATTCACAAACTTTTCTTTCCATCCTCGAATTCGTCCATACTCATTAGCTTTGGCGGTTTTGTCGTAGTACCCATTTCGTTGTCTATATTCATCTGATTCGCCGCAAGAGTATTAGCATTTGATGAAGAAGCCACTTGTGAAACGAACACGTTATGGAAATCTTCCATTATGACAATCTGAATACTTATATGAAAATACGATAAAAAACACTCGAAACTTGATTAGTAATAGACAAATTCGGTCGAACTTGTGTGAAAATCAGATTTTGATTTCAGTTTTCAACAAGTTCGGTCGAACATAGATGTCAATTTTCAAATTTTATCACAACCAATGAAGTTCGGTCGAACTTAGATAAGAAGATTTCAAATTTGAACTATTTCGAGCGGACTTGTGAAGGATTTCAAAGAAAAGATAAGTTCGGTCGAACTTAGGTGAAATTTCAAGAAAGTTATCAAGTTCGGGCGAACTTGTGTGAGAAATTTCAACAAAAAATTTACTCAAGTTGGTCGAACTTGCTTAAGAATGTTGGATTATCTCTCAAGTTTGAGCGGACTTCTATAAAAATCTTTAAATTTCTATCAAGTTCGGTCAAACTTGATTAAAATCAGTGAAGTTTTAATCAAGTTCGGTCGTACTTGATGTTAAGTTCGGCCAAAACTAGTTTCCAAAACATGGTTTTTTCAACTTTTTGATATTAATTCGATTGAATTTGATGTCCAAACTCTCAGGGGTTTACCACAAGTGTATTTTACATGACATGTTCAAATTTGGACAGAGTTTGCCCGTAAATTCTTCATTTTTGTGAAAATGTTAAGACAAATGATAGAATGGAGTAGAATAAGAGAAATTCTTGTCTTCATTCCAGCAAATTTAGGTATCCAGGCTCTGATACCACTTGTAGGAACGTCCATGATTAGCACGGGAACCCAGATTTGTTATCTATTGTCCGATTAGGCGGAAACTAATGACAAGTTAACCAAATAACAAGAATTACTCATTTAAATGTTGTTTTCATTGATCTAAAGTTCAATACATTCGAGAACCGGATCCGACAGAGCTTCGCCGTCTCTGTGCCAAAATCTCTGAAGTTAAAAATGACATTACCAAGGCACCTATATGTAGCATCACAAGTTCGCTGGTAAGAGAAGGAGTTCGGCCGAACTTGACATCCTCAATACCATGACTAGCGAACTTGGCCTCTAACTCACTTAAATACGCCATGTTTCTAACAGATTAAGCCCTATTCTCTCAGACTCAAAACATAATGACGTAGGTTCGCACAATGTCCAAAATGAACGTACGAATTCTTTCTACTGCTTGTCAGAGAATTTCTTCTTGCTATTCTTGTTAATATTTTGTTGAATATGGAACCGACAAAGATACTTTTGCGCTTTTGGAAAAACTTGTTCACACGCGTTAATTAGCGCAAACTCCCTATCTGTTAAAATCACGTGCGGCTCCATACAGCCTGCCAACATAGACTTGATCCTCTGCAGCACCCATAGGTAGTTCTCTAACTTCTCAGCGGAAATTACCGCACCAGCAGCCGTAAACGATTTGTTTGTCGACGTCATTCCTACGACCTGAACAAACGGTAGGTTGTACATGTTCGTTTTGTAGGTGGCGTCAATCATTAGCACATGCGGGAAGGCACACCACATGGTGAATGATTTTTTGTGAACAAAAATAACATCTTCAATTGCGTTTGATATCTCATTTGTGCGCGTGTAATAAGTGTAATCTTTTTCACGAAGAATGTTTTCAAGTTTTTGCATCGGAGACTTACCGACATGTTTTCTGACATTGATCTTCTGAACAGCGTTGTGTATATCTTTCGGAATAAGCTTTCTATCTGGTTTGTTTTTCGTCAGCGTTCGCCAGATACTGCGCTTAGGAATATCATGCTCCTCCAGATGCTCAACCATTAATTTATCATCTGAAGAAAGCCTCCTCGCATACGCGTGACCTTCTAGGTTTTCGATAGGGGTGTGGTTGTGCTTCGCCTTCGTCACCTCGATCTTCCAAACCTTATTGTTTGATTCCGAAAACCCGATCATCTTGAACGGGCAGCCTATTTTCTTGCTACCCGTTTTCCTCTGTGTAGCTATACTCTTATGCTCCCCACCAAGAGTGCATTGAAATCAAATCTTGTAATTCTCTCCTCTTTTATTCGACCTCTTGATCACAATAAGGTAACCATTGTCTTTTGCCGTGTCTTGTACCCAACGCACCAGCTCTTTACGTGACGAAAACTTCTACGTTGTATCAAACGATAATGTAACCGGAACAACCTTCCTCGTCAACTGACACATCCTCCTGCTCTCCATCGTCACCGAGTTCCGAATAGACTTGATGTTCAAAGCTCTGCTCACAACCGTGACCAAAGTCGGGATAGTTTGGAAGACCATACGAATATTCAGCCTAAGGATACGCTTTGCCTCCGTAATCGTAATTCGAATAACATTGTTGTGCGTACGGGTTCTCCACAGGGATATTCAAATCCAGCTCCACCGTGTTATCCCGATAACACAATGCCAGATAAAACCTCCTCCTCCTCCTCCCTCAAGTTGGACAAGATCGGTTTCTCATACGTGTCGGAAATAGCGGTCCCCTTGTAAGAATCAGGAACAACTGACTCGTTAGAATATTCACCGAAAAGATAGTTACTTAACCACGACATCGTAACCGTGCGTTATTTTGAAGAAACACAAGTAACACAAAAAAAACCCACGTATGTCTAGAAACAATATAATGAGTTTTAGAAATCGAATGCGTTAACTCTTCTCCCGGGCAAGCTTTAAAGGCAAATATTTGGGGTCGAAGCGCCGCGCTTTGGCCAAACCGCGACGCTTAGGGGTCAAGGGACAACATCGTACCTGGTCAAACCTCGTATCACCTTTATGTCACTTAGACATCAGTCACTTCACCTTTTGTCTGGTAAAGTAACCCTAAACGCCCCGCTTTGCCCAAAGCGGAGCGCTTTGGGGTGTGAAAATAAGTTGGTCCGTGTGTGAATAGTAAGATACTTTTTTTCCCTTATCTCTCGTGCTAAATGCAGATGTGGATCTAAGTTAGAAAAGTTTTCTTCATGAATGGGAAATAGACACAAAGGTAAGTTCATCAATTGCAATAATTTACACAATCAGTTTGAAGAATTGAAGTTATGGCTTGATAGTGTTTGAACTAATGCAACAATATTATTTATTATTAGTTTGCATTAAGTATGCGTATGCCAAGCAAGGACTTCATTCTGTTTTTACATGTGTTTGCTCTTAAGTAGGGGTGTAAATGAGCAGAGCCGAACTCAAGCCTGGCTAGGATTGAGCTCGATTAACTTATCAAAACTCGAGCTTGAGTTTGGCTCGGATTAAGCTTTGTTTATAAAGTTCAAGCTTAGCATTTTTATTATTTAACTTATATTAGTTTTAGATATTTATTTTAAAAAACTATATATAACATTATACATACACATATTTAAATATAATTTACTTCATAGTTTCATAATAATAATCATTATATATATAACATATTATAAATAATTGGCTCATTTAGGTTCTCAAGTCGGCAAGAGCTTGAGCTTCAGCTCGATAAGTGAAGTTGGGGCTCATTTACTAAAGAAGCTTACTTGTAGGCTCGTGCTCAAGCTTGTACAAGCTCGTCTAGTTTGGATCCGATTTCAAGTAGCACACGAGAATAACTTGTCTCATTTACACCCTATAAGGCTATATAAGGCTATAACTCTTGAGTGTTTTCTTATTTTTAAAATATCTAATCACAGGTAGGAAAGCATTAACTTGCTTTGCATTAAAAATACACTTTTAGTTAGCTATCCACCTTAACCCATTTCTTTTTAACCTGTTATTACCCATCCAAGATTTAAAAAAAAAACCTCAAGCCTAACAATTTTGAAATATTGTGCGTAGTTTAATTACTTACAGCCCGTCCTTTGGGTCTCTCTATTTTATAAAGCTCTAATTTATCATGAGAATCGAACAAGAACTAGCTTCTTTTTGTTACTTTGTCTAAAAAGATCTAGACATCTAGAATCTGCAAGACAAGGAACTAAATGAAAGCATTAAGCATATCATGTATGGTTCTCAGTGTAATAAAGTTTGGTTGCTCGTTGCTATATTACTTACTAAAAACATGTTGAAGATAGGTAAACATTCTCCTTTGACATTAACATTATGATAAGATGTAACTTGTTTACTCAACTGTCTCAACTTTTATTTTCGGTATATATGGTAAGATGTCACTTGTTTACCCGACTTTGTTTTACTTGTATTCTTATTAAGTAGATACTATTGTTATTTATCTCCATTTTAATTTTATTGGGGCCGCTAAGTCACATATTTTTTTTTACCTTGCATCATATGAGACCTATAGATTAATAAAAATAAAAATACATTTATCATAACAACTAATTTTTCTTGCAGTGATGGCACTTAAGATAGTGACTCCATGTCATTATGGTGTGGTTTTCATATGGGAGATAGGTATTGGACTTATTTTGAGCCAAAAGAATCATTGGATGATATCGGTAGCTAAATCGTATTAACCAACTTCAAGTGAAATCGAAGATCATGAGAGTCAGTGTCAAAATCAGAGTTTCAGAGTGGATTACCGAACAAGACTTATTCATTCATAATTGTGTGTTGTAGTTTTTGATTACAAATGCAGGTTATTTAAATGCTTTACAAGAGGAACATAAAGAAGGAAAGGATTGCATTGCATAAGGTCCGGCTGTTGATTCGGCTGCTGATTAGCTGGACATCCCAGCTGTTGATTAGCTGCTACTCTCGGTTGCTGTTGATTAGCAGGGATTAGCTCTGAGGTTTGACTTTCCTTTCTAACACTCCCCTCAAGTTGAGTAGTGGGGTTTCCAATACACAACTTGTCTAAGCATTCGCCTAAGACTCTCCCACTGACAGCCTTTGTTAGTATGTCTGCTAACTGATTTTGATCGAACAAACGGTAGTTCAATTGTACCATCTTCTAATTTTTCTTTGATGAAGTTCCTATCAACTTCTACGTGTTTAGTTCGATCATGTTGTACTGGATTTTCTGAAATCTGAATTGCAGCTTTATTATCACACATAATCTTGCTCGTTTCTCTTGAAGGAAAGCCAATCTCAGCTAAGAGTCTTCGCATCCACATGGCTTCTGTTAGACCTCGAGCTATACCTCTAAATTCAGCCTCTGCACTTGAGAGAGCAACCACCTTTTGTTTTTTACTTCTCCAAGTGACAAGATTCCCACCAACTAGAGCGAAATAGCCTGTTGTTGACCTCCGGCTTCCCTTATCTCCTGCCCAGTCTGCATCAGTATAGATTTGAACATTTAGGTGTCCATGTGATTGAAACAGGACTCCATGACCCACTGTTCCTTTGAGATATCTAATAATCCTCCAAACTGCTTCCATATGGGACTCTTGAGGTTGGTGCATGAACTGACTTACCACCCCTACAGCATATGCAATGTCTGGGCGAGTATGTGAGAGATATATTAGTTTTCCCACCAGCCGTTGATATCTTTCTTTATTTGCTAATTTTGCTCCTTCCTCCATATAGAGCTTTTGGTTTACACTCATAGGAGTGTCTGCTGGTTTGTAATCTATCATTCCAATCTCTGCCAACAAGTCTAAGACATACTTCTTCTGACTAATGAAAATTCCTTGTTTTGACCTTAGCACTTCAATTCCGAGGAAATACTTCAGCCTTCCTAAATCTTTCATTTCAAATTCGGCAAACAAGTTTTCATTTAGTTTTCCCATTTCTTCTTTATCGTTCCCTGTAATGATCATATCATCTACATAGATAATTAGGCAGGTTACGAATTTTCCTCTTTTTTTGAGAAACAAAGTATGATCGGCATTACTTTGTTTATATCCAAATTTTTTCATAGCTACAGTAAATCTGCCAAACCAAGCTCGGGGAGATTGCTTCAAACCATACAGAGATTTCTTCAGACGGCAAACTTCCCCGGATTTGAAATCTTTTGTGAATCCTGGAGGAGCATCCATAAATACCTCTTCCTCTAGATCCCGTGTAGGAATGCATTTTTTACATCAAACTGTTGAAGTGGCCACCCTTCATTTGCGGCTATCGAAAAAAGGACCCTAATTGTGTTCATTTTTGCAACTGGGGAGAACGTTTCAGCGTAATCAATCCCATGTGTCTGGGTATACCCTTTTGCTACCAGTCGGGCTTTATATCTCTTAATTGTACCGTCTGGTTTATACTTAACCGTATAGACCCAACGACACCCCACGGATTTCTTTCCCAACGGAAGAGTACACTTTTCCCAAGTATTGTTCTTGATTAAGGCTTCCATTTCTGTTTTCATTGCTTCCTTCCAATGTTTAGACTTTAAAGCTTGATCCACGTTTGTAGGAGTTTCTTCAGAATAAACGGATGAGATAAACGCTTTGGCTTCCTTAGTGAGATTTCCATTAGCTACATTAGCTATAGGATAACTAGACCTTCTTGGCTCTTTTTCAGGAGAATACCGTTTCGGAGGAACTCCTCTGTTTGTTCTAGGGGGTAACACATATCTTGATGGTGATTCTTCTTGTATGGGTTCATCTGCCTGTAAATTCTCAGCTTGTTCTGTGGCAGTTGCATGGTTAGAAGTATTGGTATCTTCGGAGTCATTAGAGACTCCAAAAGTATCACCAGACTGAATAGGGTGAGTATTACTTACCTCGGATATCAGGTTAGGAGGAACATTAGGGCCTTCAGTGGCACTGAAATTGAACTCTGGTGACTCTGTAGTTGGTACATAGGGAACATATTTCAACCAACTTAGTGTGTCTAAACATTCCTTCTCCCCCTGACCACTGAGTTGGGAATTGTAGTAATACTCGGTTTCAAGAAAGTCACAGTTTATTGTGGTGAACATATGACGTGTCTTTGGGTTATAACATCTGTATCCTTTTTGATTCATTCCATACCCAACAAAGACACATTTTTCAGCACAAGGGTCAAGTTTGGTTCGATCTGATTTAGGTATGTGAACAAAAGCGGTACATCCAAAGATTCGTGGTTGAAGAGTAAGGAGTGAGGGTAGTTTGAAAAATTTTGAAAGGGTGTGTAATGGGGTGTTAAGTTTGAGGATTTTTGTTGGGAGTCAGTTGAGAATATAGGTAGCGGTAGCAAGGGCTTCAGGCCAAAAATGTTTCGGGACTTGGGATTCAATTAGGAGGGCTCGTGTCATCTCCAGCAAAATGCGATTTTTCCTTTCGGCGACACCGTTTTGTTCTGGAGTGTTTGGACATGTAGTTTGGTGGATTATTCCTTTGTTTTGGAAAAACGATTTAAAGGAGGTATTAACAAATTCACCTCCATTATCTGATCGGAAAATTTGGATGTTTGTTTGGAATTGGGTTTGGATCATGGCGTAAAACATAGTGAATTTTTCAAAGACTTCGGATTTGTTTTTTAAAAAATAAACCCAGGTCATTCGGGTACAATCATCAACGAACATCACAAAGTAACGAAGGTTTTGCCCCCCAAGAACAGGGGCAGGACCCCATACATCAGAATGGATTAATGAAAATGGCAAAGCAACCTTAGTATTACTGGGTTTAAAAGTTTTCCTGTGGCTTTTTGCTAAAGTGCATGTTTCACAATGTGACATAGAATTAACTGGAAATAGTTTTGGAAATAAAATATGTAAATAACTTGTAGAGGGATGACCTAATCTCCGGTGCCATAGCCATGCTTCTCGTTCCGATGTACCATGGGTTAACATCACAGCACCATTTTGAGTTACTTCGTCCACATAATATAACTCTTGACTTTCAGTGCCACGCCCAATGATCGCTCCCGTCCTGATATCCTGTAAAATACAAAACGTAGGGTACATTAGGACAATACAGTTGAGTTCTTTAGTGACGTGGCTAATGGAAAGCAGTTTATGTGATAATGAGGGAACATAAAGACAATTAGAGATTTTTATTGTGGGTGAAATCTCAATAGTCCCTCCCGATTTTACATCCATTATCCCTCCATTCGCCGTTTGAATATGTGTTTTTTCTGGTTTAGTTGTTGAAATAATATCCGATGACTCATAAGTCATTGTGTCGGTTGCGCCACAATCGAATATCCATCGTTTTTGTTTTCCATGATGTTTTTGGGCCATATTAGCATTCCCATTATTTTCAGGCACCAAATGTGACATATTCACATTTTGGTTATATATCCACGGTTTATCCGCCCCAAACCCATCCGCCCCAAACCCGTTCCCTTTTTCTTCTTCTTCTCCGCCTTTACCTAACCATTCTTCTCCTTCGCCTGTTGCGTCAGCCATTCCGCCGAAACCCACCCTACTCCGGCTTCCATCTCCTGGAACCTCTCGGTTGCCGGTGCTGGGTGATTTTCCTTTCTCGTGAGCAGTGGCCTTTGTGCCCTTCTTGTCAGACCACCAATCGGGATATCCGACGAGTCTGAAACATTGTTCCTTGGTATGCTTAGTCATGCCACAATGGTCACATTTGAGATGAGTTTTGTCATCTCTGCTTACAGATCCAGTTCTTCTTCCGTCGACCCGTCGGAGCCCTTTTGATGCAAGTCCTGCCCCTTCTATTTCTGTGGCAATAAGACCTGCTGCGATGCCCTGTGCGTCATTGAGAGGCGTTCCGAGAATGTTTCGGTGAGCGGCCTCCTTGCGGACAGTGGCATATGCGGCTTCTGCAGTCGGAAGTGGTTCCGACCGGAGTATTTCCCTTTTTATAGGGTCATACTTCCGGTCAAGGGCATTTAAGAACTGGAAGAGTTTTTGCTCAGTTCGGATTTTGGAGTATGTTTGAATATCCGTTGAACAAGTCATCGGATTCGGATCAATTCGGTCGATTTCTCCCCATACACCTTGGAGGGTGATCCACAATTCTTCGAGAGAAGTATTGTTCTGTTAGATGTCATTCGCTTTGACATGAAGATTAAAGGTTTGGAGCTTGTCCCGTCCACTGCTATATGTAACTACCAAGGCATCCCACAACGATTTCGCTGTGGGAAATTCGGTGAGGTTACCAGCAAGAACAGGTTCAATATTCTGAATTAACCATGAAAAGACGATTAGGTCATCTTGCTCCCACTGTTCGTAGGTTTCATGATTTGGGTCTGGGGGATTTGAGGTTAAATGTTGCAGCAAGATTTTTGATTTTCCGCCTATGGCGACTCGAATCATTCGGGTCCATAGGGGATAATTCTGGCCGTTTAGTTTCAGATTTATCTGTAAACTATCGGACATTTTTGGGCTTTTTGATTGGGAATTTCTGAGAAGGTTGGCTAGTTGTAAGGTGAGATCACTACTCGAGTTACCGTCTCCGGACATGGTGACTCGGTTGTGGCTCGGTTGTGTTTTGGGTAGATGATGAGCAGTCTAAATAACCCGCTCTGATACCATGTCAAAATCAGAGTTTCAGAGTGGATTACCGAACAAGACTTATTCATTCATAATTGTGTGTTGTAGTTTTTGATTACAAATGCAGGTTATTTAAATGCTTTACAAGAGGAACATAAAGAAGGAAAGGATTGCATTGCATAAGGTCCGGCTGTTGATTCGGCTGCTGATTAGCTGGACATCCCAGCTGTTGATTAGCTGCTACTCTCGGTTGCTATTGATTAGCGGGGATTAGCTCTGAGGTTTGACTTTCCTTTCTAACAGTCAGGTTATAACAATCGAGGAGGAGGAACTGAAATCAAACAAGGAGAAACTGAGACAACACAAAGAGCAATATTAGCAATAGTGGCATTGATGACCTCACATAGGATGTTAGTTAAGACTGATTCCTACATATTATTAGTTGATTTATCTAATATTGTTTTATATTTTAGAATTGATCAACCAAGTTTATTAATTTGTATGTTTAATTGTCAATTGTTTTAAACTTTATAATTAATGTGTTATGATATTGTTAGTTGGATACATAGAGAATGAAATGACATCATATTGGAGATTATTACACTCTGGAAACGAAATATATTAGGGACTGTAAATTCATATTCGGGACTGAATAAAGCTGATATGAAAAACTTAGTATCAGAGACTACTTTTGAGTCTCCGAAGGAACATATTAGGGACTACGAAGTAAGAATATTGGAAACAGAAAACATTTGTTATGAGATATTGATTTTTAGTCTCAAAAAACATATTAAGGACTAAAAAACATGTCATGCAAGATTAAATTTCAGTCTCAAAAGAAGCATATTAAAGACTAAAACGTGTGGTGCGTGTGACTAAATCTCAGTCTATAAAACACCTTATTAAAGATTGATTTGATATGAATTTTGAACCTAACAAAACATATTAGGGACAGTATAGACATGCTAGAGGACTGCTTTTCAGTCTCTAAAGTTATACATTAGGGACTGAAATATCATAGTATCCAAGACTGATTCATAGTCACTCAAGAAATATATTGGAGACTGAATGCACATCCGCATTGATCAAACAAATCATCGATCCTGGGCAAAGGGTAACGATTCTTGATCGTTATCTTATTGAGTTCACGGTAATCAATGCACATCTGCATTGATCCGTCCTTCTTTTTAACGAATAGGATAGGAGCTCCCCAAGGCGAAGAGCTAGGTTATATAAAACCCTTTTCTAAGAGTTCGTCCAATTGGGTTCTCAATTCCTTCATCTCGGTTGGTGCTAAACGGTATGGAGCGTTAGCTGTGGGTGCTGCTCCAGGTATGATGTCAATTTGAAACTCTACATGCCTATCAGGAGGTTGACCAGGTAGTTCTTCTGGGAACACGTCTGGGTATTCAGAGATGATAGGAATATCTTCAATCTTCGGTTTGGGTTCGTCGATGGTAACTTGTGCCATGTAGATGACACAACCCTTCTGCATACATCTGGATGCCTTAAGCAGAACAACTTTATCGGGCAATCCAAAGTGTTTGTCTCCATGAATAGTAAGGATTTTACCCAACGGGGATTTGATTTCAATGAGTTTCTTACTACAGGCAATGCGAGCTTGGTTATGCGATAACCAGTCCATGCCTAAAACTACATCGAATCCCGCTAGTTTCATGGGTAAAAGAGAGACAGGGATAGAATGATTGCCGATATGCTTGTCCACTTAAACTTCATCACATTTTTCAATTGTTCCAAGATATGGTAAGATATGATTTATGAAACTTGACTTAACTGTGTTTCCTACTTCTTGAATATACTCCCGAATCCAGATTCCCTAGATTTCATCTTACAGGTGAATATAGCGTAATTGATATCTGTATCTGGGTTGTGCGAGGCCTTGAGAGCTCAGGTTAGTACTATCGTACAGACAAAGAGATGAAGGCTCGTCTTTAAGGTGTGTTCCATTTAAGGAATCTTTTCAGCACTGCAAATGATTAGATCTTTCGATACTTTTCAAGTTTGCATGCAGTTTAAGGGTTTATAGCGAAAGTATTATAGAAGTTCTAGGCTATTGCTTCCGCAAAATCAGAAGAACTTGTATAATACAACAGATATCAACTATCTATAAAGACCTCGTATCTCAGAATCAGGCAATCTCTCAAACGAAATTTCGGAGTACTAAGTCCATATATCCAAGTTGTGTTAATCCACAAGATTAAGCAGTTGTAAAATTTAGTTTATATCTCGAAAACAGTTTACTGAACGTGTTAAGCCTATCAACACATCCACAGTTATACTTGTTTATCACTTTTAAACTTTACATTTCTTTAGCATACTGTGATAGTCCACTGATGTTCTATCATTTCCTTTTTGTGACATCGAATTCTTTTTGTCTTTTTCAATGTTTTTGTACTTTTTGCATTTTTCATATGTTTTTGAATTTTAAATTTTCAAATGTTTTTGTATTTTCTCTAACATTTCTCCCCTAAAATAAAAAACATATTTTTGTATTTTAGTTTTTAATAAAATTCTAAACTAGAAAGATATAGACAAACCAATGTGGATCACGCGAACTCGTCGTCCGATCCATATTCAACCTCAGCGTCCGCACCTGTCAGCAAATTTTTCATACCATTAATTCTCAACAAGTATTTAAACCGTGATAAAGAAAATGGTTTGGTATAAAAATCCGCCTTTTGTTCGTCGATGTGGATTTTTTTAATTTGCACCAACTTCTTTTCGTAGCAGTCACGAATGAAGTGATAACGAATTTCACTGTGTTTAGTGTGTGAGTGATGAACCGGATTTTTGGTTATATCAATGGCTGTCTTATTATCATCATACAACGGAGTGTGGAGAAATTGCAGACAACAGTCTCTCATCTGCTGTTGTATCCACATAATCTGTGAACAACAGCTGGAGGACGAGATATACTCAGCTTCATAGGTAGAGAGAGCGACCGTAGTCTATTTCTTACACTGCCAAGTTACCATTCTTGTTCGGAAGAACTGGCATCCCGCTGTAGTCGATTTTGAATTCAACTTATCTCCACCAAAATTAGAATCAACATATCCTGCAAGATCGAAATTATCATTCTTCGGTACCATAAGCCGGTGCCTGGACATCCCTTCAAGTATCTGAAGATTCGCTTTACGATCTGCATGTGTGATATTTTCGGGCTAGACCGATATCTGGCGCAAAGGCAGGTAGGATACATGATGTTTGGGCGCGATGCCGTCAGATACATCAGCGATCCTATCATTGATCTGTAGAGCGTTTCATCAACTTTGGTTCCAGTTTCGTCGATGCAAATCCTATGATTAAGAGCAAGAGGAGTAGATAACGGCTTTGAACTTTCCATATCAAACTTCTTCAAGATGTCGTGCACATACTTGGTCCGATGAATGAAAATACCGTCTGGAAGTTGATCTACTTGCAATTCGAGGAAGAATTTCATTTCGCCCATCGAAGACATTTCGAACTTCTTCTTCATGATGCCCTCAAACTCCTTGCAAAGACTATCATTTGTTGATCCAAAGATGATGTCGTCCACATAGATTTGAACTATAATTATATGACTACCAACTTCTCTGGTGAAGAGAGTACTATCTACAGTTCCTCTGACAAAGCCGTTTCCCACGAGATGTTGCGATAACGTCTCGTACCAAGCTCTCGGGGCTTGGTGTAAACCATAAAGTTTTTTATCAAGAAGATATACTTTCTTTTTTTTGAGTGGATCGACAAACCCTGGTGGTTGTCCAACGTACACCTTCTCGCGTAATTTTCCGTACATAAAAGATGATTTGACATCCAACTGATAGGCTTTAAATCCTTTCCATGCTGCGAATGCAAGAAATATTCGAATAGATTCTAAGCGAGCTACTGGTGCGTAGACTTCCGTGTAGTCTATCCCTTCCTGCTGGTGAAATCCCTTGATAACAAGCCGAGCTTTGTTTCGAACTATAACCCCTTGATCATCTCGCTTGCATTTAAAGACCCATTTAGTATCAATTGCTTTCTAATTTTCAGGTAGGTCTACAAGCTTCCACACTCCTAATTTCTCGAACTGTAACAGTTCCTCTTGCATTGCTTGTACCCAGTTTTCATCGCCTAAAGCTTCAGAGACACTCTTTGGTTCTATCTGGGATATGAAACATGAATAGTAGCAATACTCTTGAATTGGAGCAACACGAGTATAGAAACAGCTCAAAGCTTTGTTTATTTGACTCCGTGTTCTCACACCAGCTTGTAATTCGCCTATTATAGAATTAGACGGATGATAAGAATATGATCTTGGCATCACTTCGCCTGGAACAACCACAGTATTCTCTTGATTTGTGATATGTTGATCTACCACTACTTCAACTTCAGGAGCACTACTCGGGCTTGCAGATTCATTCATTAAACTTGTAATCTGCTCTGCTTCTTCATCTGAAGAAGATTCTCCATCGACATTGAATGTTGGAGCCTTATCCGAGTCTGAACTCTGTGCTTCAGAAAGATTAGGAATCACTGTAGTATTGACTAGTTCTGTAGTCGTTGTCACTTGTTCAGTTTGAGTTTCTTGACCACCGCTATTACTTGAACTAGCACCAGAAGAAGATGATCCCAACGTGGGTTGATTAACCACAATTGGTCTGACGATTTGCTCTTGATTTGCTGATTGATGAAGATAATAAAGAGCGGCAATTTCTTCATCGGATGGTTCTTCAGGCAAATCAAATGATTTCCACAAGTCTTGATAGTTGAATAACCATGCATCACCTTTTCTCTGAACATGATCCGTATAGTTAAAACAATCAACATGCTGCGCTTCAATTACTCTTCTCAATGAGGGAACATAAACTCTTCGCAAAGGACTTGCATATCCGACAAAGAAACCTTCGAGTGATTTAGCTCCAAATTTGCCATCTTGATCGATTACAATACATGGCGCTCCAAATGGTTCTAAGAACTTCAAATTCGGTTTCCGTCGGTTGATCATCTCAAAACAGGTCTTCTTCGTTGGTTTGACTGTTAAGACTCTGTTAAGTGTGTAGCAAGCTGTTGCAACTGCTTCACTCAAGAAGCTGACTGGAAGCTTTGAGTCTGCAAGCATGGTTCTTGCAGTTTCGATCAGCGTCCTATTCTTCCGTTCAGGGACTCCATTTTGTTGCGAAGTGTAGGGTGCACTAAACTCGTGCAAAATCCCTTTAGCGTTGCAGAATTCCCTCGTTTTTGTGTTTTTGAACTCCGTACCATTGTCACTTCTAATGCGTTTCACCGTAAGATGGTACAGGTTCTCTAGCTTCTTGAAAAGAATTACTAAGTTTTCAAACGTCTCATCTTTTGATCCTTGGAAAAATACCCACGAGTATCGGGAATAATCGTCTGTTACTACCAAGCAGTAAAGATCTCTAGAGATGCTTTGGACATTCACTGGACCGAAGAGATCCATATGAAGTCTTTCAAGTGGCAACTTTATCGAATTGAGAATCTTTCTTGGATGAGATTTCTTGATCTGCTTTCCCTTTTTACACTCGAGGCAATTATCTGACATATGAAAACTTTTCAGATTCACACCTTCCACCAAATCATTATGCACCAAATGATTCATCTTTCTCAGGTGAATGTGGCCCATCTTTCTGTGCCATAAGATTGACTCCTTCTCAGTAGCTTTCGAAACAAAACACTTTGTCGTTTTTGAAGAAGTAGTAGCATTTCCCATGTCAAGAACATAAAAATCATTCTCTCTTGGTGCACGCATGAGGATCCACTTGTTTGGTATTTTGAAACCCGGTTTGATGATCATACATTCTTTATCATTGAAGTGAACGGTAAATTTCTTATCACAAATTTGGGAAATACTCAGAAGGTTGTTCTCAAGCTCTGCAATGTAGTTTACCTGATCAAATGAAACAACTCCGTTTGAGAGCTTTCCTAGAGTGACAATCCTTCCACCTTGGTTCCCAGCAAATCAGCATATCCCGCAAGATCGAAATTATCATTCTTCGGGTACCACAAGCCGGTGCTTGGACAACCCTTCAAGTATCTGAAGATTCGCTTCACGATCTGCATGTGTGATATTCTCGGGCTAGACTGATATCTGGCACAAAGGCAGGTAGGATACATGATGTCTGGGCGCGATGCCGTCAGATACATCAGCGATCCTATCATTGATCTGTAGAGCGTCTCATCAACTTTGGTTCCAGTTTCGTCGATTCAAATCCCATGATTAAGAGCAAGAGGAGTAGATAACGGCTTCTAGCTTTCCATATCAAACTTCTTCAAGATGTCGTGCACATACTTGGTCTGATGAATGAAAATACCGTCATGAAGTTGATCAACTTGCAATGCGAGGAAGAATTTCATTTCGCCAAGCGAAGACATTTCGAATTTCTTCTTCATGATGCCCTCAAACTCCTTGCAAAGACTATCATTTGTTGATCCAAAGATGATGTCGTCCACATAGATTTGAACGATAATTAGATGACTACCAACTTCTCTGGTGAAGAGAGTACCATCCACAGTTCCTCTGACAAAGCCGTTTCCCACGAGATGTTGCGATAACATCTCATACCAAGCTCTCGGGGCTTGGTGTAAACCGTAAAGAGCTTTATCAAGAAGATATGCTTTCGTTTTGTTGAGTGGATCGACAAACCCTGGTGGTTGTCCGACGTACACCTTCTCGCGTAATTTTCTGTACAGAAAAGCTGATTTGACATCCAACTCATAGACTTTAAATCCCTTCCATGCTGCGAAAGCAAGAAATATTCGAATGGATTCTAAGCGAGCTACTGGTGCGTAAACTTCCGTGTAGTCTATCCCTTCCTGCTGGTGAAATCCCTTGACAACAATCTGAGCTTTGTTTCGAACTATAACCCCTCGATCATCTCGCTTGCATTTAAAGACCCATTTAGTATCAATCGCTTTCTGATTTTCAGGTAGGTCTACAAGCTTCCACACTCCTAACTTCTCGAACTGTAACAGTTCCTCTTGCATCGCTTATACCCAGTTTTCATCGCCTAAAGCTTCAGAAACACTCTTTGGCTCTATCCGGGATATAAAACATGAATAGTAGCAATATTCTTGAATTAGAGCAACACGAGTATAGAAACAGCTCAAAACTTTGTTTATTTGACTCCGTGTTCTCACACCAGCTTGTAATTCGCCTATTATAGAATTAGACGGATGATAAGAATATGATCTTGGCATAACTTCACGTGAAACAACCACAATATTCTCTTGATTTGTGATATTTTGATCTACCACTACTTCAACTTCAGGAGCACTACTCGGACTTGCAGATTCATTCATTAAACTTGTAATCTGCTCTGCTTCTTCATCTGAAGAAAATTCTCCATTGGCATCGAATGTTAGAGCCTCGTCCGAATCTGAACTCTGTGCTTCAGAAAGATTAGGAATCACTGTTGTATTGACTGGTTTTGTAGTCGGTGTCACTTGTTCAGTTTGAGTTTCTTGACCACCGCTATTACTTGAACTAGCACCAGAAGAAGATGATCCTAACGTGGGTTGATTAACCAAAATTGGTCTGACGATTTGCTCTTGATTTACTGATTGATGAAGATAATATAACGCTGCAATTTCTTCATCGGATGGTTCTTCAGGCAAATCAAATGATTTCCACAAGTCTTGATAGTTGAATAACCATGCATCACCTTTTCTCTGAACATGATCCGTATAGTTAAAACAATCAACATGCTGCGCTTCAAGACTCTTCTCAATGAGGGAACGTAAACTATGCGCAATGGACTTGCATATCCGACAAAGTAACCTTCGAGTGATTTAGCTCCAAATTTTCCATCTTGATTGATTACAGTACATGGCGCTCCAAATGGTTATAAGAATTTCAAATTCGGTTTCCGTCTGTTGATCATCTCAAAACAGGTCTTCTTCGTTGGTTTTACTGTTAAGACTCTGTTAAGTGTGTAGCAAGCTGTTGCAACTGCTTCACTCAAGAAGCTGACTGGAAGCTTTGAGTCTGCAAGCATGGTTCTTGCAGTTTCGATTGAAGTTCTATTCTTCTTTTCAGTGACACCATTTTGTTGCGGAGTGTAGGGTGCACTAAACTCGTGCAAAATCCCTTTAGCGTTGCAGAATTCCCTCATTTTTGTGTTTTTGAACTCAGTACCGTTGTCACTTCTAATGCGTCTCACTTGAAGATGGTACAGGTTCTCAAGTTTCTTGAAAAGAATTACTAAGTTTTCAAACGTCTCATCTTTTGATCCTTGGAAGAATACCCACGAGTATCGGGAATAATCGTCTGTGATTACCAAGCAGTAGAGATCTCAGAAATGCTTCGGACATTCACTGGACCGAAGAGATCCATATGAAGTCTTTCGAGTGGCAACTTTATCGAATTGAGAATCTTTCTCGGATGAGATTTCTTGATCTGTTTCCCCTTTTTACACTCGAGGCAATTATCTGACATATGAAAATTTTTCAGATTCACACCTTCCACCAAATCGTTATGCACCTAATGATTCATCTTTCTTAGGTGAATGTGGCCCATCTTTCTGTGCCATAAGATTGACTTCTTCTTAGTAGCTTTCGAAACAAAACACTGTGTCGTTTTTGAAGAAGTAGTAGCATTCCCGGTTTGAAACCCTGTTTGATGATCATGCATTCTTTATCGGCGCCCGCATGAGTATCCATTCATCTGGTATTTTGAAACCCGGTTTGATGATCATGCATTCTTTATCGTTGAAGTGGACGGCAAATTTCTTATCACAAATTTGAGAAATACTCAGAAGGTTGTTCTCAAGCTCCGCAATGTAGTTCACTTGATCAAATGAAACAACTCTGTTTGAGAGCTTTCCATCGGCAACAATCCTTCCACCTTGGTTTCCAGCAAATCCAACATAACCGCCATTGATAGCTTTTATGTCAAACAAGAGCGCTTTCATTCCTGTCATATGTCTGGAAGCTCCACTATCCAGAATCCACTTGGAAAGTACGGATCTCTGGAGCCCCTGCACATTTCAACAATTAGTTAAACAGCGCGACCCAAGCCTTCTTGGTCTTGGGTTGAATTGGATAACCATCATCGTAATCAAATTCACACTCGTCAGCATAATCAAATTCATATTAATCATCTAGAAATGCCAAAGTTTCCAAGTTACAAATGAAATAAACAAGGCACCTATTTATAGCATTACAATTTCACTGGTGAGAGAACATGTTCGGGCGAACTTGACCTAGTCAAGTTCGGCCGAACTTGACTTCATACACACCATTACCAGCGAACTTGACCTAAATCTCACTTAAATACGCCTCGTTTCTAACAAATTAAGCCCTATTCACTCAGACTCGATACATAATGACGTAGGAAACAGACATATGCACCAACAATATCTAATTCATGTATCAAGTTCAACTTAATGATCTTGATTAAACGATTTGACACTAAATTGACGCATTTATTCAAATGTAAGTTTCAACTTAATGAACTTTTAAACTTTTCTGATCAATTTTAAAAAATTTTAGATTTTGTTCAGCAACTCTAGATTTTGAAAATCAGCTTTTCATCATCAGTGGTCGAAACTAAAAGATAATATAATCTTTTTGTTTTTATGAAATGAATATCAAACACTAAGTATGTACAAACATATTTACAAATATATTTTTGTTGAGTTTGTGTTAAAGAATCATATCAGATATTTGAGACATATCACAAGTACCATTGACCTCTTTATGACACTAAGTTTTAAACAAATTTACCTAGATTGTCAATATATTTGTCCTCTTAAACTTCAACACATTTCTCAATTGTTCCAAGATACGTTTTGTAGAATTAAGAAACTTGACTTAACTACGGTTCCCATCTCAGAATATACTCCCGCATCAAGATTCCCAAGATTTCATCTTACAGGTGAATATAGTGTAACTGATATCTGTATCTGGGTTTTGCGAGACCTTGAGAGCTCAGGTTAGTACCACCATACAGACAAAGAGATGAAGGCTCGACTTTCAGGTAGTGTTCCAATTAAGGAATCTTTTAAGCACTGCAAATGATTAGATCTTTCGATTCTTTCAATTTTGCATGCAGTTTTAGGGTTTTTAGCAAAAGCATTATAGAAGTTCTAGGCTATTGCTTCCGCAAAATAAGAAGAACTTGTATAATACCCCAGATATCAACTATCTATAAAGACCTCGTATCTCAGAATCAGGCAATCTCTCAAACGAAATTTCGGAGTAATAAGTCCATATATCCGAGAGATGTTAATCCACAAGATTAAGTAGTTGTAAAATTTAGTTTATATCTCAGAACAATTTACTGAACGTGTAAAGTCTATCGACACATCCACAGTAAGACTTATTTATCACTTTTTAAACTTTACAATTCTTTAGCGTACTGTGATAGTCCACTGGTGTACTATTATTTCCTTAGTGACACTAAATTCTTTTTATCTTTTCAATGTTTTTGTACTTTTTGAAAATTTTCATATGTTTTTGTATTTTCTCAAATATTTCTCCCCCTAAAATCAAAAACATATTTTTGTATTTTAGTTTTTAAGAAATACTAATCTAAAAGATATACAAACCAATGTGGATCACGTGAACTCGTCGTCCGATCCATATTCAACCTCTGCTTCCGCACCTGTCAACAAATTATTAATACCGCTAAGCCTAATTAGATATTTAAATCTTGTTAAAGGAAAAACTTTGGTATAAAAATCAGCTTTTTGTTCATCGGTGTGGATTTTTCTATTCGTACCAACTTCTTTTCGTAGCAGTCACGAAAGAAGTGATAACGAATTTCTATGTGTTTAGTTCGTGAGTGATGAACATGATTTTTAGTGATGTCGATTGCTGCCTTATTATGTACATATAAAGGCGTATCAAGAAATTGCAATCCATAGGATTTGAGAATCCATAGGATTTGAGAATCCATAGGATTTGAGAACAACAGCTGGAAGAAGAAATGTGTTCTGCCACACAGGTAGAGAGAGACCATGGTTTGTTTCTTACATTTCCATGTTACTAATCGAGTTCCGAAGAACTGGTAACCAGCCGTCGTAGATTTTGAATTCAGCTTGTCCACCCCAAAGTCCGAATTAGCGTATCCCGTCAGATCAAAATTATCGTTCTTTGGATACTACAAGCCGGTGCTTGGACATCCCTTCAGGTAACGAAATATTCGCTTGACTATCTGCATGTGTGACACTCGGGGACTGGACTGATATCTCGTGTAAAGGCAGGTAGGATACATGATATCTGGGCGAGATGCCGTCAGATACATCAGAGATCCTATCATCGACCGATAGAGCGTATCATCCACTTTGGTTCCTGTTTCGTCGATGCAAATACCGTGATTCAGCGCCAGAGGAGTCGAAAGCGGCTTCGATCTATTCATGTCAAACTTCTTCAGAATATCATGAACATACTTCGTTTGATGAATGAATATGCCGTCTGGTAACTGATCAACCTGTAATCCGAGGAAGAATTTCATTTCGCCCATAGAAGACATCTCGAATTTCTTCTTCATGATCTTTTCGAATACTTTGCAAAGACTATCATCCATTGAACCAAAGATGATATCATCCACAAAGATTTGTACGATGATTAGATGGTTTCCGACTTCCTTGGTAAACAATGTACTATCCACTGTGCCTCTAGTAAAGCCGTTTCCAACGAGATGTTGAGATAACGTCTCGTATCAAGCTCTCGGAGCTTGATGTAATCCGTATAAGGCTTTGTCTAGGAGATAAGCTTTGTTCTTGTTCAGCGGATCGACTAACCCCGGTGGTTGGCCGACGTACACTTGTTCGCGTAGCTTACCATAGAGAAATGCGTATTTAATGTCTAACTGGTACACCTTAAAACCTTTCCAAGCCGCGAATGCAAGGAAAATGCGGATTGACTCTAATCGTGCAACCGGTGCATAGACTTCCGTGTAGTCAATTCCTTCTTGCTGGTGGAAACCTTTGACAACCAACCGAGCTTTGTTTCTAACAATCACACCTCGATCATCCCTTTTACACTTGAAGACCCACTTCGTGTCTATCGATTTCTGCTTAAGTGGTAAGTCTACAAGTCTCCAGACTCCTAGTTTCTCGAACTGTAACAACTCTTCCTGCATCACTATCACCCAGTTCTCATCACCCAGAGCTTCATTCACAGTCTTCGGCTCTATTTGAGATATGAAACATGAATAATAACAATAGTCTTGAGTAGGAGCCATTTGGGTATAGAAACAACTTAATGCTTTGTTGATTTGGCTTCTTGTTCGCACACCACTCTGTAATTCTCCGATAATGTTTGTTGAAGGATGATAAGAATAAGATCGTGGCATCTCCTCGCTAGGAACATCAACTGAGCTATTCTGATTTGAGACATTCAGATCAACATTCAAATCAACTTCAGGAGCACTAGATGTAGCTTCATTTTGATTGCTCGGGCCAGCAGATTGATTCAATATGTTGGATATCTGCTCGGATTCTTCATCGGAAGAAGATTCTCCATTATCATCAAAAGTTGGAGCTTCATCGGAGTCGGAATTCTGATTCTAAGAAATAATGGGCTCGTTAGTTGTATTTCCTTGTTCAGTGGAAACATTTGTTGGAGTTGTAATAGGTGTTACTTCTGCTTCAGAAACTTGTTCAAACGGAACACCACTATTACTCGGACCAGCACCAGAAGACGAAGTAGGACCAGTGGGTTGATTAACTACAATCGGTGTTATAATATGTTCTTGGTTTTCCGACTGTTGAAGATAATAAAGAGCTGTAAGTTCTTCATCAGACGGTTCTTCCGGCAAGTTGAATGACTTCCACAAATCTTGGTAATTGAACAACCACGCATCGCCTTTCCTCTGAATAGGAGTTGTGCACCGAAAGCAATCTACGTGTTGTGCTTCGATCACTTTTCTCAAAGCAGGAACATAAACTTTTCGTAGCGGACTAGAGTAACCAACGAAGAAACCTTCAAGCGTTTTAGCACCAAATTTTCCATCTTGATCAATCACTGTACATGGTGCACCAAACGACTCTAGATATTTCAGGTTTGGTTTCCTTCGGTTGATCATCTCAAAACATGTCTTTTTAGTCGGTTTGACAGTTAAGACCCTATTCAAAGTATAGCATGCCGCTGCAACCGCCTCACTCCAAAAGCTAACAGGAAGTTTTGAGTCTGCAAGCATTGTTCTTGCTGTTTCGATCAATGTTCTATTCTTCCTATCAGCTACGCCATTTTGTTGTGGAGTATATGGTGCACTAAATTCTTGCAAAATTCCTTTGGCGTTGCAAAACTCTTTCATCCTGTTGATCTTGAATTCCGTGCCATTATCGCTTCGAATACGTCTGACAGGCAGATGATATAGATTTTCGAGCTTCTTGAAGAGAATCACCAGATTATCGAACGTTTCATCCTTGGATTCTTGAAAGAAAACTCATGAATATCAAGAATAATCATCTGCCACGACCAAACAATATAGATCTCCAGTTCGTACATTTACCAGTCCAAAAAGATCCATATGTAGACGTTCAAGCGGCAACTTAGTAGAATTTAGAATATTCTTTGGATGTGATTTCTTCTTCTGCTTCCCTTTCTTGCATTCCAGACAGTGATCCGTCATGTGGAAGCTTTGAAGATTCACCCCCTCGACTAAATCATTATAACCAGAAAATTCATTTTTCTCAGATGTATGTGCCCCATTTTTCTATGCCATAGAATTGAATCTTTCTCCGTGGCTTTAGTGACAAAACATTAAGCCGATTTCGATGATGATGATGTTGTAGCGTTGCCCATATCTAACACATAGAGATCATTTTCTCGCGGAGCACGCATGAGAATCCAATCATCCGGAATTATGAAACCCAGCTTAAGTATCATACACTCCTTGTTGTTGAAGTGAACTGTGAACTGCTTGTCACAAATCTGCGAGATACTTAGAAGATTGTTCTCTGGCTCAGCAATGTAATTCACACAATCAAATGATACTACGCCATTTGAGAGTTTTCCTTCGACGACGATCTTTCCTCCTTGATTACCGGCAAAGCCAACATATCCACCATTAATAGCTTTGATGTCGAAGAGAAGAGCTTTCATCCCTGTCATGTGCCTTGACGCTCCACTATCTAGAATCCACTTTGAAAGAATATATCTCTGGAGCCCTTGCACACATTATCATTTAGTTAAAAAGCGCGACCCAAGCCTTCTTGGTCTTGGGTTTAGGATATAAATCTTCATAATCATCCTCAAAATCACCATCTGAGAAGTCACTGTTGTTACCATTTTCAAATGTAACTTTCTTTTTATCTTTTGATGATTTGTAATATGTTTGTTTGTTTTGCAAGTCGGCCTGTTTGAGAAAAACCAACAATTTGTTCATAACGGGTCGAACCGAGGTCATTAACTTGGACTCGGCAAACAAATTGGTTAACCAAGGTCATTTGCTTGGACTTGGTCAACTGAGTGGATTGTTTAAACTGGTAAAATCTGAAAAGTTCAGGGTCTAAATTGAAAATTTTGAAAAATTAGGGTTTGAAATTGATCAAGTTCGCCCGGACCTGTAAGCAAGTTCGACCGAACTTGTATAAGCTCATAATGTGTTATCAGTTAACAAGTTCGTCCGGACTTATGATCTGAATTTTATTGATTGGAATAACAAGTTCGCCAGAACATGTTAAGTATAAATACTTTGTAAGTTCGACCTAACTTCATTATCAGTTATCACAGTCAACAGAGCGAACTTGAGCGATTTTTGAAATTGGCACACATACGTCGAATTGCTGCCCGATTGTTGAGTGAATCTTAGTGATTTGCACACTAAGACTCATGGCTATGGTGAGTAATTGGAATTTGAACCGTGAAAAGATATAGTTTAAATGATATGGACTTGTGTTGAACGATTAGACTTGGTTTAGGATGATATCGGACAAATGGAACACTAAAATATGATCAATAATGAAAACGATCATAAACATGTTAGAAATTTGATTCAAATTGGTCCTGAAATGGTGTTGCAGGTTTTGGTGAAAAGGATGACAAGTCCGCCTGAACTTGTCCGTTGGTTATTTGAACCAAGTTCGGCCGAACTTGTCCTCATAAGTTTAGAGATAATATCTTTTATAAGTTCGACCGAACTTGTATGGGAATTTCAGAAAATTCATAAATGTTTGATAAGTCCGACGGAACTTATTTAATAAAATTTCAAATGTTAAACTTTTGCAAGTTCGCCCGAACTTGTTCTTAGAAAATGTTTAAAAATATTTAACAAGTTCGCCCGGACTTGATGATTTGTAATGTGTTTGTTTGTTTTGCAAGTCCGCCCGAACTTAACTTGGTGGTTTGCCACATTAGGACCAGAACGATCCGTACAACGGACCTACAAGTGCTATCAGAGCCTGGATACCTGAATTGGTGAAATCATTGCAAGATCTACTCTTATTCTACCTCTTTCTATCATTTTTCTTCATTTTGCAAAGAAAACAATGAATTCACGGATAAAAGTTGCTAATTTTTGAATATTTCATGTAAAATACACTTTTGATAAACCCTTGAGAGTTTGGACATCAAATTCAAATGAATTGATATCAAAAAGTTGAAAAAACCATGTTTGGCAAACTGATTTTGGTCGAACTTAACATCAAGTTCGCCCGGACTTGATTAAAATTCATTGATTTTAATCAAGTTCTCCCGAACTTGACTGATATTTCAAGGTTTTCCATACAAGTCCGCTCGAACTTACCTATTTTTACTTCAATTTTTATCAAGTTCGCCCGAACTTGATTAAATCTTGTTGAAAAACTAGTATAAGTTCGCCCGAACTTGAGATCTCACTTGAAAATCTACATAAGTTCGCCCGAACTTCATCAGGGAGAAATTTTTCCAAATTGTCAACATAAGTTCGCCCGAACTTAATCAGGGAGAAATTTTCAAAATTCAAACACAAGTTCGCCCGAACTTGTGTAAAATCACAATCTGATTTTTCTCAAACTGCAAGTTCGCCTGAACTTGTCTGTGTTCTGATCGTTTTTCGAAGTTTGTGAACGTGTGTTTTTCATCGATATTTTTTCAATTTTTCAAGATGGAAGATCTTCACAGTGCATTCATGACGGCTTCAGCTTCAAATGCTCAAATGGTGAATCAAGTGAACATCGACAACGAGATGGGCACGTCTGCAAAGCCTCCAAAACTCATGTGTATGGACGAATATGATGGATGGAAAGAGAAGTTTATGAATTGGGTCCAAGCTACATATTTCCACAGCTGGGTGGCAATAGAAACTGGTTATACATGGCCCAGAGATGAGAATGACAATTTTATCGACATCAGCAAGTTCTCAACTTTACAGAAAGATGCTTACACCGCCGAGAAGAAAATGATAAGCTTAATTCAACAGTCGGTGAAGGTTGTAGAAAAGGAAGTTGTTAAAGTGCAACAAAGCTATGATGGCAAATTTGACAAAGGTAGGTCCGGAGGTAAAGGTTGTAGAAAAGGAAGTTGTTAAAGTGCAAATCGTCGAGGTTGAAAAACCATGTACGAAATGTGCTGAACCATGTGTTCAATGTGTTGAAAAGTCTCAGATCATAGCCAAAATCAATGTGCATAATAACAATTTCAAATATGATTATCGCACAATGAAAGAAGCATATGACAAAATGAAAGATGATTATGGTAGACTTGATAGAAATAACATTAAACAAGATGATACTATCAGAATGTTAAAAGCTACTTTAATGGAAAAACAAAAAGCTATTAATGTTTATATAAACAACATTGCTGAAGTAAAACCAGAACTTCAAGACATGACAATCGAAATTGAAAGAGTAAGACAACTTCTTAAGAGCTATACCACAAATGCATATGTCATCGATCATATTCTTCCAACGATCTCGTCAGAAGAAAATGTTCAGAAAATCAAAGATAAGAAACATGGAGACTATAGCAATGTTCCACCACCCCTATGTGAAAAATATTGTCGCAAAAAGGCTGAGGGGATGGAAAAGGCGCTCAACATTGAACTTTTAACCGAAAAGAAAAATGAGCTGCCTGAGAACATTGATATAACCTACATAAGTGATGATGGCGAAGCGGTGGTTAAGAATGTTGTTGAAAATGTTTTGAATGACTCTGATGATGGCAACTTTAAGAGCGCCAACTCGAGTTCGAATAATTCTTATTCACAATCTGAAGATGACGATACATCATCGAAAGATAGCCTAAGTGATGATCCTAACATTGTCATGTACAAAGTTAAGGATTCTGATAGACCATGCTTCGACGATAGCTTTCCGATTCGGAATGTGAAAGAAGATCAGCTTGATAAATTCTTCAAACTCGTTGAAGTTTCATCAGAAGATTTAGAAATCAATCAAAAGACGTTTTACTCTAAACCTAAAAGAAACAACTACCGAAGGAATGGTGGTGACTTTCCGGAACATAGGAGAGCAGGGTTGGGTTTAGTTGTGGAAGAAAAACCGAGCAAGAAAATGTCACCATTTCACGAATATAAAGATAAAAACATGAAATTTGTGTATGGGACAAGCACGGCCCAGGAAGAAAGTTTGATTGGAAAGCAGTCAAACGATGAGTTTAAGAAAGAAAAAGAACTTTGAGATAAGGCTAAATCCGCAAGTGGTGTAAAACCCACCAGTGGACATTCTCATGATGATCGGACTTGCTTCAAATGCAATGAAGTTGGTCACATTGCACGCAAGTGTCTGAAATCTAAGCCGGTCTATCTTCGAAGGAAAACAAGTTCAGATGTTGAAAAGCCTAAGCAACCAGAGTTTGTAAAACCCGTTAAAATTCTGAAAAGAAATGAAACTAAACTTGAAGTTAAACCTAAAACTAAATTTGAAAATTCAACTTTCAAGAAAGGTGAAACTTCCAAGTCAAATGAATCAAGGTTTACATAAAAAGGCAAACATAAAATCACAATCTTGGATTGCTAAAAAGAAATCATCAACATCAGAAGTTACCAAGTCTGAGCTAGTTAAGACTGGTAACAACAAAGAGTCTAAATTTGAGATTAAAACTGATAATGTCAAATTGGACAATCAAGTTCGCCCGAACTTGATATGGATTTTATGAAAATTGTCAAACATTGCTAATTTTGTCTCGATCTTCGTGTTTGCAGAATATTTAGCTCACGTTCAACAAGTTTCACAATACGTGCATCACGCTACACAAGACTATCGCTCGAAGCATTTGATGATATTCTCGCATTTATGGAGTGGATTCCAATTCATAAAGCTATTACAGAAAAAACGGTGGTTTATAGATCGCACGTTTGCAGATTTTGGAGTTCTACAGCGATGAATGAGGATGCTACAACGATCAAATCAGTGGTTCGTGTTGGAGAAGAAGATAAGGAGATTATTGTTACTGAAGCTGATATTCGTAAGGTTCTGAACTTCAACGACGACAAAGATGATCCGATGATGCTTGATGAACGAATAGTTAGAGGGTGTTTTTGCCGAATGGGATACAAGGGGCATGTTAATGAATCTACTTCGACGAAAGGATCAGTCCCTAACCCCTACAAGTTTTTAATGCACACTATTATTCACGCTTTCAGTCATCGAAAGGTTGGATTGGACGATGTGCATGATTACATGGCATGCCTGGCCACAACGCTTATTCTGAACAAGAGATTCAACTATTCAAAGCTGGTATTCACGCATTTGAAGAATAACATGGGATCCAATAGACTTTTGATGTATCCTAGGTTTATACAGATGCTGATAGATGACAAATTCAAGAAGATAGCTAAGGATCCTAATGACATATTGTATCTAAGTCATTTGGATGATACTACTATCAAAAAGCTTATCACATTCCAGAAACAGTCATCAGCACCAATTGCAAAGCCTTTATTCGGTGCTAAAGATTCTGAGAATTACGTCGCGCCACCAGAGTACAAATGGCGTAAAGATGATAGCGGTGATGAAAATGAAAGGAACGCTGGGATAGAATGGTTGTCGACCTTCAAAGAGAAAAGAAGCGACTGGTTTCTAAAGAAAGTTGTTGTTCAAGAGAAGAAGAAAGTTTCACGAAAGTCAAAGAAGGTTGAAACAATGTTAATTGATGAAGATGAGCCTGTTAATGTTCAAGCAGAAGCTGGTTCAAGTGCTGCAGTGGTTGTTGAAAGTCAGGAAAAAACAACGCAGGAAGATGATGCTATTTCTGCAACTTCTGAAAATGATGAAGATAGCGATGATTCGATTGAAAAAGCTACAAAGAAATCAATTGCCGAAACAGCTGCAGAGAAAATCAAAGAAACTGATGCAGATTATGAACCGGAGACTGAAAAGGGTTCTGACGAGGAGAGACCGAAAAAGAAAGCTAAAAGAGTTAAGTCTTCTGTAACAGATACAAAAACGAAGACTACTGGATCTCCAAAGACAAAAGGCAAGAAAGTTCAAAAGCCAAAAAGCAGACGATATGTGAGTCAAAAGAAGAAAAGCACAGAAGTCACACAAGAACCTTCTGGTGCAGAGACAACATGAGTTACACAAGAACCTCCTGCGATTGCTACAACAAAATCTGCTGAAGTCCAAGAGACGATAGTACAGACATGAGTCACACAAGAACCTCCTGAGTATGAATTGATCGAAATTCCTATCTTCATGTCTCAAGATCCACCGACAGCTTCTCAACCTGAAAGCTCAACACCTAAAGAAGTTCCAGTGTCTACACCTACGAGTACTCCAAATTCTACACCTAAGACTACTCTGAGGTCGAAGATGTTTGGAAATATTTCTGACGAGCCTGTTTCTCTACAAGATTTGAATGATTTCTTCCCAGAATCTGATATTGATGAACTAGAAAAGCGTGTTAAAGCTCTGGAAGATAAAGTTGCAAAGAACGAAGTCGAGAAAGAGTTAGAAAAGTTGGTGAAGCAAAGCGAAATTGAAAAGGAGATTCTAAGCGACAAGGTCAAATTTCTAGAAGGAGATCGTGGGTATTTAAAGGCGTTGATTGAAAGTCTGCAGGATGCAAATGAACGATTACTCAAAGAGATAGCAGAGCTAAGATCTGAAAGAGCTTTGAACGATCGAAGATTCAACAGATTGCAGAAAGTATTATCCAACGGTTTGGGAATTGACTTTGCTGCAGAATATGCTCGTTTAGATTTGCAAGAAGCAAAAGATAAAGCAGAGAAAGAATTGGCTGAACAGGGGAAAGGAAAGCAGGTTATCGAAAGTATGCCTGAGATTACTGAGACTGTGATAGAATCAGCAAAAGCTTCTGAGTCTGTGGTTGTACCAGAAACAGAAACTGAAAAGAAAGACGATAAAGAAGCTGAGGATAAAGATGAAAATGATGAACCTGCAGATGATACGAAAGACGACTCTGACAATGATGATGGTGATAATGATGATCAAGGAGGAGTTGGTCTGAAAGTGGTTGATGCCAAAGTGAATGATGAATTTCATTTTTCCTCGTTGTTAAATGATGATACTAATATGATGGAAGATCAAAGCCAGGGGGAGCAGACAGGGAAAACAGGACAAAAAGATGTTGATATGACAGATGCTATTACTGTAAATCCTGTTGCTGCTATTCCGATAAAGCCGATGATTCTGATGCTTGAACACAATGTCGAGGAAAGCGAGTTTGTTCACAACTATTAAAAGGAAGATCTAGCAAAGTTACTTAATATTGATGCAGAAACGTTCGATTTGGACTTTGAAGAATATGTGGTGAACATAGATACGTTCGAGCCGAATGAATATAGTTACAAACGTAGATCTGAAGCTGACGATTACAACAAAGTGATCATTGAAGATTGGTCGTCAGACGATGAGAAAGACGAAGCAGAAAAGTGTGATGGTGCAAACACTGATAGTTTTCCAACATTCGAAGAGATGTATGAGCAAATGAAATGAAGGTCTGCTGAGAGATAGGATTGCAGAGTCTGTACGAGAAGGAAAAATCCCTAAACCAATGACGAAGGAAGAAATTGCACAAGCAAAGAAATCATGGTTTAAAGAAATGCTGAGAGAACGAAAGTTTTAACGTCCATTAGCATTCTTTACCAGAGATAAAGATGTTTCATTTGGAGATATATTGAGCTAGGGATGGTTTAAAGAATTGAACGTTTATGCCATTAAAGGTGAGTTTGGAGTTCAATACTTCAAATACTTGGCAGATTCAAAACTCTTCCTTACTGGGATGTAGAAGAGCTGGTGCAGACTAGAAATGTCACATATCATATGAAGTTTATTGATCACTTGCTATGGAAGATGATTTAGTTTGAAGCGACGCAAGGTTTTAAGTACTGTAAACCATTCATTCCGAAGCGCCGAATCAAAACAGATAAGAAGACTGGTATTAAAGATATTACATTGATTATGAAACGTCCAAGAGCAATGAGGAACATGCCCTTAATGCCGATTGAACATAATTTCTATCCATTATTTAAGTGGTGGCAAATAGATCCGACAACGTGTGAAGTAGTGATTGTTCTCAGATTTGAAGATAATTTGAATATCACTCAAGAAAGGGTTGAAATGTTTGGGATAGAAGGATTGAGAGAATTATGGAGGACGATACGAATACTAGACCCGATGTGGCTAGTAAATTGCTCGAAGGAGGATATCAAGTGTTTATTCTTTAGTAAGATTTGTTATGAAGAGCGTGAGAAAGAACAAGTGATGCAATATAAGAGTGTTGTGAATGTCTATTATGCGCATGAAGTTAATTCTGGAGGAATGTGGGAATTGAGTTGGAGAGAGATAGAACGCGAAGAATTTCTGAACGAAGAAAGGCGCCGGGAACAATTTCTAGAAAGAACAAAGGAGGCAAGACTGAGATGTTTTCAATTCATGACAAAAGTGCCACCTACAGATCAAACGCCGATTCCATCGCAAGAATGAAGAAAGAAGCCAATCGAGAACTTCTTTGGTCGCGTGAGGAAGGGATAAAGCTTTGAAGATTGATCAAGACGAAGACGATATCCAAGGGGGAGTCTGTTAGTACATAATGTCTATGTCTTAGTCTTGGAATGAGTCTGTTTACTTTGGGCTAGATTATATCAGAAATAGTCATATTTATGTACATAGTATGACAAGTTCGCTTGGAATCATGATGTGAGAACAAGTTCGGCCGAACTTGTTGTATACAAGTTCGGCCGAACTTGTGTAGCCACCAACGAACTTGTCACACTATAAATAGGTGACTTGGGTTTCTCATTTGTAACTTCTGCAACTTTGTCACTTGTACGGCGAAGCTCTGCCCGATATGGATTTGACATGTAAATGAACTTTATAATCAATAAACAACAATTAAACAGTAAATCTTTGCATATTTGATTAACATGTCATATAGTTTCCGCCTATACGAACGTTAGATACCAATTTAAGTTCCTATGCTAAACATGGAGCGATCTAACAAGAGAGATTTTGGCAAGTCAGAGGCGAAGCTCTGTCCAAGTGTTTCCAGGATTTGTAACGTTTACTAATCAATGAAATGGTGTTAAACAGTAAAGAACTTGTATCCAGTGTCGCCTATGCAAACGGATTCCGCACATTTACCTTAGGTTTGCCAAATTAGGACCAGAGCGATCCGTACAACAGACCTACAAGTGGTATCAGAGCAGGATTGGCCTAATTGGAAGACACTGGACATAAAACTTCACATCTTCAACTCATTTCTTTCATTTTAAACTTTTCTTGGACATTACATGGACAAAATGGACTGATTTTCAAGTATAATACGTAAAATCCATACTAGTAAAACCCTTGAAAAGATCAGAGCTTAAAACAAACGAATTCATGTCGAAAATTTGAAAAAACCATGATTGAAAACACATGTTCGCTCGAACTTGCCATCAAGTTCGCTCGAACTTGACTGAAAAACTAACTTTTTGAGTGAAATCAAGTTCGCCCGAACTTGATTAATTTTTCAAGGTTTTTAGTGAAGTTCGCTCGAGCTTGACTTAATTTTCATCAAATTTTATCAAGTTTGCCCAAACTTGATCATTTTTGATTTAAAATTATTTACAAGTTCGCCCGAACTTGCTGTTTTTCTTGAACTCTTTCACAAGTTCGCACGAACTTGTTCTTATGGTGAAATTTTCATAAAATCTTAACAAGTTCGCCCGAACTTGTTAAGTAAATGATTTTCACAAGCTGTGACAAGTTCGCCCGAACTTGTCTAAGGGTTTCTATAAAAAAGGCATGAAAATTCAGAAAAACATCTCGGACATCATATATTCATTAGATTCGTATGGATGAGACGAGTTTAAAGCTCTAATCTGGTAAAAACGGTTTTCCGAAAAATTTTAAACATTTTTAGCAAACCGATACATTAATATTGTCGATTAAAAAGTCAAATTTTCCTAAAATTGTTTGTTTGCTAATCATTTTCAAGTGTTTTTGAACGACATATTAGTTTGGAAAACGGAATGGGGTCCGTGAAACCGCCAATGTTGTTAAGTTTTGATGAGTATGAAGTCTGGAAAGGAAAATTCGTCAACTGGTTTCATTTGAATCATTTCAACAGTTGGGTTGCGTTTAAAACTGAATTTAAATGGCCAACGGATAGATATGGAGTTACTATTGCAATATCAAAGTTTACACCAAAACAAGATAGGGCATATGTTCATGAGAAGAAGATGCTTAGTTTGATACAGCAGTCTGTTACAGAAGACATTGTGAGATTGTTACCAAAATATGATACGTCACAAAAGCTGTGGGATGTTTTACATGCTAAATATCTGGAATGTGCTGAGATGATCAAGAGCAAGAAGACTCTAATCATGAAAGAGTTTGAGACTTTCGCGATGATCAAAGGCAAAACAATGAAGTCAATGATAGATCATTTTTGTCATTTGAAAAATCAGATGAGTAAACATGGCATGAATAAAACAGAAAGATAATGCATTGACAGGATGGCTGAAGTACTTCCGAAAGGTGAATGGACAAAATACTTAAACGTATTAAAGGAAAGTCCGAGCTGGGAATTTTTCAAGCTTTCTACCTTCATTGACAAATTAGAGGGATATGAAGTAGAATTACTAAAGAAGTCTGATCTTGTCAGTGATCAACAAAATGATTTGGAAACACATAGATCAAATAATCAGTTGAAGAAAGAAGGGAGAATAATGGCAAAGAACTGTGAAGCACAAGTTTCAAGTACATCTACAAATGAGTGTTCAAGTTATAAACCAATCTGCCCAGTTTATGATGTAGATATCTATTGGGCAGATAATGCCAAACTCTTGAGTGAGATTCAGAGTTTGACATTAGAAAATAAAAAATTAAAAGAAAATGAAAAGAATTTTGAAAAAAAAAATAAAAATTTTAGAAAATGAATCTTACAAATGAGAAACCAAAGACTCCTATATATAGTAGTACAAGTTCGCCCGGAATGAGACATAACCAAGTTCGGGCGAACTTTCGGGTGAACCTTTTCATGTGCTCTACAAGTTCAGGTGAACTTGTCTTATATCACACATAAACTTCACGTTTCGCTCCGAAACACAGACTCGACGTAATACGATAACGTAGGCAACAGACGTATGCATCAACATAGTTTATCATCTACAATCTACACAACTCCATCACATCCCACCATGGTAAACTCTCTGTATCATTAATGTACCGGAAGTAAACGTTGTATTCTCTTCGAATAGCAATCTTTTTTTATCTTCATAATCCATTTCCTCCGGCTAATAATATCACCCATAGAGATGCCTTTGTGTTGAGTAAGGAACTTTAACGAACATAAGAACTTTCTTTTAGGATTCAACTCTTTAAACCACTTCGTTATGTCAACAACAATGTCTTCTTCATTGATCACATGAACACTTCCTTGCTTTTCTTCAACTCGTCTCTTTAATATATCTTCAACTTCTTGAGTGAATTTCTCATTAAACATAGGAAAGTCTTCGTTAATGTTGTTGGCATAAAAACTCTCGTCATCATCTGTAGTATCTTCTATTTCAACGCAATCATAATCATTAGCGTCAACAACCGATTCAAAAACATATTCTTCATTTTTTTCTTGGTTTTCTCGAAATCGAACACAAGCTCATCTTCTGGAATACCATAGAGTTTTACTTATTCTTCTCTTATATAGTTGTGTACAAACTCTCCTTCTTCGATTACGTAGTCTTTCTCCATGAATTGTGGGGAAACTTCACTATCAGGTACAAATGTAAATGATACTGCATCTATGATGATTCCTGTAGTTAAACGCGTATACACCACCGTTGTTTGCTCTTTGTTCACATTTTGCTCACCAAAATCCTCCTAACCTTTTGTACCTTGGTCATCTTTCAGAGAGGTCATTCTGCTAAGACTTTCGGTATTTCAAGACTTAGAAAATGTTTTGCTAGTAGATACACCAACACCACCTTAATTGTGACAACTCGGACTTTCCCTTCACATCCCATTATGCGTTGTAATTATGTGAAAATTTATAAACGTGATTTTTATAATTGGTTGTTCATTTTTATATATAATAATAAAATACCTAAATTTGCTAGTATTGTTTAGAAAATGTAATTTTGTACTATATGTGCAGCCGCACACATGACCCGGTCACACACTCCAAGTGTGTGCCCTCACCTTACCACTCTTAATTAGCCTCACACCCCATTTATTCCGACCCAAATCCCCACACACTTAGGAGCCGCACATGTCCCATGTGTATTTAAACCCATACACGGCCAAAGAAATCCTAGCAGTCATTCCAATCCTTGATGGGAACAACTTTTCAAGAATATTCCTTCTTTTGAGCAACATTCCCCTCTTTTGAAAGATTGACAAGAGCCTTCTTCAAAGATTTCCTCTTTTATTTTTGCACACCCCTCCTTCTTGATATAAATTCTTGGTTAGTATGATTCTACCATTAAAAATTGATGTTCCTTCGTTTGTTAGTCACTATTTGATTGTATGAATGATAATGTTTATACTTACTTATTGATAAACAAGAGTTATCTACAATAGTGGTTTAGGGTTTGATAGAAAACATGGTTTAACTTGTTTGGATGAATAAAAGACAATCTGATTGTGAGAATGATGAACTAGGATTTGCTTGATGTGTATTGATGATTTAGTATGGCATGATATTCATAGATTGTTCAAAGAATGTTAATAAACTGGTGTGATTCTAAATCCGTTTAAGAACCATGATTAGTGTTGATGGGATGATGAAAATATGTGTTGGTTGATAGTCTTACATTACTTGGTAAACCTGTCGTGATGCTTGATTTGTGTTATTGATGAACTAGGATTGTATGTTGACAGAAGTCTTGTTATTTCTGTATGAATACATTGATTGATGACGATGGAATAATAAATCAGATTGTTTTGATAAATGTAATAACTGATGTTCGTAGTTGGTTCAAATATTTGTCTGATGATTGTTGAATAAACCTGTTTGTACGTGATGAATGTGATATTAGGGTCCCTAGAAAGATTCTATTTGATTTATTTGGGCCGTACACCCTCATCTCACACATTTGATTTGTCGCACACTCTATATCGTACACCCTTTAGAGCACATTGCATCACAAGCATGGTCGCACACTACATATTGTGACCGTACACATTAAGGCCACACACCCTTATTGTACAATCATCTGATGCACAAAGTACAATCTAGCCATGAATGACCGCTCACCAGAGTGTGGGCCACAAACTCTTAGGTGGGTTGTTAATTTGTTGGGCCGCAAACTTGTGATGGACTGCCTAAGTTACTGTTCAGTATTTATGCTTGTACAATAAGTACATACTTAGTTCACATGTTTGTTTAAGTGATACAAAATGTTATATCTTGTGTGCTACTTGCTAGCTACGTGTAGAAATACGTGGATTACTTGCATACAAGCTAATTAATATTGGTAACCATAATAGGACGTGGTTGACCGACTTTAGAACAAGTAAATTATCTGCCGAGCAAAACAAAGGTGAGTTCACACATTTACTAAAAGCATGTATTCCCGGTGGTTGGAACGAACTACACTTTCCCTGGTTTGGGATTGCCTAGTATTTCGGGGAGGAATACTACTAAAAACTATTTATAATTCATGTCTTTAGCGTACTAAACGCAACTCTATCACGAAGTCCCTACTTACAATATCATTCTGAGGAGGACGTGCGTGAACTAATACGCCTTGGCGACCGTCAATGATGGTAGACATTGACAAACGGGGCAACAACGATTCAACAGTCGCAAGTGTTCGGTATTATGCAGTTTAGTAGCTTATAGATGGGGTAGCTTCCCATAACATGATTATAAATGAGTAATTTAACAACTTACGTTTATGGAAAATAAAATCGGAAAACCGTGAACTCGCCGACTTTATGTTGACACCTACTGCATGTTTTAGGTACAGCTTAGGAGCTTGCGGCGGAGGAGTGTAGTGGTTGCGTTGAAGCTATAGCATTTTAATAATGTCTATGAACTTTTAAACTTTTGTTGGACTATTAAACCTTATGCTTCCGTTGTTAAATTTAACGTTGTTTTTGAACTTTGAAGTGTACTCACTATTCGTATTGGCAGTGATGAATTTACTTTATTATATTTAATGTTCAATGTGATTGGTGGCATGATCCTGGTCAGTCACACGCCTCGTGGTAATACTCCGCAATATGGAAATTCAGGGTGTGACATTGATCATCATCATTATCATCATTGTTTTGGTAAAAAATTACCGAAGCAATTTAGTGATCAAATTAGTTTTGTGAGGTAGTGTGCTAGTAGTGTTTATGAAGCTTGTATTGGTTTGCTAGTTTGTAAAAACACTTTTTAGGATACACCTCAGGATATTGAGTTATATCAACAATCAAACAATGAGCAAAAATGTAAAGGTTGACACAAGATGTACGAGGAATGCCCTTGATCAATCTAGGTCTCCGGCATAAAACCTCGGGAGCTGACAATCGTCGCTGCCTTGTTCTTCTTATTGCTTAAAAATCAAGATACAGTGCAGGATAATTCCCAGATCGTTGCTAAGTGTTACAAGAATTGCTAGTGTTGAGTGTTTGTGTGTAATTGTGAAAGTAAATGACATAATTCGAGAGTAGTGAGTGAATGTGTTGTTCCCTATCGATCTGGTTATCCAGTATATATAGTTACAAAAAAAAAACAAACTTTCCTAAAATGGTGGGATCCCTTGGAATATTCGCTATCAAACGTTATTGACCGAGTATTGCGGTTTCAACGTCTTTCTTCTAACCATTAAGACCGAGTCTTCAGGTGAACAAGTCTCCATGAACGTTGTGATCCTGTAGCTATGTCCTGCATGCGAATAATTAGTAATCACCAGGATACTGCCTCAGGATGTTACTAATATCCTGTTCTGGTATCCTGATCGTTAACAGCTATAATTAAGTCAAGATATAATTTAGGATATGGGCTCAGAATTTCAACCCTAACAATTGTCCCCAAAAATATAGTTGTCGGGATCCCGATCCTAACGGATATATTTTTACGTTTATCGAGGCAATTTAAGAGATAAGACCCCTGACATGATATGATGTAACTGCCCAGGCTATTTCTACTCATTGTCTCCCTATATCTTCTCGTCCTTATCCCCATTTAATCTTGACCGAGGAAGTAAAAAGGTAAAGCTCTCTCCCATCCTCTTATTGCTTTTCCTGTTTTTCGGCGAAGCATGGCAAGAAAAACTCGATCCAGCTCAGGTGATTCAGCCCTGTCTTCATACCACAAAACCTTCTCCAATACACAGAGAAGGAAGTCTATTCATTTGATAATGCGCATTTATCGGCGCTTCAATCTTCCGGCATCTTCACGGAAACTGTGATGTTCAAGGCATACGACCGGGAACTCCGATCGGACATGGTGTCCACCGAATGGCTCTGTTTCAACGCCTTTCCCTTTACATTAGGTCTTAGGTTCCCATTTTCTGATTTTATCACCGTTTTCTTCAATATCACCGGTCTCAGTTTCTGTCAGACCATGCCCATGCTTTGGCGTGTGTTGATCGTTCTTGGTCGAATCAAGAATACCCACATTCCTGAACTATGTGTCAATGATCTTCCATTAGCATACTGGTTGAGATCCCATGGGTCTAGCAGGTTCCTGTTTTACTCCACTTCTAACGACCATCTGATTCTCCAAGCCACCATGAACGAAGAGGAATGGAAATCCAAATTCTTTTTCGTGAAAAGAAGTTCGATCCCTGGTGGAGCGGATTATCCGGTGAAGTGGTTAACAAAGGGTAGGAACTAGGGTTTTAGGGTTATCCTCAGATATATCCTGTTCAACATCCTACTCTATATCCTGCTTTGACATCTTCGTTTTTTGTTGTTCACCGGATTTCAGGAAGCTAGCACCTCCCCTTGTTGATTCAGAGACCAGGATTAAAGCCATCTACCAACTACCGGAGACTGAAAGAAGCTTCATTCCAAACCCAATAGCATCAAGCCAACATTCAAGTTCCAACATGTCTGGTAAGTTCTCACTTTTTGTTTAAAGTTCCTGTATCAGTTTAGTTAGAAGAAATATTGAATAATTAAGTTTGAAATTACTCCCTGATTGCAGCACCAGCCAAGATTCTAGAAGTCTTCGATCTTGATGAGTTGGATAGCTACTCTGGAGCTGCACCAGTGAAGATAGAGCCAAGCTCTAAACCCTCCATCGTATCAAAGCCCTCCTCCAGCTGCAAACCCTCTGCTGTGCCTAAGCCTTCCTCAAGTTCCAGATCTCGGGCCTCCAGTTCTCGAAAGAGAAAGGATGCTGACTCCCTCGCCACTTCAGCCGAGGTCTCTCCTTCCTATGAGAACCTTGGATTTGCAGAATCCAGCAGCCTCATGACTTCCCTTCTTAACCAGGTAAATATTCTCATCCTATATCTTGTGAATATATGTTGAATTGATATCCCGGTTAATTATACTGATATCCATACCTTACACTGTAGGGTCTTGAACGCCTGACACATCTCTAGGTTATGGCTTGTGATTCTGTCAAGGCTTTGGAGGTCAAATTAAAGAAGGCAGAGATCGCCAATGAGGAATCAAAGGAAGGTCACCAAGGCCATGTCACAGCATTACGAAGACAAACTCAAGGCTATGGCCCGGGATACCAAACTTGCCGAGGAGAAGGTAGCTCAAGAGGCTCAGGCTAAATTGGATGCCACTCAGCTTCAACATGAACAAGACCTGATTGCCTACCGGGAAGGGCTTAAGGGTTCCGTTGTCGTCTCCCTCCTTCAAGCTAGGTTAAAGATGGCTTATGAAGCGAGAGCCGCGGGCTTTGAATGCCCTACCTGGGATACTGAATCTTGGGAGGCAAAACTGAAGGACCTTGGTGGCAAACCCGTAGAGCGCATTGCAAAATCAGCGACTGAGGAGCTTCCAAAGGCGGTTGAGGCTATCAAGGATTCTGGGGCTGTTACTGGAGTGGATGCTGGTGGTAATGCTGAGGCTAAGGAGGCGGTGACGGTTGGTGAAGATGCTGCTGTGTGAGAGCATCGAAGTGGGCAATGATGGATATTATTGCTTAGGCCGGAGCCCACTTTTTTGAATTTGAATGGTCCGTACCCTCTTTAAACAATTTACTTTCCCTGTACTCAAACAATTTACTTTTCCTGCAAAATGTGATGGCCAAAGGTGGAGGGATCCTGGGTTCCAGGACGAAGCCTTTGGTCATCAATATTCATATGCTTTAGAACTTATCATACTCTTCGTGGATGGGTCTTGGTTTAAGACGAAACCAAGAGTGTGACATTTTGGGTTGCTAATAGTAGACTAATCTTTTAGCCTTATCTGTTGTTGTTATGTTTTTGTATTTTGAGAGATATGTTTGAAATATTCTGATCAGATATCCTGGTCAGGATACTAATAAAATGTTTAATGCCTTTGTTATCTTTAAAAATATTAGATAAAAGCCTGGTTATACGTTCCAGGAGGAGTGTTTAAACCCAATTCGGAAGAAAGGTGATACCTTTAAACCTGTGAAGGGATCGGAATCCCTTAGACGTGAGAGAGGGGGCCAATCCTCTAGTCTTCCGATCCGTCTTGAGCAAATATCTTGGAGTGACATCCTGAAGCGTATCCTACAAAACATCCTTAGACTAAGGTGGGTGTTAGCTTGGATAACACCCCTCCGATGCTTAGGTCAGTATTGGGTTTCAACATAATAACTCAAATTAAATATATATTTAAAAGAGGTAGAATTCATACCATTCTGAGTTAGAAATTAAATTCTACACTCACTTGAAATAGGCTTTAAGATGTATAGCATTCCACGATCTTGGTATCATATCCCCCTCCACGGTCTTGAGTCGGTATGCGCCCTTCCGGATTCTGATTCAATTTCGTAGGGTCCTTCCCACTTTGGAGCTAACTTCCCATCAGCAGGATTAGTCGTATTCTGAAACACCTTTCTCAATACCCAATCTCCAACTTGGAATCTCCTAGTCCTTATATTCTTTGAAAATGGAGTTTGCCCAGTAGCATTCTTCACAGTTGTTCTATCAGCCCATAGGACAAATGGTAGTTCCTCAGCCCATCTTCCTTTCCTGGCACCTAACGTCTTCTTCAAGTTATTGACACTTATCTTATTGGAGGATTCTGCTTGTCCATTAGCCTGAGGATGCACTGGTGTTGATGTAATCATCTTGATCCCCCAACTTTTACAAAAATCTGTAGTCCTCTTGCTGATGAATTGGGAACCATTGTCACAAATTACCTCCGTCGGTATCCTGAATCTTGTTAGGATATTCCTCTTGATGAAAGATACCACTTCTTGATCCCTGACTTGGACAAACGCTTCTGCTTCAACCCACTTGGAGAAATAATCCGTCAATGCTAGCATGAAGACTTTTCCTCCCGGAGCTTTTGGGAGTTTTCCTACTATATCCATCTCCCATTCATAAATGGCCAAGGAGATATGATAGGATATAATGATTCTGCAGGCTGATGTAGTATATTGCTATGTCTCTGACATGCATCACATTTTCGAACATACTCAGCAGCATCCTTCCTCATGGTCGGCCAGTAGTATCCTGTTCTGAATACCTTAGAGAATAAAGATCTGCCCCCAGTATGGTTGCCACAATCTCCTTCGTGTATATCCTGAAGTACTTCCTTAGTTTCAGGATCTTCCAAGCACCTCAGGTATGGACATGCAAGGGATTTCTTATACAAAACATCATTTATAATTGTAAAATGAGATACCTTCATTCTGAAAGCCTTGGGGTTTTCATCCTTCAGGACATCTCCTTTTTCAATATACTTGACGATTGTCGTCATCCAGGATTCAAGATCCTTATTAGGATATGTTTTACCAGGATCCTGAACACTTGTTACCTCCTTATCCTAAGACTTCAAAAGTTCCATCGTAGGGTACAGGATATGTAATATTGGTATCTGAGTTCCTCCCGGTATCCTGACAGTAGATCCTAGATTTGCTAGAGCATCTGCTTCAGCATTTTCTTCTCTTGGTACCTGCTCAAGTGTAAAATTTTTGAAATATCCTGCTAATTTTTTAACAATTTCAAGGTATTCAACTAACTTTTCACCCTTAACTGCATAAGATCCATTGAAATGGTTAGTAATCAACAGGGAATCAACATACACTTGTAAAATTTTAACATTCAATTTCTTAGCTAATTCTAATCCTGCTATCAGAGCTTCATACTCAGCTTCACTATTAGTAGCAGGAAATTCACATCTAATAGCCTGGGGTAATATGTCCCCTGTGGCGATTTTAGTAGTATACGTAACCCTACACCTCTTATGTTAGATGCACCATCAGTAAACAATATCCAAGATCCTGAATTCTCACCTAATTGTTGTACTTCTTGGTCAGCTTCATTTTGAATATCACTACTAAAATCAGCCACAAAGTCTGCTAAGGCCTGAGACTTTATAGCATTTCTAGGTTCATATACTAAATCATATGCACTTAGTTTTACGGACCACTTAGCCATTCTCCCAGAATTTCGGGTTTCCTAAGCATATTTTTAACAGGATAATTGGTTTTAACACGTATCCTATGTGTTTCAAAGTAATGTCTAAGCTTAGTTGACGCCATAACTAGAGCTAATATCAATTTTTCTAAGTGTGAGTATCTAGTTTCAGCATCTAACAAACTTTTACTAACATAATAAACAGTATACTACTGACCTTCATGATCCTTTACCAAAACATCACTTACTGCATTCCCTGATACTGCAAGATATAGGGATAAGGGTTCACCATCCTCAGGCTTCATCAGCAGGGGTGCACTTGAAAGATATTGCTTCAACTCTTGTAGGGTAGCTTCATGTCTGTTTAATGCTGCTACTCTTCCCATTAACCTCTAAACATCCTTCATATTGGATGGTGATTTAAGATTTAGGATAGCTTTAATTTGTTCCGGACTTGCTTCTATCCCGCTCTTGGTCACCAGGTATCCTAAAAACTTTCCTGCCCCCACTCTAAAATGGCACTTAGCAGGATTCAGTTTCATATTATACTGGTCCAGGATATTGAAGGCACACTCTAAATCCTGGAGATGATCCTCCACTTTTTTGGGTTTCACCACCATATCATCAACATATACCTCAATGGTGTCCCCCATTTTGTCTTTAAACATCATATTAACCAGCCTCTGGTACGTTGCACCTGCATTTTTTAAACCAAAGGGCATGGCAGTATAACAATATATACCTGTGGGTGTCATGAATGTTGTATCCTCCTGGTCGGAAGGTTCCATTTGGATTTGTTGAAATCCTGAGGATGCATCCATGAAAGTCAGCATTTCATGTCCAGCAGTTGTATCCACCATGGAATCTATATGGGGCAGTGGAAATGGATCTTTTGGACAAGCTTTGTTGAGGTCTATGTAATCTACATAAACTCTCCACTTCCCATTCTTCTTTTGGACCACCACCACATTTGCTAGCCACCTAGGAAACTTGACTTCCCTAATCATCTTGGACTTCAGCAATTTTTCAACTTCCTCTTGTATAATTGTGTTTCTTTCAGGAGCAAATTTCCTTCTTTTTTGTTGAACGGGCCTGAAAGATTTATCAATTCCAAGTTTGTGAGTTATAATATCTTTTGATATACCTGTCATGTCTTTGTATTTCCATGCAAACGTAGACATCCTGCATTTCAAAAAGTTAGTAAGTTGACTCTCAATATCCTGAGGGATATTGGTCCCTACAAGCACCGAGATATCTTGATTATCTTGATCCAGGATAACTTTATTAACATTCTGCTCAGAGGCTTCCACGACATCCTAGGCTTGCATCCTGAATTGCTATCCTGCTTTAGATCTTGTTGAGGCCTTCATCGAAGAGGAATAACATTCCTTCGCCTCCTGTTGATCGCTTTCCACCTTGACTACGCCCCAGGGAGTAGGGATCTTGATACATTGATGATAGGTGGAAGGAACAGCCTTCATATCATGAATCCATGGCCTGCCTAATATAATATTTTTGCAGGATAATGAATCCTTGACACAAAAACATTGCGTTGAATTTACTCCTTCAATATATACAGGCAATTTATTTCCCCAACAGTGTTCTTTGCTTCTCCACTGAATCCTACGAGCACAGTGGATTTCGAGGTAATCTCCATTTCTGGAATGTTCATTCTCCTTTGGGTTTCCAACTAGATGATGTTGTTGTCTACCAGTATCCTGCGTACAAAATGATTAGCAATATATAAAGTAATCACCAGACCATCATGATGAGGATCCTGAATGCTATCCCGGTCATCATTATCGAACGTTATCATTTTGTCAGTTGTAAGCGTTGTCATCCTTGCTAGCTTGTCTTCCCTTTCTGCCTTAGCTTCCTTGGCATGTCTTTTAGCGGCAGAATATGAAGTTTCACATACATCGAATCCTCCGGATATGAAATTGATTATCTTGGCGTCCGGTGGAGGTGATGCTGCTCGTTCAGGATCCTTGTCAGTATCCTGACCCTTATTCTTCTTTCTGCCAAGAAGATCTTTTAAGTAGCCTTTGCTCAGCAAGTAGCTTATTTCCTTCCTCAGGGCTATGCAATCTTCTGTTACATGTCCAAAATCTTCATGGAAGGCACACCACTTGGACTTATCCTTACAATAAGCCTTTTGCTGGTTCTTTCTTGGCCACCTTGCCTTGTATCCTAATCCCTGCATGGCATATATTAGTTCTGGGATATTAACTGAAAAACAATATTGTGACAATTCAGGATATTCTTCAGCATCTTCATCCTCAACATCATTCACTCTTTTGTTGTCATTTTTAGCATATGGCTTTGAGCGATATGGTTTATATGAGGATTCCGACTTCCTATTCGTTGATTCATATGTTGAGGATGCATTCATCCTCTCTTGCATTTTCTTGTCATCTTCAAGCCTGATATATCTTAGAGCGCTATTCCGAGCTTCGTCCAAATTCCTGCAAGGGTTCATCACAAGATCCTGATAAAATTGGGAATCCTTCTGTAATCCCATCTTGAATGCCTGCACTGCCGTAGCAATATCAAGATTTGGGATATCTAGAGATTCCTTGTTGAATTTGTTAATATAATCCCTTAAAGATTCTTGAGAGCCCTGTGTTATCCTGTAAAGGTCACTTGTTAGTTTTTCAAAGCTTCAATGGCAAGAAAATTGACTGTTAAATAGATTAACCAAATGAGCAAATGATGTAATCGAATAAGGTGGAACATTTAAAAGCCATTTCAAGGCTGATCCTATTAAGGTGGAACCAAAGCCTTTGCATAAGCACGCTTCTTTGAGATCTGGTGGAATTGGGTTTACTTCCATCCTTTCCCTATACTGAGCAATATGCCCCCAGGATCCGTCGTCCCATCATAAAGCTTCATGTTGGGTGTTTGGAATCTCTTGGGAATTTCAGCATCACAAATATGGCGAACAAAGCGGGATATGTTGTGACTATCCTGGGATACTTCTGGTATTGGTTGCACTACCCCAGGCACACTCGATATCAGATCCTTCAATTTATGGAGTTCTCTGGACAACGCCGATGTTGCACTTGTATCCTGCGAAGATCCAATATTGTTAGTAGCAAGAGTATTAGCATTATTAATTAGATCACCAGACTGCTGATTCTGGCCATATCCTGGAGCGTATCCTGGGCCCCTCACAGTCAATATCCTGGCTGATGAGGGTATCTCAGGAGCATTGCTCTAGGAACGGGTTGGTACGACATTGCCATGATTATCCTCGGTATACACTGCGGAACTAAAGTTCAGATTCCTGGGCTGCAAGGGAGTGACGACATCCTCATCAGGTCTCCTGGAGTTGGATTTCAGGAGTTGTATTTCTCTCATTAACATCTGGTTAGTTTCCTGTTGTTGTTTCATCCGGTCCTGTATATTACCAAACAAAGACAAAATTTTGTCATTAGAAGCAAAAAGATGAGTTCTCCCTGAAACTCCGGATCTGGAGACATCTTGAGCAATGGTTGTGTCTCTTGGTGTCTGTCTTTCACTCCTCCTTTGGAAAGTCTGAGCTTGAGAAGGTGGGGGAGGTAATGAACCAGTTGTAGCAGAGGTCATAGCGGCCATGGAGGGAGAGCTCATGTTTGATTTCGAAGACATTGAAAACAGTTGTGAAAAAAGTTTTGTCGATAAAAAGCCAAGTAGTGATTTTAACAAAGTTTTTAATAGAAATATCACCACTCGCCCCACGGTGGGTGCCAAATTGTTTTGGTCAAAAATTACCGAAGCAATTTAGTGATCAAATTAGTTTTGTGAAGTAGTGTGCTAGCAGTGTTTATGAAGCTTGTATTGGTTTGCTAGTTTGTAAAAACACTTTTCAGGATACAGCTCAAGATATTGAGCTATATCAACAATCAAACAATGAGCAAAAATGTAAAGATTGACATGAGATGTACGAGGAAAGCCCTTGATTAATCTAGATCTCCGGCATAAAACCTCGGGAGCTGACAATCACCGCTGCCTTGTTCTTCTTATTGCTTAAAAATCAGGATACAGTGCAGGATAATTCCCAGATCGTTGCTAAGTGTTACAAGAATTGCTAGTGTTGAGTGTTTGTGTGTAATTGTGAAAGTAAATGACAGAAGTTGAGAGTAGTGAGTGAATGTGTTGTTCCCTATCGATCTGGTTGTCCAGCATATATATTCGCTATCGAACGTTATTGACCAAGTATTGCGGCTTCAATGTCTTTCTTCTAACCATTAAGACCGAGTCTTCAGGTGAAAAAGTCTCCATGAACGTTGTGATCCTGTAGCTATGTCCTGCATGCGAATAATTAGTAATCACCAGGATACTGCCTCAGGATGTTACCAATATCCTGGTCTGGTATCCTGATCGTTAACAACTATAATTAAGTCAAGATATAATTCAGGATATGGGCTCAGAATTTCACCCATAACAATCATTATCATCATCATCAAAACCTAAGTCGTCATCATCATCATTACCGTAATACAACTTTTCTTCGTCATCTTCTTCATCATCATCTATTTGTGAACCATATAAAGCTTCTATTGTATATCTTGACTAGTAAATGTTGGTTTAACATAAGGTTGTTTTGCTTGAATTGGTTCTGATTGAGGATCAACTTCAATTGGTTCGTTTACCTTTTCTTTTTCTTTCGCAGCTTCATCTGTTTCTTTTTCTATTTCTTCTTCACTTAGGACTTGTAGTTCTTTCATTTCTTTGACTTCTTCATTGAAATTAACACCCAATTTTTTCTCGAACACCTTAAAGTAATCTCTGAACTTCAATAACATACTAGCGTGTATTCCTTTTCGTTCAGTATTCTCAGCTACTTTCTATTGTTGATCTTTATTTTGTTTCCTCAATCGTTCATTCTCTTCAGCAAGACTTTCAACTTTACCATTTAGAAAATCAACCTTTTCTGCAACTCTAAAATATTTTCATTGTTTGGCTCGTTGAAGTAATCATACCTCATATCATTAAGATCATCTAGATTCAGAGCAGGAAACCGTTGTTATGACGAAGGACCTACTTGATATGGCCTTGATGTTGGTTTTGGTATTGATTATAATGGCAATGATGTTGGTGTCTTAATGTGAATGAAATGTGTCGTTTCAATATCCACCATCTCATCAGTAATAGGAGTACCTTTCTTAACACTTTCCTTTTGAACCCTCACTGGTTCATCGGTAGTTCTTTCAGCTGGTTCATTCACAACTTCAATAACCGGTTCATTAACTTCCTCGGTTCTTCAGCAGCTTCTTTCATTGTCTTACCAACATCAAGTTCTTCAACCAAATGTAATCTTAAATTCTTTCATTTCAATGTTACTAGTGATCTGTCTTCTTCATAGTAGTTTATCAATACTTTTCTTTCAACCACCTGCCTTTTTCACAACTTTTGGTACTTCTACCTCTGGTCGATAAGTTTCATCACGATCTTTATCAGTTTGCTTTGACGAACGTTTCTTGCAAATCTTGCTCTTGGATCGTATGCGCTTTGTTGTACTGGAATCTCTTCATTACTTTCAGTTTTTCTTCATCAGATTTATCTCTATCACTCGTTGTCGACACAACAACCTCTTCTTCAATTTATTCGATCTATACAGCCTTTCGTTTTCCTTTAGCCTCTCTAGCTTTTTTTGACTGACTTGGAGATTCTTGACTGTCTTCTTCTTTCCTTATCATCTTACTCTTTGAGTACCTGAAATTCTTCACGTTTCAATTTCAGAATCAGAATTACTATCATTGATTCTCCATTGAATTCTTCGGTGCCTTATAATCTTTCTTCTTCAAATGCCCAAACAAACCTCTAAACTTAAGTCCATTTTTCTCAGGTTTTCCTTTGTAAGAGATCGATCTTTCTAATGTAATATTGTTCATGTTTTCTAACTCCATCTTGTCTTTCTCTTTGTTAGGATATGAGTTTAACTTGTATGCTTTAGATGAACATATATGGATGTAATTCAAAGTGTTAGTGCTGATTTTATTTTTATTATGGATCAGGGATCCTTCCGAGTGTCATGAATGATTTTTTCTGAGACACACAGAGAATACTGGAAGGATTGAGGATCATTAGTACTTATAACAGTTACTAACATTTGTCTTCGATACGTTGTTTAAATTTAATGTAGGTATTTGTTGAAGACTAGGTCAAGTTGGAATATTGGAATACACTGAGAATTAAACACGTGCATTAAGCTATACGGACGTTGTGGACGAATGTGGGTGCTCCCCGATATCTCGGATAGTTAGTGGCTAGCTAAAAACTTAGTTATTTTAGGGGACATTAGGCTATTATTAGGAACTCTCTTGCACACTATTTTTATAAAACACTCGAAAGCTTACTGCCACACACTAGATCTTCATTGTAAACAGCTCAATATTCTTCGAAGTTGTAATCTTGCTTGTTTAATATAGTTGATAGTGATAGTTTCACTATCCGAGGTTTTTTATGCCAGAGATCATTCGTTGATAAAGGGCTTTTTCCTCGTATAAATCTTGGTGCTCTTCATTGATCATATTCACAACTTGTTCATACTGTTATTTGTCACACAAGCACTCGACCTCATAAAATCAGATTTTGTTGCATTATGCTTATTATGAGTTTTGACCAAAACAGTTCGGCGCCCACCGTGGGACAATCGGTGCTTCAATTCTAAAAATCTCATTCATTTCATTCATTTTCGTTCATTTCCGTCAACCATATGGCTTCTCAGGGAAAATCTGCTTCAAGTGCCATGCCGGCGGTTACCTCATCCGAGACTAGTGCATCGTTGCCTCCTCTTCCCCTAACACCCTTAAGGAGTGCTGAGAATCCTCAAAAGAAAACTACACCAGTTTACACAGGATCGAAAACCCTATACTGTTTCTTCGTCTACAACTACTAACAATGGTGTTTCTACTTTGATTTTGCAGATGAAGAACTACATGGAGCAGCAGGACAAAACCAACTAGAGGATCCTAAGGGAGATTGATGAAATCAAGAAGTAGAAGAGATCGGTGGAGGATCACTCTCCACTGATGCCCAAGTCATTAGATTTCGCTTCTCCAGCATCCACGATCCAACATTCAAGATGATCCAGTGTTCAGATTCAAGGATCCTCCAATTATCGGCAAGGATCACTAGCAATGAAACAGGCTTAAGGATCCTCGTCTCAAGTTCAGGGGTCCTACTTCCAGCCTCAAGGATCATATATCCTTCAGCGAGGATCACTAGGAATTATGGAGCCTCAAGGATTCTTCTATGAACCTTGAGGATCGCAAGGGATGTACTAGTCTAGAGGATTCTATGCACCACATTAAGGATCCTCATCTCAAGTTCAAGGATCCAACTTGTTCCAGGATCAAAGACCCTTAGGGAGCCAACCATCCTGGAACTCTGAAGTTCATACAGGAGACTTCATTCCTATGCAGACTATTGCTTCATCTGGTCCAACCATTACACCCGAAGCACATGGTTTTGGATATACGTCTAGGATACTGGTTCCAAACCAATCAGGAGGTAACAATTTCAATACATCTTTTGGTACTAATTATGGTTCCATGCAGGATACATGTATCAATCAGGCTATGGCACGGGAGCTCCAAAAGCTTAAGGATATGATATCCAGCGTCCCTAGAGTGGTTAAGCCCATTCCTGAGACCCCAGATGAAGTCACAGAGTGTCTCGTTTTGCACCTCCTAAATGCAATGCTGAGATACCAAAACGCTTTCAAACCCCCAACATGAAGCTATACGATGGTAGAACAGATCCCGGGGAGCATGTAGCCCAATACCGGGAAAGAATGGAGATCAACCCCATTCCAGAAAGGATAAAGGAAGCATGTCTTTGCAAGGGCTTCAGATCGACATTAAATTGGCTGCTAAGTCTTCCTCCTTACTCAATTACTTCATTTTCTCATTTAGTTAACTTGTTCAATAATCAATTTTCGTGTAGTAGAACCTTTCAACGATTAACTAGTGATTTATATAGGATAACACAGGGCCGTGATGAATCCTTAAGAGACTGCATCACTAAATATAGTATAGAATCCTTAGAAATCCCTAATTTGGATACTGCCACTGTTGTGAGGCATTTAAGATGGGATTGCTAAAGGATTCCACATTCTATGACGACCTTTTTATGACACCTTGCAGGAATTTAGATGAAGTGAGGAACATGGCCTTAAGGTTCATTCGTTTAGAGGATGATAAAAGAAACCAAGAGAGACTGTCAGGATCCTCGAAACAGGAAAAACAAGGATCATTCTTCAAGAATAATCAATCCAAACAATACTTTAGGCATGAAACCAAAATGTGCATGTAGTTGAACAAGAGGAAGACGATGAGGATTATCCTCCAATTTCAGAATATTGTTTTTCTGCTGATAATAATGAACGAATCCTTGCTATGTAGAATTTAGGTGACAATGCTAGGTGGCCTCGAAAGAATGACAAGCCCACAGCCAACAAGGACAATTCTGCTTATCATGAGGATTTCGCTCACCTCACTGATGAATGTATAGCCTTTAGGAAGGAAATTGGTTACCTTCTCCGCAACGGATACCTGAAGGAGTTGCTTGGAAAGAAATGATCAAAGAACCAGGATTCTGAGAAAGTTCCCGAAAGAGCCCCTCCTGCACCGGCTGATGCTCAGATCATTAACTTCATCTCCGGAGGCTCTGATATATGTGGAACCTTGTTTTCGGCAGCAAAAAGACATGCCAAAGAAACAAAGATGGAAAATGGGGAAACACAAGTTCGAACATCCACATTAACTCAACAGAAAATTATATCCTTTGATAAGGATGATCGTGTAGACATATAGGATCCTCATCATGATGGTTTAGTTATTACTTTGTTCATTTATAACCATTTTCTTCGCAGGATCCTCATTGTTGGAGGGAGTTCGGTGAACATAATACAATTGGATGTCCTCAAGAAGATGAACATTTCTGAATCCAAAATCATCCCAAGATCATCGGTGCTCGTGGGATTCAATGGAGAAACCAAGAATACTTTGGGGTACATCAAACTCCCAATTTACATAGAGGTAGTGAATTCTATCCAAAAATTATGTGTAATAGATTGCTTATCTTGTTGCAATGTTATCCTTGACAGGCCATGGATACATGACATGAAGGCAGGCCCCTCGACATATCACCAATGTGTCAAGCTCCCAACTCCATGGGAGTAGTCAAGATAGAGAGTGATCAGCAGGAGGCAAAGAACTGCTACACTTTTTCAATGAAACCAACTTCCCAATCCAGGGAAGCATAGCAATTAAAGTATCTCCCGAGAGACGTCATGGAGGCTAGAGAACAAGACGTCAAGGATATTCTATTAGATCCTAAGGATCCTGAATCCAAGGTGTATATAGGATCCGGGATCCAAGATAACATATAGTAGGATCTAGTATCCTTCCTAAAGTGAAGAAAATCTACCTATGTCTGGAAACATGAAGGTACGACAGGTATTTCAAAAGATGTTATTATTCATAAACTTGGTATTGATAAATCTTTCAGGCCAATACACCAAAAAGGAGAAAGTTTGCACATGAAAGAAATGCCATCATCCAAGAAGAAGTAGACAAATTACTAAAGGCAGGATTGATTAGAGAGGTTAAGTATCCAAGATGGTTAGCCAATGTGGTTTTTGTTCAAAATAAAATGGAAAGTGGAAGGTATGCGTTGATTTTACAGATTTGAACAAGGCATGTCCCAAGGATCCTTCACGTGACCCCACATTGACTCCATGGTGGATGCTACGGTGGGTCTTGAGTTGTTAACTTTTATGGATGCTTCATATGGATTTCAGCAAATGCAGATAGAACCACCTGATCAAGAGGATACAACATTCATGACACCCACCGACATATATTTTTATATTGCTATGCCCTTTGGTTTAAGAAATGCAGGTGCTACATGCCAAAGATTGGTGAATATGATGTTCAAGGAGCAGCTTGGACACACAATGAAAGTATACATAGATGATATGGTGGTCAATTCCAAAAGAGCTGAGGATCACCCGAAGGATCTTGAAGTAGCATTCAACATCCTTGATGAATATAACATGAAAGTTGAATCCGTCAAAATGCCACTTTGGAGTTAAAGCTGGAAAGTTTTAGGATATATGGTAACCAAGAGAGGGATCGAGGCAAGTCCAGAGCAGATCAAGGCCATCGTGACCATCAAATCTCCTGCCAATGCCAAGGATGTGCAAAGATTGACAGGAAGAATTGCAGCCTTGAACAAATTCATCTTAAAATCCTCAGAAAAATGCAAGGATTTCTATGATATTCTGAGGAAGAATAAGAAATTTGAATAGACTGAGAAGCATGAAGCTGCTCTACAAGCCCTCAAGGATTACTTATCCTCTGCACCAGCTTTGATGAAACCTGAAGATGGAGAACCGTTATCCTTATACCTAGCTGTCTCAGGTAAAGCGATAAGCGAAGTCCTCGTTAAGGATCATGTAGGCCAACAACATCTGGTATACTATGTAAGTAAAAGTCTACTTGATGCTAAGGCCATGTATTCTCATTTAGAGAAACTTATTCTTGCTTTAATTATGGCTTCTACTAAACTTAGACATTACTTTGAAACTCACGCTATAATTGTTAAGACTAACTTTCCTATTAAGAATGTCCTCAGGAAACCTGAGATGTCAGGCAGGTTGGCAAAATGGACAGTTAAACTTAGTGCATATGACATTAAGTATGACCCTAGGACTGCCATTAAGTCTCTGGCTTTAGCTGACTTTGTGACGGATTTCAGTAGTGATCTACAAAAGGAAGCTGATTTAGAAGTTCAACAACTTGAGGAGACCAAGGATCATTGGACACTCTTCACAGATGGAGCTTCAAATGTCAAAGGAACTGGACTAGGCTTACTATTAAAATCGCCACAGGGGGGACATTATACCCCAGGCTATAGCATGTGAATTATAAACCACTAATAATGAGGCAGAATATGAGGCCTTGATAGCAGGTTTGCAATTAGCTAAACATATGAGGATCATGTATCTTCAAGTATTTGTAGATTCTTTATTAATTACAAATCATTATAATGGCTCTTATACTGTCAAAGCTGAGAAATATTCAAATATTTTGAGATAGTTAGGGAATTGGCAGATTCTTTTGCTTTTTTTAGTATAACACAGAAACCAGGGAAGAAAATGCAGAAGCGGATGCCTTACGAATCTTGGATCCTCACTGAAGATGCCAGAGGATGTGAAGGTACCTATCATCCATGTTCTAACTCCTGCAATTGAGGAAACTGAAGTCATGGAAATAATGGAAGATGCTGCAAATATACCTTGTGATGAAGTATAGTCAACGCTTCCAATCCTGAACTATATTCAGAAAAGGGGAAGTTCCAATTAGGGAATATCCTAGAGCCTTGAAGATCAAGGTATCCCAATTCACTATAATTAATAACTTGCTATATAAAAGATCTCTTGCTGGTCCCTATCTACGATGCATTGAGGATCCTGAGATTCAAGAAATCTTGAAGGATTTTTTTGAAGGAGACTGTGGAAATCACACTAGGGGAAGAGCACTATTTTCAAGGATCCTCAGAACAGGATATTATTGGCCCACAACGAAGAAGGATGTTGTGGACTACGCAAGGAAATGTGATGCTTGCCAGAGACACGTAACATTCTTCATCAACAAGCGGAACCTTTGCATCCTATATCCTCCTCTTGGCCATTCATGAGATGGGGAATGGATATAGTGGGCAAGCTTCCCAAGGCACCAGGAGGAAAAGTGTTCATGCTAGCTATGACAGACTATTTCTCTAAGTGGATAGAAGCAGAAGCCTTTGCTCAAGTCAGAGAAAAGGAAGTCATATCCTTTATTAAAAGAAATATCATAACGAGATTTAGAATTCCTTCTAAAATTGTTTATGATAACTCGTAGACACAGAAATTAATAAATATGTCAACGAGAAAAAGATGATGAGTTATCTCCAACAAGCAAATAAAGAAGATATCTTAGTTCTTTTGCAACATGATATCGATTCCCACTCGTTATGGCATGCTCTGCGCCTAAAAGCGCAAGGAAATACGCAACTCAGAAAAGGGAAAAAGGCGTTGCTGAACAAGGAATTCGAGATCTTTCATCTAGTCAAGGGAGAGACTATGAAACAGTTGATCGAAAGATACCGTCATCTCGTTGTACAAATGAAACGAATCGGGATAATGAAGACGAATGAGGAATTAGTTGAGAAGTTGGCAGATTCTCCGCCCGATGGTGAGTGGTCAACGTACTTGACAATCTGAAAGAATAGAGTGGAGCATGAAACCATCTCCCTGCCAAGATTCATTGAGAAGTTGGAAGGACACAAGCTTGAATTGCAGAAAATGGCAAAAAGCAAAGGTACACAGATGCAGCAAGACGTGAACTTGTATTATAAGGGGAACACAATTGCCAAAACTCAGAGTCCGAAAATACAGACAACTTTCAATGCCAATAAAAGTACCAGCCAAGCATCAAATCCAACAATTGGATTTCCATCTTTCGCTTCCTTCAATCCAAATGTTCCTCAAGGGCAATCTTCGTCACATCAAACCAGTTCTGCTCAGAATAATCAACACTGCAGTTCAAACAAGGGAATTCTTCAGTGCAACATTGCCGTGAATCTGCAAAACACCTAAGACTTCAGTGAAGAAATAGCAAAGCAGCACATGGCATTGTTGGCAACTGTATTAGAATCCTACGAAAGCCTTGTAGCCGGAAAAATTGGAAATCCGGAAATAACAAGAGAAATTACGATCGAATTGATCCGGAAGAGATGGAATTGATTGACATAATGTGGTACATGGCTTCTGTAGTGCGGAGGCTCAACGGTTTATGGAGATCATCGGAAGAAACAAACTGGGTGGATTGGATGGAAAGTTAGGGTTTGATAAGTCGAAGGTTACCTATTTCAAATGTCGAAAAAAGGGACACTTCCAAAAAGAATGTCCTAACTGAGAAGTGAAGGGTAATCAGAATCCATTTGCTGATGATTATTACAAAAAGGCAATTTACCACCGTCCTCAGCCCGAGAAGAGAGTTGTTCAGATTGAAGATGGATCATCAGGATCTAGAGACAAGGCACTCGTGGTCACTCAAGAAGACGAAGGCTTTAATTGGAACAACTTCATCTCAAAAAAGGAAAGCCTAGCTTTGATAGCAAAAATAATCGAGGAACCAGAGCCTACAGAAGAAGAGAGAATGGAAGAGGTCTTCGAAGCAACCTACGACGACTACTACAGATCTTCATCAGAAGAAGAAAGGCTGCTTGTAAGCTCTCCTAATTCTCTTTTATCTAAGAATGTTTCCAAATCATATGCAGGTTTCTTTGATTTAGGCTACAAAGGAGAAGTCAAAGAGAACAAGAAGAAAGAGATTGTGGAATAATTGATGCGTCCATGCCAATCACTGCATAAAATCTGACAGAGTTTGTGAACAAAGCATTAATGGCTAACTTCCAAGAGGTAGAAAGGGTAGAGGTGGTAAAGGAATCTGTTAACGAAACCAAGCAAACACAAACTGTCAAAGTTATTACTCCTTGCTTAAAATGTCAAGAAGAATGTAAGGATTGCGCTGTGAAATAATTGCGGTAAGCGACAACAACATGGGGTGGAAAAGGCAGTTAATCTTAAGCTAAGTTCTGAATTAAAGAATGAGTTGCCTAAGAACGTTGACATAATCTTTGACAAAAAATTAAAAGGATGTGATCAGATGTCATTAATCAAGTGGTCATCAAAGTTTTCAAAAATGAGTCTGATAGCACAGTTTTTGAAAGTACTGAGTCGAGTCTTGGGAGTCCTAAATCAAACTCACAATCTGAAAAGTCGAATGAAACTCTTAAAAGCAACAACTCATCAGAAAACAACTTAAGTGATGATCCAAACGTAATTGCTTACAAAATGAATGGATCAGATAAGTTGCATTCCGACGAAGAGTTTCCTTTTGAGAATGTGAATGTTGATCGGGTTAATAAGTTGTTCAAGTTAGTAGAAGCGAGCATTACAGACGTTGACAAAAATGATACTACTTACCACTCAAAACCAAAAAGAACTTACAACAACTATCACCGAAAGGGAGGTGATTATCCTGAAACAAGAAGAAAAGGGATAGCTTTTGGGAAAAAGAAAAACAATAAACATTTTCAAAAACCCGAGGTTAAAAAGAAAGTTGAGTTTGTCTTCTGTACTAGTACTGAAGAAGAAAAGGAAATCATCGGAAGACAAACCAATGATTCAAGAAAGCAAAAGCACTTCGTAAACAGACTGCGGAAAACACTTTTGGCAACGACAATAGAGTTTACTATAGATGTAACAAAATCGGGCATATTGCACGAAAATCTTCACAAAGCTTTTGGAAACATGTTCATGGAGAGCGGCGATTTACTGAAGATGTAAAGAAAAAGGGTCCAGAGTTTGTGCCCACAAAGATTTTAAAACAAAACCCAGATTCCAACCTAAACAGGACACCAACAACTGCAACATTTTCAAAATTTGAAGTTGGTGAATCCTCCAAAAAGAAAGAACAAAAGGAATCTAAGTTTTATATCAAAAAGGCACATTCGCCTGCACAAACCTGGATTGCCAAATCAAACACATCTTCCATCAGTTCTAAAACAGCCACTAGTCAAGTCAAAGGGAAGGAAACGACTGAACAGGGAACTGATGTCGTAAAAGAAGTCAAAACCGCCAAAGTCCCAAAAGTTGTTACTCATGTTCCACCCAAGGCCGAAAAGGTTTGGGTTGCACTTTTTAAGTAATCATCTAAAAACCTGTGCAGGGGCTTCCTAGGTCTTATATTTCAAAGTTCATCATGGATAGCGGAGCCTCAAGGCACATGACGGGAATGTTAGCATTGCTCTACAATGTAAGGTCTATTCGAGGAGGATATGTTGGTTTTTTCGGTACACAGCGCGGTAGAATCATCAGGGAAGGAGTATTGACAAATGGGATCCTGTCATTTGAGAAAGTCAATTACATCGCAGAGCTGGAAAACAATCTGTTGAGTATCTCGCAGATTTGTGACAAAAAGTTTACCACGCACTTCACTGATGAAGAGTGTATGATTTTGAAGCCAAGATTCAAGATTCCTGAAGAGTGGATCCTCCTGTGCGCTCCTCGTGAAAACGATTTATATGTCCTTGACATAAGTGTTGCATCCACTACGTCAAACACGCAACAATGTTTTGTCACTAAAGCTACTGAGAAATAGTCAGTTCTTTGGCACAGGAAGATGGGTCATATACATCTCAGGAAGATGAATTATCTCGTGCACAACAACCTGGTAGAAGGTGTCAATCTAAAAAGCTTTCATCTCAACGACGAATGTCTGAGCTGTAAAAAGGGAAGCAGCACAAGAAGTCACACCCAAGAAAGTTGTTAAACTCAATCAAACTACCGTTGGAGAGGCTACACGTGGATCTGTTCGGACCAGTAAATGTGAAAAGTATTTCTGGTGATCTCTATTGCCTCGTTGTCACAGATAATTTCTCCAGATTCGCATGGGTTATCTTCCAGGAAAGTAAGGATGAAACTTTCGAGAAACTTATGATCCTGTTAAAAAAGCTGGAGAACCTGTACCACTTACCAATCCGAAGAATCAGAAACGATAACGGTACAGAGTTCATAAACAATAGAATGCTTGAATTCTGCAATACAAAAGGGGTTCTTCACGAGTTTAGTGCCCCCTATACTCCTCAACAAAACGGAGTAGCTGAACGGAAGAATCGCACCCTCATCAAAACAGCGCGAACTATGCTTGCAGACTCAAAGTTACCTGTCAGTTTTTGGTGTGAAGCTGTAGATAGTGCTTGTTATACGCTTAACCGAGTAATGACAGTCAAGGGTCACAACAAGACATATTTTGAGCTTCTCAATTAGCGTAAGCCAAACCTGGAATTTCTAGAACCATTCGGATCTCCGTGCACAGTAATTGACAAAGACGGAAAGTTCGGACTGGTCTCTCTGGAAGGTTTCTTTGTTGGGTATACTACTCCACTTCGGAGGGTATACTTACCAAGTTTGAATCAGGTTATATTAGCTCAACATGTGGATTGCCGGAGGTATACTATGCCAAATCAGAGACCGGGAGATCCTTGGTTGTTTAACTATGTGGGTTTATGGGATTCATTTAATCTGCCGGAACAACCAAGTGATGAAGAAATTGCTATCTTGTATCAACAATATCAAGCTTCAAATCAGGAAATAGTTTCAAGACCAGTTGTTGTTACAGGAACACAGGCAGCATCAGAAAATACTCAAGCAGGTCCAAGTAATACCCAGCATGAGCCCATTGCAGAACCAAACACAGACCCAACTTCCTCACAAGTCAATCAGCCAGAAGATTCAGACTCTGACTCGAATGAAGAGCCTACTTATGACGAGGGAGGATCTAGTTCTGATGATGGAGAAGAAGAAGATCAAAGTTTACTTAACACTCAGAATGCTGAATTAAGTGCTATGAATGATACTACTCCGACAGAAGAGAATGTAGAACAACATGTCACTAACTTGCAGAACTCAGTGAATGTTCCCAGCGAAGTGATGCCGAGATCTTACATGTATCATCTGTCAGAAAACATTATCGGAGAATTGCAAGCAGGAGTTAAAACGCGATGTTAGATCAACAAGGATCTTAGTTGTTTTTATACCACTGTCGCTCCACTTCAAGATACTTTCTCACATAGTTGTTTTATCTCGCAGGTTGAACCCCGAACATACAAAGATGCACTTAAAGAATAAAGTTGGGTTGATGCCATGCAGGAAGAACTTCAGCAGTTTGAGAAACTTGGAGTATGGAAACTTTTCGATCTACCTGACAACCATAAATTGATCAAGACAAGGTGGGTCTTCAAGTGTAAGCGAGACGACAGAGGTTTGGTCACTCGAAAAAAGCTCACCTAGTGGTTCAAGGTTTCGCTCAACAGGAGGGGATAGACTACACAGAAGTCTACGCTCTAGTCGCTCAGTTGGAATCTATCCGCATTTTCCTGGCATTCGCGTCATGGAAATGTTTCAAGGTGTACCAATTAGATGTCAAATCAGCTTTTCTCTATGCGAACGTCAAAGAAGAAGTGTACGTCGGGCAACCACCAGGGTTTACCGATCCAAAGTACAAAGACAAGGTGTATCTGCTAAACAAGGCACTCTACGGATTACACCAGGCCCCAAGAGCCTGGTACGAGACGCTCTCAAAGTATCTTCTGGCAAACGACTTTCTTAGAGGAACGGTAGATTGCACTTTGTTTACGAAGGAAGTAGCTGGACATCTGCTTGCTGTATAAATCTATGTGGATGATATCATCTTCGGATCTACGAATGAAGTGCTGTGCAAAAACTTTGAAGAAGTCATGAAGAAAAAGTTTGAAATGAGCGCTATAGGGGAGATGAAGTACTTTCTGGGTCTTCAAGTTGATTAGCTTACAGGCGGAATCTTTATTCACCAGATGAAGTATGTTTACGACATATTAGAGAAATTCGATATGTGGAAACAAAACCAACACCTACTCCATTAGCCACAAACCACAACATTAATCCTGATCCAAATGGAGTAAACGTCGATGAAACCTTATATCGCTCCATGATCGGATCCTTGATGTATCTCACAGCTTCACGACCAGATATCATGTTTCCTACCTGCCTGTGCACCCGTTATCAGTCTAATCCTAAAGATTCGCACCTGTTGATCGTGAAGAGAATCATGCGCTACCTGAAAGCATACCTAAGCATCTGCTTATGGTATCCACACGACGACAACTTCAATCTTGCCAGATATTCAGACTCAGATTTCGGATGCTGCAAACTAAACGCAAAATCTACAACGGCCGGCTGTCAGTTCTTTGGAACTCGTTTGGTAACGTGGCAGTGCAAGAAAACAAACAATGGTCGCTCACTCTACCTGTGAGGCTGAGTACGTCTTAGCATCCAGCTATTGTTCCCAAATATTGTGGATACAACAGCGGATGAGAGACTTTGGTCTGCAATTTCTTGACATGCCAATATTCATCACTCACGCACTAAACACATCGAAATTCGTCACCACTTTATTCGCGACTGTCAAGAGAAAAAGTTGGTACGAATTGAGAAAATCCACACTAATGACCAAAAAGCAGATTTTTACACCAAAGCTTTTGACAAAGCAAGATCTAAATATCTTCTTAAAATTAATGGTTTAAAAAATCTAACATCAGGGGATGGGATTGAGGTTGAATTTGTGGATGACAAGGACTAGTCGAGAACCGCAACGGTGTGTCATGTTTGCTGTAAATAGCTTATGTTTTTTTATTTTTGGGGGAGAAAATGTTGTGGAAATTACATAAACATTAGAAAATCAGAAAAACACAAAAAAATAGAAAAATACAAAAAGAGTTGAGTGTAAAGGGAAATGATAGTACATCACTGGACTATCATAGTACGCTAAAGAAATGAAAAGTGTAAAAGTGTCTAAACAGGTCTTACTAAGGATGTGCCAGTAGGCTTCGCACAGTCAGTAAACTGTTTTCAAGATATAAACCTAAAAGTAGAAAACTGGTAAATCTGTGGCTTAACATCTCTCGGATATATAGACTTGGTACTCCGAAATTCCGTTTGAGAGAATGCCAGAATTTGAGATAACAGTTCTTTATATTTGATCGATATCGGGTGTATTATATGAGGTCTTCTGTTTTGCGGAAGCAATGGCCTAGACCTTGTATAATACTTTCGTATTATTCACCCCATAAAGCTGCTAAAAATGAATAAAAAATCTCAAAAAATATGTAAGAGATGCAGCATTAAAAGATTCCCAGGTGGAACACCACCTAAAGTCGAGCCTTCATATCTTTCTCTGTACGGAAGTACTAACCTGAGCTCTCAAGGTCTCGCAATTCACCCCCTTACAGATATCAGTCAGATATATTCACCTGTGAGATGAAATCTAGGGAATCTTGATACAGGAGTATATTCTGAGGTGGGAAACACAGATTAGGCCATGTTACTAAAAATTACCTAATGTATCTTGAAACAGTTGAGAATTTTGTAGAGGTTTAAGTGGACAAGTATACTAACAATCTAAAGTAAATCTGTTTAAGAGCTTAAGTCAAATCAAAGGTCAACGGTACTGGTGACAAGTCTCATGAAACTGATGTGATCCTTTAGCACAAACCCGCAAAAATATGTCAGTTAATTATGTCAGTACAGTCTTATCTTCTATATCTAGAAAAACCCAAAAATATTTTGTCTTTATCTTAGTTTTGACCACCGTTGTTGGAAAATACAACTTGTCTAAGTCTGAAGCGACAATTGTTGTTCGAAAGACGAGAACCATGGGGTGGGAGCTAATCTGGAAAGATTCATTAATTTGAAACATAACATCATCAAAAGAATCAGTTTTGGTCAAAACACGGTCAACCAAGGTCATTAACTTGGACTTGGTAGCCAAATCAGTTAACCGGGGTCATTAACTTGTACTTGGCCAACTGAGTGGATGCTTAAAACTGAAAACACACGAAAAAGTTAGAAAGTTTAAAGGAAGCGAAAATTTTCGCAGGAAAATTTACCAAAATTTTCGCACGAAAATTTACCAAAATTTTCGCACAAAAATTTGGTGCCTATATATAGAAGAGAGGTTGATCAGTTTCGTACGAAACCTCATTCATTTCATCCTTGTGCAAACTGAATTCTCTCTAAGGCTACCTTGTGCAAAAATCTGCTTCTACTCACTTTCTTTCACGTTTATCACATTAGGGAGGTTGATCGGCACACCTCTTATAATGGTGAAGTATAACTTCAAAATCGAACCGTAACTCTAAGGATTTTGGACCAAATCGGACATAAGCGTAGTTCTAGGATAAACTAGTCGGTAAAACTTAAAATTGAACTCATAAACGTTAAACTCGGCTCTTTTATACTAGGTTTTCCGGTTCAATTTCATGAAAATCACAAGTTTACAAATCGGTTCAAGTTTAAAGTGTTGGAAAATCAATCGGAGAGGAGACGAATTTTCACACGAAAATTTGCTAAACCGGTTCTCAAATTTTCGCACGAAAATTTGATAAAAAGGTTCAGAAATTTTCGCACAAAAATTAATCAAGATATGTTAAAAATTTTCACACGAAAATTAGTCTAACTTTGTTTAGAAATTTTCGCACGAAAATTATGGACTTTCTTGTTTGAAATTTAAGTCTAACTTTTGTGCATCTCTATGTTCAACATGATAAAGCAACAACTTTGAAGGTCCGTGATTAGGCGGTTCTAGACGGAAGTTATTGCATAAACTTAACGTAACCGATTCTGTAGAATGTTATTACAGAATGCAGCGGAAGTCTTCATTCATATCGAAAGAGTATACATCTTTAAGTCCAGCTGCCGGAGTTCCTGGAGAGAATCCGGCAGTACCTCCCCGTAGGGATGCCAAAAACTTAAATGACAAATGAACAAGACACCTATATATAGGGTAACAAGTTCGCCCGAAGTGTGTATGGACAAGTTCGCGCGAACTTGTCCTTCACAGGACAAGTTCGGACGAACTTGACCATCACATGTAAAGTTCGAGCGAACTTGTTCCCAATTACACTATTCGCTCCGTATTTTGTCGTGTGTTCAATTCTAACATATACAATATTCAACACACACTCAATCTAGCCTATTCGATAAGTGACGAACACAAAATGCATCAACAGATTCCCCCTTGTTCGTTACTATCGAAGCTTGATCTTGATCTACAAATCTCTGAGTCGTGTTTGAATATTCTGCAACTTCAATCAAGGTCTCTGTCGATGTCGTCGAGACGCGTCAACAAATTCCCCCTTAATTGATGATCCGGGCTGGCATTATCAACTTTCAATTCCGCTAAAATATCCAGTTCAGAACTTTGGTTGCACGGTTTCCGACCTCCTCTGATTTGCTCGATCAATCAAATTTTCTTGAATAATCATCAACTCGAAGCTAACCAATGCAGCAGCTTCCCTGTTTTGAAGATAACCGCATCCGAGTTCAGTTTTTGAATAAGCGTTGAGCATCGAGAGTTTATTCCGCACACTCCTAAAATATCAAAAACTCAACCGGCAATTGATAGAAACTTCGAATCTCCGCATCAGAAAACTTTAAATCAACGAATACCCTCGAAAATCTGAAATCCTGATTTCCGTAATCAACAGTTAAGCACCCTTCAAAAAGATTTGATCAGCAAATCGGTAATTTGCTCAATCAGCAAATCTTCATCGGAAAATAGATAATCTGGTAATGCATCGAATCTTAGAAACATACGTCCGTGGCCAAAATCTCATTCTTCCTCTTCAGTCACAATGCCAGATATATTGCTATCTCCGGTAGACCAGCGCCACTTAATCAACAAACATCGTCATCCAACGGCGGTTAGTCCAAAGAGAAGAATGATTCATCTGCTTGAAGACTAATAATAATGGCCACCAAAGGATATCATCAGTTATATCTTTAATAACTTCAGATCTCCTTGGTAATTTTGAAACTATCTGTCTTCGGAGCTAGTCGTTAATTCCTAAGATCATCACTGAACGTTTTGAACGTCCTCAGTTCCTCACTGATACTAATGACTGCTAATCCAGCTAATTGTTCCTTCACCGGAGATCAGGACTCTAACCCTTAAGCATCAATCTGTATCATGGTCTGAAAATCAGAACTTCCTGTGATCACTCGATGAATCTCGATCCTCTGCATTTCCCGATAATCTGCAATCGGTAACCACCCGGATACTGTTGCAGCAGTCACGAATTTCAAAAATGTCGGAATCTTCATATATTGTAAAATTTTTATTCCCCCTCATTTTGCAAATTCTGACCATACTGAAATTTTCACTGAAATTCCCCCTCAAATCCGGAATTTTCAGTATTCATCAAATGCGGATTTAACGTTTAGGCCCATTACTAGTCACGACACCCAAACGATCAACATTCTGCACCGGTATCAATGACTCTCCCGTTATCTAAAAAATTTGTGACCATATCACCAAATCTGTACTCTGAAGCTCTAGACGGTGTCCCTGAATATCCCAGTTCGGTCATTGAAAACTCGAAAAAAATTCTATCGCCAAATTTTTTCTGGACACTCAACCCATCAATACGATCAACAAAATTTTTCCATGGACAAGTTCGGGAAAACTTGTCCACTAGGATACAAGTTCGGGCGAATTTGATCAATATGATACAAGCTCGGGCAAACTTGAGCTCCAAGATACAAGCTCGGGCGAACTTGGTTGGCCAACACCAAGTTCGGGCGAACTTGAAGCAGCCCATTTTTACATTTTTCGATCCAGAATCCTTATATCTTCGAATTTCGAGATAATTCCACCATAGATCTGGTCGAAAATGGTTTTCTAACAATCCTATCCGTTCAATTTTACTTTTTGTCCGTCGATTGTATGTTTATTTCATGATTTACGTCTAAAACCCCTCCTAATGTCCATAAATGTCCAAATTCATGAGCGTAGGTGATAACCGTAGCTCTAATACCAATTGAAGGTCCGTGATCAGGCGGTTCTAGACGGAAGTTAGTGCGTAAACTTACCGTAACCGATTCGGTAGAATGTTATTACAGAAAGGAGTAGAAGTAGAATACAGCAGAAGTCTTTATTCATACCGAAAGAATATACATCTTTAAGTCCAGCTGCCGGAGTTCCTAGAGAGAATCCGACAGCACCTCCCCGTAGGGATGCCAAAAACTTAAATGACAAATGAACGGCGAACTTGACCATCACATGTCAAGTTCGGGCGAACTTGACCATCACATGTCAAGTTTGGGCGAACTTGACCTTCACAGGTCAAGTTTGACCGAACTTGTTCCCAATTACACTATTCGCTCCGTATTTTGGTGGTGTGTTCAATTCTAATATATACAATATTCAACACACGCTCAATCTAGCCTATTCGACAAGTGACGAATACAAAATGCATCAACAAAGTTTTTAGGCGATGCACAATTCGTGCTGTTGATTGGACGAAGATGTGCTGGAATATGCACCATTTGCTCAGTATCATGATTTTATGACACGACTGCCGATATACCATGCACTTACAGCACAACCAGATGTATACGAGTCACACATCAAGAGATTTGGGATGCGGCAAAACTTCAGCCAAAGCCGAGGGCCATTGTGTCGGCTGTAAGGATTGGAGATCAAGATATAGCGGTCACGATTACCAAGGACCTGATTCGGAAGGTTCTACAGATCGATGATAAAAGTGACTACCTAACGGGATTCACAGAGAAGATGGTTAAGGGATGCTTTTTCAGAATGGGGTACAACGGCTTTGTGAATTCAGCATCGTTCAAGATCAACAGGCTTGGTCTACCCTATCGATTCCTTGCTCACTGTGTTACAAGATCTTTCAGTCACAGGAAAGGGGGATGGGACGATCTGATTGACTACCAGATGGGTATGATCGTTGCCCTTATTCTCAACAAGCCTTACAACTTCAACAAGTTGGTTTTCGAACAGATGGTATTAAATGTAGGAAAGGGTCGATTCTGGCAGTATCCAAGATTTATACAAATGATACTTGATCACTTGCATCCAGATCTAGAAAAGGATGAAGATGATTTCCAGGAGGTAGAGAATATGTCTCCGTCCGATCTTCATAACGAAAGCAATTACAAAAAAGACGGAAAGGCACCGGCTTTCAAGCCTATTTTTGGATTCTTCGTCAACGAAAACTACCGAGCTCCTCCGGGTGAGAAATGGAGAAATGAAGGTAGTGGGTATGAGAAAGAAGAGTTAGATGTAATGGATAATTTTGAGGAGAAGCGTAGTCATTGGTACGTAAAAGGTGATGGCCAAAAGAGTAGAGGTCACTATACTCGACAAAAGGCTGCAACCACCTCTACTACATCAAAGCGCAAGAAAGTTGTGGGATCTTCATCCTTCGCCCCAAAGCGTCAAAAGAAAGTCACGACAAAAAAGACTGGTCTGGTTGATGAACCTGACACTGAGGAAGTCAGAGTTGAAGAACCAGCGCATATAGTAGAAAATGTTGATGTTCTGGATGAATCAGTTGAAGATCCCACGACCGAGATTGAGAGAATGGTCGCTGGTGGAGCTGAAGCTGGTGGTGGCGATGACGAAGGGCCATCATCGAGCACTGATTTAGAGGATAGACAAGAAGAAGCAAAGAAAGATAAAGAGGATAAAGAACGTGAGAGATTGGAGAAAGAAAGAGAGAAAGCCGAAGAGAAGAAGAGAAAGGCTACTGGAGATGATGATGTCTCGTATGAGCCTTCTGAGTCTGAAATTGAGACTCCTGTAGCCAAACCATCTAAGACTAGAGCGGGAAAAAGAGTTAAGCACACGGTTGTGAGAAAGGGGGAGATAGCTACTGGGAAGTTGAGGATTAAGTTCGACAAAAATCTACTACTCCTCCAGTTGTTTCTCCACCGATTGTTGAAGCTGAGGCTCCTCGTTCTCCATCTCCTCAACCATAGCACTCTCCGCAACATATGTCTCCACAACGTGCTCTATCTCCTCCTCCAACTGTTCAGCCTTCTCCGATATCTCCACCTAGGCCTCTATCCGCCGGTCTCTCAGCCTCAGGCAACATCCTCTGCTCACCCCACTCGGCATCAGACAGCTCCAGACACAACCTTTGACGACTACTTCTTCGAGATTGGTTCTATTCCAGGAAGAGAGTCTTTTACTGCTGATGATGTATACGAGAGAAGATTAGGAGAGGGGGAAGCCAGACTAAAGGTATCTGAGGCAAAGATCAAGTTTCTGGAAGAGGACAAGCATAAATTAGAGAATCTACTGAAGTTTCTAGTTGGAGAGATTGAAAAAAGTTGAAGAAATGGAAAAGGTGGTAAAGGCAAGCTTCCAAAGCCCTTTTGAAGCTCAAGGAAAGGCAAAGAGAATGTTGTGCCAGTGATTGTTCAGGAAGAAGTTGAAGCTGTAGTAACCACTGTTGAACCTTTGATCGTGCAAGCGAAGCTGGAAGCTGAATCCGTAAGATGGTTACGCTTCAAGCTCCACAGAATAAGTTTGTATTGGTTGGGTGGGATAAGGATGTGCCGATTGATTTGTCCAACATGTCAGAGAAGCTTCGCAAGTACTGGGAAAAGTGGCTCGAGCAGAAACGCAAAATGGACGAAGAGATCGATGATGAGATTGACTCATATGTTGAAGAACTCGAGTTAGAATCGGGTAGTGGTGTTAGTGGTAGGAAGGATGATGGTGATCCAGATGGTGGATCTGGTTTACTTGTATCGGGTTCCATTTCTAATGTAAATGTTGACCTTTCTGTGTACTTAAATGACTCTGCTAACCAATATACTTTAGATGATGTTCACAGGATAACAGGAGATGCAGCTCAAGAATCACAGCAAGCAGGAATCCTCACAGCGACTTCTTTGTCGTCTGTGCCTTCTATGCCCAAGCAAAGGATATTCTATTTAGAGCACGATATTGAAGAGGGGGAGATTATTCACAACTTCTCCAAACTTGATTTTGCAGAAATGTGCAGCCTAAATGAAGATTCTTTTGAGTTTGATTTCGAGGAAGAGCTGAACAACACCCCATTAGAGTCGAACGATTATGTATTTCAACAAGTACCAGAGGCTGACAACTACGATGAAGTTATAGTGGAAGATTGGGATTCGGATGATTCTGATGACACTACTCCAAAGTATGCCGGTACGAGTACAGATGACTTCCCAACCTTTCAAGAGATGTCTTCAGCAGCAAATGAAGAACTATTAAGAGAAAAAGTTGTAGAAGCTGTGAAGACAGGGTCAGTTCCTCAGCAGTTATCAAAAGAAGAATTGATAGAAATGAAAAAGAAGTGGTTTAAAGAACTGCCAGCTGAATGCAAGTTTCTACGTCCCTTAGCATTCTTTAGACATAATGCTGATATTTCTCTAGGGGATATTATTAGCTGGGGTTGAATTAAAGAACTGGATGTCTATGCCGTCAAAAGAGAATTTGGGGTACAGTACTTCAAGCGCCTAAGTGATCTAAAGTCTCAACTTGATTGGGATATCAAGGAGGTTTTCAAACCAAACTTTTCAGTCTAAAGATGAAGATCCAGGATGAAAAGCAATGGAGACTGGTAAAGTATGAAGCTGAGCATGGTTTCAAGTACTGGATGCCTCATATTCCAAAGGGAATTATGAAGATCGATCCAGTTACCAATGAAAAATATGTTACTTTGATCGTGAAAAGACCGCGTGTGATGAAGAATATGCCACTTATGAAGATGGAACAGGATTTCTACAAAACGTTCAAGTGGTGGCATTATGATTCAAGCATATGTGAAGCAGTGATTTGTGTGCAACCCGATGACGACTCGTGGAAAATTACTGAAGAATTATCAGAGTCAGTCATAGCTCACAAGAGAATATACGGGTTATGGAGAGGGATCAGGGTATTGGATCCCGTGGCTGGTCAACTGTTCGAAGAAAGACATTGAATGATTATTCTATGTGAAGATCAGCTACGAAGAAAAAGACAAAGTTCAAGCTCTGCAGTTCCAGAAGATTGTTAATGTTTATTATGCGCAGGATATACATCCTGGAAGAGCTTGGAACACAGTCTGGCGAAAGATTGAAGCTAAAGAGAAGAAAAAGCAAGCCAAGAAAGAAGCCAGGATCAGAGAACGAAGAAGGGTTGCTGCTCAAAGTCGATTTCGTTTCGGCAGCACCTACAATCGACCTCCTCCCACAGACCAAACGCCTATTCCATCAGAGTAACATCAAAAGCCAAGAAAGTATTTCTTCGGTCGATAAACATGAGACGATTTTTGAAGGTTTTTTGAAGAGAAGTTTTGAAGGCCATCCAAGATGTGGCCTTTTTGTGACTGATTGTTAAAGGCTTCTAACAGTGATGTGGTGGTTGTAGTGATTTGAAATGTGGAGAGTGGTGTGGAAAGCAGGTTTGTCATTGGAGATGGACATTTTAACATACTCTCAAATGAGGGTGATGTTATCACTTGTGGAATCCTTGTGCTTACAACATGTTCCTTTTGTGAGGAGTCTTGAGGGGTTATGCTTTTGGGTGGAGATCTTTCTACCATCTGCTGTGAGGAAGTAGCAGCAGTGGTTTCATGTGACTTTTGTGTTGTCACTGGATTAACTTCTGGGATCTCATCTTCAAGAATCACAGCAAGTAGGAATCCTCACAACGACTTCTTCGTCATCTGTTCCTTCTATGCCCAAGCAAAGGAAATTCTATTTAGAGCACGATATTGAAGAGGGGGAGATTATTCACAACTTCTCCAAACTTTATTTTGCAGAAATGTGCAGCCTAAATGAATATTCTTTTGAGTTTGATTTCGAGGAAGAGCTGAACAACACCCCATTAGAGTCGAATGATTATGTATTTCAACAAGTACCAGAGGCTGACAACTACGATGAAGTTATAGTGGAATATTGGGATTCGGATGATTCTGATGACACTACTCCAAAGTATGCCGGTACGAGTACAGATGACTTCCCAACCTTTCAAGAGATGTCTTCAGCAGCAAATGAAGAACTATTAAGAGAAAAAGTTGTAGAAGCTGTGAAGACAGGGTCAGTTCCTCAGCAGTTATCAAAAGAAGAATTGATAGAAATGAAAAAGAAGTGGTTTAAAGAACTGCCAGCTGAATGCAAGTTTCTACGTCCCTTAGCATTCTTTAGACATAATGCTGATATTTCTCTAGGGGTTATTATTAGCTGGGGTTGAATTAAAGAACTGTATGTCTATGCCGTCAAAAGAGAATTTGGGGTACAGTACTTCAAGCGCCTAAGTGATCTAAAGTCTCAACTTGATTGGGATATCAAGGAGCTTTTCAAACCAAACTTTTCAGTCTAAAGATGAAGATCCAGGATGAAAAGCAATGGAGACTGGTAAAGTATGAAGCTGAGCATGGTTTCAAGTACTGGATGCCTCATATTCCAAAGGGAATTATGAAGATCGATCCAGTTACCAATGAAAAAGATGTTACTTTGATCGTGAAAAGACCGCGTGTGATGAAGAATATGCCACTTTTGAAGATGGAACAGGATTTCTACAAAACGTTCAAGTGGTGGCATTTTGATTCAAGCATAGGTGAAGCAGTGATTTGTGTACAACCCGATGACGACTCGTGGAAAATTACTGAAGAATTATCAGAGTCAGTCATAGCTCACAAGAGAATATACGGGTTATGGAGAGGGATCAGGGTATTGGATCCCGTGGCTGGTCAACTGTTCGAAGAAAGACATTGAATGATTATTCTATGTGAAGATCAGCTATGAAGAAAAAGACAAAGTTCAAGCTCTGCAGTTCCAGAAGATTGTTAATGTTTATTATGCGCAGGATATACATCCTGGAAGAGCTTGGAACACAGCTTGGCGAAAGATTGAAGCTAAAGAGAAGAAAAAGCAAGCCAAGAAAGAAGCCAGGATCAGAGAACGAAGAAGGGTTGCTGCTCAAAGTCGATTTCGTTTCGGCAGCACCTACAATCGACCTCCTCCCACAGATCAAATGCCTATTCCATCAGAGTAACATCAAAAGCCAAGAAAGTATTTCTTCGGTCGATAAACGTGAGACGATTTTTGAAGATTTTTTGAAGAGAAGTTTTGAAGGCCATCCAAGACTACGGCAAACATCCATGGGGGAGTCTGTTGGTGCACTAATGTCTATTTCCTATGTCTTGGATGAGTCTGATGTATAGCTAGGCTCATAACTGTCAAATGTTTAATGTTTATAAAGTTATCAGAATTTTCGCACGAAAATTCTAGGAACTTTCGTACGAAATATTTTCGTTGAAAATTCCTCACATCCCAGTCAATTCGGTGCGATTCTGTTTTCCTATAAATAGGTAACTTGGGGTGTTAGTCTAGCATGCTGTTTTTGGAGTTCAGTGGCGAAGCCCTGTTCGATTGCTATTGTGTCTATAATCCGTTACATGTTTATTGAATACGAAAGATAGGTTAAGCAGTACATCTCGTGTATGTGTGATTATTTGCTCTGTCTAGCTTTCTAGCAATGAATTCCGCCTCTGCTAGTTAGATCGAATTAGACCAGATTGCTCAAGTTTGGGATGAGCATCGATCCTTGATTGAGTGTTGTTTGCATCACCCACAGTTGCTAACCATGGATGGTGATCTCCTGCCAAGAGCTTGGAATGTTATTCACTTAAAAAAGTACTTTATGTAAGGATCAAGGATCCTTAAGGATTCTGATATTCAGTTCAGGTTGGAGGATCCTCAAAGGATATATGATCTTTGTATCGGTAATATTTTTCTTTATGGTTTTACTTATTATTTATTATGGGAAAGGATGTTAGATTCTTAAAATTCGATTTTATCAAAGTTTCAAGTTTTTATAGAGTTTGTTACATTTTTGACATAGGATCAAGAGGTTGGCCACCACTCCAAAGTTTCTCGGGCTTGACCCCAGTTTAAGGTATATATTACCTTCTAAGGTTTAAAGGTTTTCACCTTTCGCACGAATTGGGTTTCGACACCCCGCCAGTATAACACGTTATCCAAGTATAGTTCAAGGCAATGGGACCAGTACCCGCTTTAGGGGCTGACAATTTCATTGTTGTTGGCTATATGTAGGATCCTAAATATAATGATAGATATACCATACATTCGTTCCTAAGGTTTCTAACCTTTTCACGTTAGCTAAGGTTTTGGCATTTTCATGTCACTCATGATCGGTTAGTCGCCAGTTTAATGGGCTTGTCCCTAGTATCCTAAGGTTTCTAACGTCTTCACGTTAGCTCAAGTTCTACAGTTTAATGGGCTTGTCCCCACCTCAATGGGCTTGTCCCCAGTTTAATTGACTTGTCCTCAGCTTAATGGGCTTGTCCCTAGTTTAATTGACTTGTCCTCAGCTTAATGGGCTTGTCCCCAGTTTAATTGACTTGTCATCAATCTAATGGGCTTGTCCCCAGCTTAATGGGTTTATCCCTAATTACTAATGATTTTCTCAGTAAATATTTGGCTTAGTCCCAAGTTGTACAATTTTCACAGGTCTTTGGGGCTTAACAAATGAGGATCTTGAGTCCTCAATTTGTAAACAATCTTTCTGTCTTATTGATGCAATTGTAAGTTCTAAAGATATAGAATCCTAACTTGGATTTTCTGGTATGATATATCCTTACTTAAATTTTTTTAGTATTATTGTCCTCCGCTTTTGATCATGTATTATCTAACCTTTTAAATAATTTACTACAATAAGATGATTAGCTTTTTAGCTAACAAAATCAAAAATTTTCAGAATTTACATAAATGAATTAATCAGTAAGAATTGTATATAACAAAATTCCAAAATGTATAACATGTGATATAGTCAAAAGTCTGATATTATTAGGCTCATTATTATTTATCTAAGTATTCGGCCCGTACTTCACCAGCAAAACATGGACCAGCCATCCAGGCCGGATTGGGTTCATCTAACAGTTATAGTTTGTGCAGAAAATAAGAGAGCAAGATAACAAAGGCTTCATTCCCCAAACAGAGGATCCCTCCACCTTTGTCATCCTACCTATTGTCTGAAGGATCAGGATCCTTAATCCTAGAAGCTATTGTTCGAATTACAAACCCAAATTGTTCAAAATAACCAACAAAAACCACAAATCCTAAAAAAGTGGGCTCCGGCCTCGTCTAAATTATCCATCATCGCCCACATATGCAGCTTACACCGTAGTTGCCTCACCACCTTCACCTCCAACGCCTTCGACCACTGCTTCTTTAACCTCCTTCTGCACCCCACCGGATCATGCTTCACCTGTTACCACCACTGCCGGCTCTCGTTCACTGCCTCCCAAGTTGCTCAACGCAACTTCCCATGAAGCCACGTCCCATGAAGACCTGTCAAAACCAGGATCGCTAGCTTCTTTGGCCACTTGATCATGGATTGAAGAACCGTTTTGGCAGTGTAAACCTTGGCCTCTTCAGTAGCATTCATGACAGCTTCATGAGCGCCCACTTCAACATTAAGTAGCAGTTCTTCCAGGCCCAGCTTCTCCTTCTCCAGTGCCTTTTTCTCCTTTTCAAGCTTGGATATATCCTTATCTTTGGCAACTGAAATGGGGCGCATCCCAACCAAGGTGTCTTCATATTAAACCAACTTCTTCTCGTAAAAGATCTTCACATGGCTAAACTCCTATGAAAAGGCATGCGAACGAAAGGATATAGGATCCTCACAAACAGGTAAAGTAAACCGGTAGGATCCAGGATCCTTACCTCGGTGAGGGTATCATGGAGGCGTTTCTCAATGGCGTAGAGATCACTCTCTGGTTCAGAGGGCTTCTTCCTTTTTGAAGCAGACTTAGCTCTGGTGGAAACTGGGCGAGGCTCGACGGCAGGAGCGTTCTTCATCGGCTCCTTCTTCACGGCCTTGGAGGTGATGATATTGTTGATATCGTCGAGAGCAAAGGATCCAGACTTAGAAGTGGACTTTTGAACACTTGTCATCACACATAAAAAACATAAGTTCTTGATTCAAATCATACTATTTCTGTCACACCCTCAATTTCCACTTGCGGAGTTTTACCGCGAGGCATGTGAACAAACCAGAATCTGAAACACTAGTACGTCGAACGACTCTATATGATTTGACAATACGTTTTCTAAAATCATTTGTCGTAGATTTTATATTGTCTTGAATTAGTTACCAATATTTAACGGAAGCATTAGTTTTTAAAGTTGAGCGGAAGTATAACATAAGTAGTGAAGCGGGCGCCAACACAAACGCCAAAACAAATGAAAAACCCAAAACAATATTTGTAAATGAGACTCGATAAAAGATGGCTTGTTCAATGCATGTGAGTGCACCTAGAGCTCCTAGCGTCCTGAGAAACATGTAAAGAAAGAAGTGTCAACATTAAAGATGAGTGAGTTCACAGGTTTTCATAAATTCGTTTGTTCGGTTATAGTTTGTTTTCCCCGTTATCCCTAACCCGGGATAACGTGTTGGTTCCATTATTCCTAACCTGGAATAATAAGTTGTTGCTTCCATTATCCTCAACCCGGGATAATATAGTTGTTGTTTCCATTATTCCAACCCGGAATAATAAGTTGTTGTTTCCATTATCCTCAACCCGGGATAATATAGTTGTTTCGTAATTAAGTTCAATGTTAACATATATAGGTAGCTAGCCTAAAGTTATGTCACGTAAGAGTTCGCGATCGAAGCTGACTGTTGTGCCTCCGTGTTGCCAGGCCTATCACTGACCATGGCGAAGTTAGGCCAAATTATTCACCCGTTGACCATACCCGGTCGGCTAGCGCGACTAGCTCGGATGGGGCTTGTCGGGCCCAGTAGTACTACTTATAATTCCCCCGCTATTAAAACCCAATACTAACGATCCGAGAGATTGACGAGGACTTAAGTGATATAGCTACTTAGTGACCATAACATTACATTAACATCAACTTAGTTACCGAGTAGTTATGTGGCGTTAATTTCATATAACGTAAAGAGATTGAGTTTGAAGAGTGTATACATGTTTCTCCCCCTGTTGTTTAAAAACCGGATAAAGTTAGGGGCCGTGAACTCACCTTTTGTTGCTCGGTTAGTGTAGCAAAGATGTTGTAAGGAACGGGACCACTAATTGCGTCCTAACAAACCAATTGATTTCACGTCAGTGTGTGAACACACCAATATAAATTCTACACGTAATTTACGCACAAAGTGATACACACAAACAAAATACCTAACACTCAAACATGCATGCAAGTATCCTCATGTGAACCTAGTGATCAAAACAACTTATCATAAACCTAATCCAATCCATGCAACAATTTGGTGCACACAATCACAAGTTATCAAATTTCAGCTTAACACTCATAATTAAGCTGTTTTCTAGGATTTTTATAAAATAGTTCCAACGTTCCAAAAATTCCAATTATTTTACAGCAGGTGAAATTTATAATGTAGAAATTTTTATAAATTTTCCAAGTCCTAAATCTTTACCAATTAGCCATAAATATTAATATACTAGGCTGCAGTCAGATTCGTCGCTTTCTGACTGCAGTCCACGGAAGAATTTATTTAAAAATCACTGATCGTCCAATTAACAAAATTCCAGTTGGTGTTGCCCGGAAATTTCCATACCTAGTTTCTGTACAAAATTCATGACTTGACTCCCTACTGATTATAAAATCCAACTCGAAAAACAACTAACAAAATTTCAGGATTTTCACAGCTTTAGTTACTGAACTTATTTGGCCATTTAAAAATATCAAACGACTTCAGAAAATTATGAATCCAGTGCCATTAGATTCGTTATTCAAATCTCTACGTTCTAGATATCAGAAAATCCGTTTTTCGACAACTAATGACCGAGTTACAGCCAGATGAAATCGGCTGTAACTATTACTCAGCAACCTGTTTCAGCATATTGTTACCATAAACTCGCATAAACCGTTCATATGATTAACCTAGGCGATCAAGAACCGGTTTCCTAATCATAGATCAATACATATAACATATCCATGCAAACCCTAATCAACATCTCTAGTTTTTATAAACAAATACAGCCTATGATTTCAGATTTTCAAACAAGGATCCAACTTTAAATTTTAGCATTAACAATCCGAAACAACACATTCACTTCATTCAATCACACAATCCGAAAACAACAAAGTCAAAACACATGTATCCGAATATGATCTTGTAACATATGATAAGTTCTAATCTTTTAATGATAAGGTAAACGAACCGTGCGTAAGATAAGGAAGATGGCGAGGGCTGCTGCGACCGGAAGAAAAGAAAGGGCTGATCTCGCGACCGAATGGAGTGTAACAAGGGCTGATCAGATCAAGGTGATGAAGGCAGAGGTTGCTCGCGATCAATGGGAGTGCAAAGGGGCTGTTTGCGGTCGAGGGAATGGAATGATTTGCTGCCGTCGGCTGTTAGCTCTTAGGGTTTTGTGTTTGTGAGGGATGCATGCATGGTTAGTATATATAGGCGCAAAAGAGATAAGGGTTACGGTTTGGCTTGAGCTCGTGGCCGAGGAACTTGGGTTGGTTCGGTTTGGGTTTGAACACAATGAGTTTGTGGTTTGGGCTTGATCTCGGCCGAGAGTGATTTGGGTTGTTCGCGGATATGGTCTTGGGTTTTGGATAGAAAGCATGGCCGACGAAGAGACTTGGGTTTAAAGTTTAAAACTTGGTTAACTCCTCGTCACAAGGAGTTTGAGGTTGGTTCGTGTCGCGGTTCGATTCGTGTACATATTTGCCATGATTAATTTATAACTAACACAATCACATAATCGCACATCACGTATTCACTAACTCGTACACGTTTAATACATAGCATATAATTCACTCGACAAGTATTACGTTTAAGTTATCCGAAAAACCCGGGATGTCACATTATCCCCATGTTGAAAGAATTTTTGTCCCGAAAATTGAGTAAACGCGGTTAGAATGTAGCGTACATGTTTAGAGTGCCACGCACAAAGAGTTAGTTCGTTTATGATGGTACGCGAAGTTACAAGAAGTTCCCAAGTGCCATGCACAAAGATTCCCAAGTGCCATGCACAAAGACTTAGTTAACAATAGTACGCAAAAGTATGAGATATTTCCAGGTTGTCACATCATCCCCACGTTGAAAGAATTTTCGTCCCGAAAATTTAGTTACTGGTATCGTTAGTTTGCTGCTCAGTTGCGAAGAGGTGTGGGTATTTGCTTTTCATTTGGTCCTCTCTTTCCCACGTGAACTCCGGTCCACACTTAGAGTCCCAACGAACCTTAACGATCGGAATCTTGCTGTGCCTTCGAGTCTTGATCGCACGATCCATGATCTCAACAGGCTGTTCCACAAAGTGCAGTTGTTCATCCACTTGGATCTCATCCAATGGAATGACTAGAGTTTCATCTGATAGACACTTCTTCAGATTTGACACGTGAAATACGTTGTGAACTCCACTGAGTTCGGCAGGAAGGTCTAATTGATAAGCTACGGGTCCAATACGTTTCAAGATTACAAACGGGCCTACGTACCGTGGGTTAAGTTTTCCCCGTTTTCCAAAGCGGATTACCCCCTTCCAGGGTGACACCTTTAGTAGGACGCAGTCGCCTACTTGAAATTCGAGCGGTTTGCATCGTTGATCAGCGTAGCTTTTCTGTCGATCTCGTGCCGCCGCCATGCGGTTTCTGATTTGTACAATCTTTTCAGTAGCCTCAAGTATTAACTCAGGGCCTGTGAGTTGACTGTCACCGACTTCTGCCCAGCAGACCGGTGATCTACATTTACGACCGTATAATGCCTCAAACGGTGCTGCCGAAATACTCGTATGATAGATGTTGTTATATGAGAATTCTACTAGAGGCAGGTGGATTTCCCAACTATTTCCGAAGTCTATGACGCATGCCCTAAGCATGTCTTCCAAGGTTTGTATGGTCCTTTCACTTTGACCATCAGTCTGAGGGTGATAGGCTGTGCTCATATCTAAGCGTGTTCCCAACGCTTTCTGAAGTGACTGCCAAAAGTTGGACATGAAGCGAGCATCTCTGTCTGAGATGATGGATGTTGGCACTCCGTGCCGAGAAACTACTTCCTAAATGTAGATGCGAGTCAACTTCTCCATCTTATCTGTTTCTTTAATAGCTAGGAAGTGTGCGGATTTAGTTAAACGATCCACAATTACCCAGATGGTATCGCAACCACCCAAGGTTCACGGGAGTTTAGTGATGAAGTCCATCGAGATCTGATCCCATTTCCACACTAGGATCAGGTTGTTGGAGTAGCCCCGATGGCTTTTGATACTCCACCTTGACTTTTGCACAAGTCAAACATTTACTCACGTAGGTGGCTATGTCGGCTTTCATGTTGGGCCACCAATACGCAGCTTTAAGGTCTTGATACATCTTATCCATACCCGGATGGACAGAGTATCGGGATTTGTGAGCTTCATCCATGACTAGCTCTCTGAGGTTTCCGTAGAGAGGTACCCATATGCGATTCATGAAATAACGGGCTCCATTGGGCTTTACCTCCCAATCGCGTTCCATTTTTCCCACCGATTCGGCCTTGATGTTTTCCTCCTTAACTGCTTCTAACTGGGCGTCGCGTATTTGTTCGGGTAGCCCCGAATGAATAGTGAGTTGTAATGCTCTTACACGGCGAGGTTTCAAGTGTTCCTTCCTACTGAGGGCATCAGCTACCACATTAGCTTTACCCGGGTGATACCGAATGGCACACTCATAATCGTTCAAGAGTTCGACCCAGCGACGCTGTCGCATGTTCAACTCCTTCTGATCAAAGATGTGTTGGAGGCTCTTGTGGTCTGTAAAGATTGTGCACTTCGTTCCATAGAGGTAGTGTCTCCAAATCTTAAGTGCAAACACTACTGCTCCCAATTCCAGGTCATGCGTCGTGTAGTTTTTCTCGTGAACCTTCAGTTGTCGCGACGCATACGCGATGACCTTATCGCGTTGCATCAGTACACATCCCAATCCCTGAATGGAAGCATCACAATATACTACAAAATCATCTGTCCCTTCCGGCAAGGACAGAATGGGTGCACTGCAAAGTTTCTGTTTCAGCAGTTGAAATGCTGCCTCCTGCTTGTCACCCCAAGCATACTTGATGCCTTTCTGGGTGAGGGTAGTAAGCGGTTGTGCGATCTTTGAAAATCTCTCGATGAAACGTCTGTAGTAACCAGCCAATCCCAAAAATTGGCGGATCTCCGTCGGTGTCCTGGGTGCTTCCCAGTTTTTGATGGCTTCAATCTTGGCAGGGTCTACGTGGATACCCTTTTCATTCACGATATGTCCGAGAAACTGAACTTCCCGAATCCAGAAATCACACTTCGAAAGCTTGGCATATAGCTTTTCCTGTTGAAGTAATCCTAGCAGTAATCGTAGATGTTCAGCATGTTCTTCTTCACTTTTGGAGTAGATGAGTATGTCATCGATGAACACAATGACAAACTTGTCGAGGTATGGTTTACACACGCGGTTCATGAGGTCCATAAACACCGCGGGTGCGTTGGTGAGACCGAAGGGCATGACCAAGAACTCATAATGGCCATACCGAGTACGAAATGCCGTCTTAGCGATATCCTCCTCCCTGACACGTAGCTGGTGGTAACCAGACTGTAAATCAATCTTGGAGTAGTAACTTGACCCTTGAAGTTGGTCGAAGAGATCGTCGATGCGAGGTAACGGGTATCGGTTCTTGACAGTGACCTTGTTGAGTTCCCTGTGGTCGATGCACATGCGGAAAGTCCCGTCCTTCTTCTTGACAAAAAGGACTGGAGCTCCCCATGGTGAAACGCTTGGTTGGATAAATCCTTTTTCTAATAGCTCCTGAAGTTGGGTAGACAGCTCCTGCAGCTCGGCTGGAGCTAGGCGGTATGGAGCCTTGGCGATAGGAGTTGCATTGTTTGCCAATTCGATTTCAAACTCCAATTGTCGATGGGGTGGAAGACCAGGTAGTTCTTCTGGGAATACATCGGAAAATTCACGGACGACAGGGATGTCTTCTATACGTTTCTCGTCCTTAGGCTGTTCGGAAATCAGTGCGAGTAAAGCGAAGGAGTTCTTTCTCCGAAGATACTTCTGCGCTTGCATGTAAGAGACGATGTTGGTGACGGCGCTTGCCTTATCACCTTGTACCGTCAGGATTTCGTCGTTAGAGAGCGGAATACGGATAGATTTTTCGAAGTAGAGAACTTCAGCCTGGACGTCGGATAGCCAGTCCATTCCGACTACCACGTCAAAACTACCCAGGGTAGTTGTCATCAGATCAATGGTAAAAGTGTGACCCGCGAGTTTGAGTTGACAGCCGGATACTATATGGGTCACATCTACAGAATTACCATCGGCTAATTCTATAACATAAGGGGTCTCTAATGGTTTAGGCGTGAGATTTAGGTTCTTCCTAAAAGACTCAGATATAAAGCTCCTATCCGCACCCGTATCAAAAAGCACAGTAGCAAAATGTTCATTAGGGGGAAACTTACCGGTGACCACGTTCGAGTCGTTTCTGGCCTCACCGCGGCCCAATGTAAATGCGCGACCTTTGGCACCTCCTGTGCCACCGTTCCCATTATTGTTGTTGTTATTATTGTTGTTGTGGTTATTGTGGTTGTGGTTGTTCCCACCATTGTTGTTGTTGTTACGCAGCTGTGGGCAGTCTCTTTTGAAGTGGGCAGTGCTACCACACTGATAGCATCCCCGGTTAATACCCTGCTGCTGACCCTGGGGTTGATTTTGATTCTGTCGGGACATGATTTCCCCACGACAATCCTTTGCCGCATGTCCCATCTTGCCACATCGTTGGCAGCGATTTCCGGCACAAGGGCCGTTATGATGGAGATTACAGCGGTTGCACTGCGGCTTTCGACCTGCATAGCCGCTTGCGTTCTGGTTGTGTTGTTGTTGGCGGACTGATTTTGGTGACCCCGATGGCTGTTGTAATGATTGAACCGTTTCTGGTTCCCCTGTTGTGGCTGGGATGACGAAGACTGTCGAGCAGACGAGTCTTCAAACTTTCTTTTGTTATCAGGGGCAACTTCAGTTGTACCTCGTGCTGGCAACTTCTTTTGTTCCACCGCTTTATCGGTGAGTTTATGCGCCAATCGGATTGCTTGATGTTCAGTTACAGGGTTACTAGCCATTACCATACCCTGAATTTCCGGAACCAGACCCCCAAGAGAGAACTCGAGTCTTTTCTCCACAGTGTTGGCCAAATCGGGGCACAGAAATACCAAGTCATGATGTTTTGCGGTGTAAGCTTCGATTTCAGATCCCACCATCTTGTGGTTCCATAAGGCTTGCTCCAACTGTTGCACTCTGTCTCGTGGACAGTACTCCTCTTTGATTAGGGCCTTGAACTCGGCCCAGGCCATTGCATTGGCAGCAATAAGTCCACGCGTTTGGACTTGTGCATTCCACCATGTCAGTGCCCCATCTTCCAGTGTTGAGGCTGCATATTTGACCTTGTTGGCCTCTAGACAGTTGCACATTTCAAATACGGATTCAGATTTTTCGATCCAGCGGACCAGTCCAATGGGTCCTTCCGCCCCGAGAATTTGCTTGGTTTCGCGTCGAGGAACATCTTGTAGGGGTTAAAGCCCCCTCCTGCTGACAGAGAACAGGTAGTCAGCAAGGAATTTTTACTAGCCTCACTATTAGATTTTCACACGAAAATTTAATAATGTTTACCTGCCGGTTGGTTCTGAACACCCGCTAAAGCTGCGTTCACGTGCTCTTGAATCATGGCAGCTAGCTCTTCGGGCGTCAAGTTGAGGTTTCCACGTCGTCCAGTTGCCATTTAGATCTTCGAAACACAACACAAACACACCCCGATAAGTCTATATTACTTTAATAATTATCAAGTTATGTCAACTCAATATATTAAATAGTCAAAAGAAATACTTGATTAAATGAAATTTCAACGTCTTACAAAGTGTTAACCAAACATATGAATTCACTATAAAGTCTCAAGCTTAAACACAAGTGGGAAAAATAAATAGACACAAGGAAAGTAAATAAAATAAGCGAGACGTATCAGTCGTCTACGTCTCCATCCCCCAAATCACTGTCGTTGCCGTCATCCTGCGCGGCATTTCCAGCTTCTACAGCTGGGTCCTCCTCCGGATCCTCCTCTGGATCTTCCTCAGGGTCCTCCTCTGGATCCTCTTCTGGATCCTCTTCAGGGTCATCCTCTGGATCCTCTTCTGGATCCTCTTCAGGGTCCTCCTCTGGATCCTCTTCCGGATCCTCTTTAGGGTCCTCCTCTGGATCCTCTTCCGGATCCTCCTCTACCGGCACTGGAGGGGCCGGTGCTGGTGCAGGTGCTTGATTTTGCTGTAGCTCCTGAATGTTCCAACTATTTTCCAGGACTCTGTCCTCGAGCCAGTCGGCTCTTATCTGCTCAGCACGCAGATCTCTGGCTAAGGTGTTACGAGCTATCTTACTCGTATGATGCTCTTCCTCGACCGAGTCGGTTTTACCTGTCAGTTGTCGGATCATCCATCCTTGTGCTAGGATGGTTTCCTGCATTCTTTCTAACTGTTCTTGTTGTTTATGTATCATGATTCTAAGTAGGTCAATTCCTACTTCTACAGGGTTAACCGGTTCAACCGGCATAGCAATGGTTGGGCGTGATGACGACTCCTCCCCCAGAGCGAGCCTTTTCCTCGCAGCTGAGCGTGTCTCCACGCCATAAGATGGTAAGGGTTCCACCATAGGTGCCTTTCCTGGCGCTCTTGGTGGCGTAAGTTTGTCGGATGATGATGACGATGATGATGATGACATTGCCTGTTAGGTCGTGTAGTTAGTAACGAGTTGCTTTCATTCCTTATTATGAAGGCATAATCTACATAACACAGTTGTGGTATATTGCATAACAAGATATAACAGTTCGGTGCCAAACTACGTCTAGTGTCGTGTATTCAGCTATAGTTTAGGTCTACTTCTAATGCAAACCTGGTTCTCTATAGCTAGTGGCTCTGATACCAATCTGTCACACCCTCAATTTCCACTTGCGGAGTTTTACCACGAGGCATGTGAACAAAACAGAATCTGAAACACTAGTACGTCGAACGACTCTATATGATTTGACAATACGTTTTCTAAAATCATTTGTCGTAGATTTTATATTGTCTTGAATTAGTTACCAATATTTAACGGAAGCATTAGTTTTTAAAGTTGAGCGGAAGTATAACATAAGTAGTGAAGCGGGCGCCAACACAAACGCCAAAACAAATGAAAAACCCAAAACAATATTTGTAAATGAGACTCGATAAAAGATGGCTTGTTCAATGCATGTGAGTGCACCTAGAGCTCCTAGCGTCCTGAGAAACATGTAAAGAAAGAAGTGTCAACATTAAAGATGAGTGAGTTCACAGGTTTTCATAAATTCGTTTGTTCGGTTATAGTTTGTTTTCCCCGTTATCCCTAACCCGGGATAACGTGTTGGTTCCATTATTCCTAACCTGGAATAATAAGTTGTTGCTTCCATTATCCTCAACCCGGGATAATATAGTTGTTGTTTCCATTATTCCAACCCGGAATAATAAGTTGTTGTTTCCATTATCCTCAACCCGGGATAATATAGTTGTTTCGTAATTAAGTTCAATGTTAACATATATAGGTAGCTAGCCTAAAGTTATGTCACGTAAGAGTTCGCGATCGAAGCTGACTGTTGTGCCTCCGTGTTGCCAGGCCTATCACTGACCATGGCGAAGTTAGGCCAAATTATTCACCCGTTGACCATACCCGGTCGGCTAGCGCGACTAGCTCGGATGGGGCTTGTCGGGCCCAGTAGTACTACTTATAATTCCCCCGCTATTAAAACCCAATACTAACGATCCGAGAGATTGACGAGGACTTAAGTGATATAGCTACTTAGTGACCATAACATTACATTAACATCAACTTAGTTACCGAGTAGTTATGTGGCGTTAATTTCATATAACGTAAAGAGATTGAGTTTGAAGAGTGTATACATGTTTCTCCCCCTGTTGTTTAAAAACCGGATAAAGTTAGGGGCCGTGAACTCACCTTTTGTTGCTCGGTTAGTGTAGCAAAGATGTTGTAAGGAACGGGACCACTAATTGCGTCCTAACAAACCAATTGATTTCACGTCAGTGTGTGAACACACCAATATAAATTCTACACGTAATTTACGCACAAAGTGATACACACAAACAAAATACCTAACACTCAAACATGCATGCAAGTATCCTCATGTGAACCTAGTGATCAAAACAACTTATCATAAACCTAATCCAATCCATGCAACAATTTGGTGCACACAATCACAAGTTATCAAATTTCAGCTTAACACTCATAATTAAGCTGTTTTCTAGGATTTTTATAAAATAGTTCCAACGTTCCAAAAATTCCAATTATTTTACAGCAGGTGAAATTTATAATGTAGAAATTTTTATAAATTTTCCAAGTCCTAAATCTTTACCAATTAGCCATAAATATTAATATACTAGGCTGCAGTCAGATTCGTCGCTTTCTGACTGCAGTCCACGGAAGAATTTATTTAAAAATCACTGATCGTCCAATTAACAAAATTCCAGTTGGTGTTGCCCGGAAATTTCCATACCTAGTTTCTGTACAAAATTCATGACTTGACTCCCTACTGATTATAAAATCCAACTCGAAAAACAACTAACAAAATTTCAGGATTTTCACAGCTTTAGTTACTGAACTTATTTGGCCATTTAAAAATATCAAACGACTTCAGAAAATTATGAATCCAGTGCCATTAGATTCGTTATTCAAATCTCTACGTTCTAGATATCAGAAAATCCGTTTTTCGACAACTAATGACCGAGTTACAGCCAGATGAAATCGGCTGTAACTATTACTCAGCAACCTGTTTCAGCATATTGTTACCATAAACTCGCATAAACCGTTCATATGATTAACCTAGGCGATCAAGAACCGGTTTCCTAATCATAGATCAATACATATAACATATCCATGCAAACCCTAATCAACATCTCTAGTTTTTATAAACAAATACAGCCTATGATTTCAGATTTTCAAACAAGGATCCAACTTTAAATTTTAGCATTAACAATCCGAAACAACACATTCACTTCATTCAATCACACAATCCGAAAACAACAAAGTCAAAACACATGTATCCGAATATGATCTTGTAACATATGATAAGTTCTAATCTTTTAATGATAAGGTAAACGAACCGTGCGTAAGATAAGAAAGATGGCGAGGGCTGCTGCGACCGGAAGAAAAGAAAGGGCTGATCTCGCGACCGAATGGAGTGTAACAAGGGCTGATCAGATCAAGGTGATGAAGGCAGAGGTTGCTCGCGATCAATGGGAGTGCAAAGGGGCTGTTTGCGGTCGAGGGAATGGAATGATTTGCTGCCGTCGGCTGTTAGCTCTTAGGGTTTTGTGTTTGTGAGGGATGCATGCATGGTTAGTATATATAGGCGCAAAAGAGATAAGGGTTACGGTTTGGCTTGAGCTCGTGGCCGAGGAACTTGGGTTGGTTCGGTTTGGGTTTGAACACAATGAGTTTGTGGTTTGGGCTTGATCTCGGCCGAGAGTGATTTGGGTTGTTCGCGGATATGGTCTTGGGTTTTGGATAGAAAGCATGGCCGACGAAGAGACTTGGGTTTAAAGTTTAAAACTTGGTTAACTCCTCGTCACAAGGAGTTTGAGGTTGGTTCGTGTCGCGGTTCGATTCGTGTACATATTTGCCATGATTAATTTATAACTAACACAATCACATAATCGCACATCACGTATTCACTAACTCGTACACGTTTAATACATAGCATATAATTCACTCGACAAGTATTACGTTTAAGTTATCCGAAAAACCCGGGATGTCACAATTTCATTTATACAATATATTATACGATTGCTCACTTGACATGCTATAGGATGAGCAGGTTTGTACTTCTTCAACAGGATCTTGGATCCTTACCTTGAACGTCCTGTCTATGAGAACAAGCTTCAGAAAAGCCTTGGCTCGATCAGCAGTTCCCGGTTCTTCTGCTAAACTTGCAAAGTTGTTCACTGAAAAAAATCAAAAGAGACAAAACTGATGAGAAATCAGAATGTAAACAAATCATATACAACAACTCTATCTCCTACCCTTCGAGATTCACCGAAGAGGCAAAGTGTCGCATTCAGGAATGGAATCTCTCCTTACAAAGAAAAATTGATTCTTCCAAAGAGAATCATTTCTAGTGGTTTCAAGGACAGGGATAGGCTGGCATGGCTTGGATTTAAATACGAAACGGTTGGAACCATGGGTGGTGAGCGCATAAAGATAAACTGGTTCGCGGAGGCCAAACTGCAACCCTTTTTCCTCGATAACCTGCTCAACAGTAAACAGAGTTCTCCATAACATCGGCATAGCCTGACTGTTAGGATCTGAGTTTGGATTGATTGTATTGTTTTAACCAATTTGAAAGCAAAATGATAAATCATAAAGAACTTTGCAGCGGGAGAACAGTTAAAACTTTATAACACAATCAACGAGAGAAAAGTTTTCATCATAACATGTTTTATTACTCAAAAATATTGAAATGATTACAAAGTAACGCAACAAAGTAACTTACATGTATGAATCTCTAAACTCCCCCTCAGACCGAGCTACACACACAAAAGTTGTACATGAAAGTGCAGGTGTGTAAAGCTGGATAGAACAGTACATGCACTGTCTATTTATAGTACTAACCTAACCACTAATCGTCTATGCTGACATTATCTTGACAATGACATCTAACAACAATAACAAACTCTAACCGCTGCCTAACCTAAACACTGATAGCAAAGTACTGATGACCCTAACCACTGATAAGCATAAACTCTGATGAAATATTGGCAGATGTTCTTCAAAGGATGATCAGACCTTTGACTTCCAGCATACCTTTGACCCATCAGAGGTTTGGTGAATCAACAGACTTTATAACTGCCAGAGCTTTGGCATAGGGAAGTTGTTAGAACTAGCAGCGGTTTGGTAGCCGGTCTTTGAAAGGAGTAAATCTAAATTCTGTTTATTCTGGATCATATAGGACGGACCTGTTTTGGCTTTCTATCATCTGTTCTTTTGTAGGGTTCAATCTCAACAATCTCCCTCTAGAACAGATGATGCCAAAACTCTTCTCTATTCATGATCTTTATGTCTCCTCAGTTTTTCCCTAATTTGTACTTTGAATTGTGATTTGAAGGATGATCAGACCTTTTACTTCCAGCAGACTTTTGACTTTTAAGCAGACCTTTGACCCATCAGAGGTTTGGTGAATCAACAGACTTCATAACTGACAGAGCTTTGGCATAGGGCAGTTGTTAGAACTAGCAGCGGTTTGGTAGCTGGTCTTTGAAAGGAGTAAATCTAAACTTTGTTTATTCTGGATCATATAGGACGGACCTGTTTTGGCTTTCTATCATATGTTCTTTTGTAGTGTTCAATCCCAACAATCTCCCCCTAGAACACATGATGCCAAAACTTTTCTTTATTCATGATCTTTATGTCTCATCAGTTTTCCCTGATTTATACTTTGAATTGTGATTCGAAGTCAAGGAATCTTCATCATCCTCATCCCTGCACAGTTTTAGTTCTAAAAGATCTTGAAGGTCAGCTACACCCAGGCTTAGTGCATCCTTCCTTGATATACTCTCAACTTTCCCATTGGACCTGAGCAGAGTCAATACATGTGATTTTTTATCAGAGAGCCACTTTAGTATTTTTTAGTTCAATGGGTTTCTTGGGAGAGGAGTTATTTGTGATGAGAATTGAAAAGGTGAACTTTTTGAAAGCCTTTGTAAAAGATATTCAAATTTAGCTAAAGGCTTCAATGGTTCTTTATTCAAGTCAGGTACAGGTTCCTTTGTGATAGCCTGCTTACTTTTGTTAGCATCCCTTTGTTGATCTTGCATATCCATCTGCAGCTGCCTCTTCCTTTGGTTGAGGGCTTGCATGGTTGTTTCTAAGACTAGATCTGCCCTAAGGTTCTTTACATCTTTCCAATCTGGTGCATTCTGTCTTATTTGAGGGTCTTTCTTCATCCTATCAATTCTATCTGCTTCTTGTTTGAGAGCTTGGATGGACCACTCTTTCAACTGGTTCTCCTCAGCTTGATAGGGTTTTTCTTTCATGAAAAATCTGATGAGGTTTGCCCTTTGCTTCTTTTGAGGATCATCTTTTGGAGAATCCACAGTCATTTTCTCATTTAACTCTCTTGCATACTCTTCTAATTTCTTTGCCTTGTTAAGCTCATGCTGTTCCCTTTTTGACAAGTAAGCATTACCCTTTCCTTCACTCTCTTCTTTTGCTATGATTTTGGCTTGCCTAGTCTTTAGTTTTAGATAATCCTCAACGGTTTTGGGATTTCTATAGCCATGAAGAGATGGGAAGGTTCTTTTGGTGGTATCAGCTTCTGTGTAGAATTGTAGCATTTCTCCTTTTACCGCAGCCAACTCTAAAGGATATGATGTTTCCGTAGGAATATTTCTTTTTGGATTTTGACGTTTGAGTGACTCAGCAAAGCTGATTTGTTGTGATGATGGATGGGTGATAACTGGTTTTGGATTTGTTTGGATAGTAGGTGAAGATGGTATGTCATCATTACTCACTTTAGCCATTCTTCTTCTTTTTCTAGCATAAAACAGTTTTGGTGCAGGGGCATTTGTGCAAACCACTACTGTCGTAATATCTGTTACTTTGACAGGTGGTTGCTGAGATGAGGAAGGCAGCAAAATGTCAGTGGTTGGCCTTTTAATACTAGCGGTGGTTTTGGGACCAGCAGTGGTATCCTTCTCTCCTTCTCTTTTATCCTGTCATGACTTTGAACGATCCTCATTTGTGTATCTTCATCATCTGCTAGAATTTTCAGGGTTTCATCACCTCCCTTTTCTTTTTCTTTGACAGACGATTCAACAGAAGTTACTGAGAGATTTTCCTCAGAGTCATTTTTCTCCCTCTTTTGGCATCATCAACTCTTTCGAAGATAGGTGCAGGCGTAATGCCAGGAATGAGAATTTTCTTGATCACTTTAAGCTCTTCCTGTGTGTCTTTATACCTTGCTTCAACTTCTTCTTTGAATGTCTACACTTTTGAATCATATAACTGATTAGTATGCTGAATCTGTTGTTGAAACAGAGGATACACTTGTGTTGCAAATCTAGTGGCTTGAGCAGAGGATTGAGCAGTGTTCCAAGATTTTGCATAATGTAACATCTGTTGCAGCACATCTTTGATATCTTCCACTAATGCCTCAATCTTTGTGACTTTATCCGTCAATTCCTTATGTTTTAGCTCATCTCCTAAGTTAATAAGATCATCTGAGCTCCTACCAGAAGTGGTAGTTTTATCTAAGGTATCATGAGCATGTGATTTATTACTTGCTTCAACCTTAGATGCCCCTTTTCTTGGTATTGGAGTCTTCCCACTGCAGCAGAGGTTACCTGGATAGCCTCAGCAGTGGTTGCCTTCAAAGGAGACTTATATATGAAACTGCTGTCTAGATATAAATCAGTGGATTCAACATCTGTAGTAGCTGCTCCAATTGAACTATCAACAAGAATTTCTTGAAATCCGAGTGATGTAGCCTCCTCAATTGTTTGTGGTATAACCAGATGATGTTTATCAGACACAGCCATTGTGGAAGTTTTGCTCTCAGTGATGTGTTGGTGAGAGTGGCCTTTTTGTGACTGATTGTCAAAGGCTTCAAACAGTGATGTGGTGGTTGTGGTGATTTGAAATGTGGAGAGTGGTGTGGAAAGCATGTTTGTCCTGGGAGATGGACAATTTAACATACTCTCAAATGAGGGTGATGTTATCAGTTGTGGAATCCATGTGCTTACAACATGTTCCTTTTGTGAGGAGTCATGAGGAGTTATGGTTTTGGGTGGAGATCTTTTTACCATCTGCTGTGAGGAAGTAGCAGCAGTGATTTCATGTAACTTTTGTGTTGTCACTGGATTAACTTTTGGGATCTCATCTTCCACAAGGTCCTTTTGGATAGGTTTGGTGGGTTTTTGAAAGTTTCTTTTTGGTCCTTTTAGTGGTTTCTTGTGTGGGTTGCACAGTAGTGGTTGTGCTGCTATGGTCACCAAGAGCAGTGGGCTTAGCAGCTGAGGTCTGAGGAGCAGATGTGGACTCATCTAAATTTTGCTCAGACTCCCCTGCTTGTGTTTTTGAAACTTTTGACTCTTTGACCATAAGGCGAGTATATGTTTCAGATGATAAACTGTTTATTTGAAAAGACACCTTGAACAAGAGCATATGCACTTTCTTTTGGGATTTTCTCTTTTAAATAATAACTTATGAATCTAGGAAATAGCAGAAAGGCATTTTCCCTTATGTTTTTCTTATTTTCTAGATTTGTTACCAAATCATTAAATAATACTTGGGAGTAATTGTAATCAGTTTTAGACATAATAGCATACCCAAGTATTGGATTTTCAATGGTATTTCATCAAAACCAGTTGTTTTATTTGACACACATGTGAGCAGGGTATGAAACAAAAATTTCATAGGAGGTGGGAATTTTCCCTTTTTCATGGTAACTTTTGATAAATCTCCTGTATACCCTTTGTTTTTCAAAACAATTTGATACTCACTTCTAGGGAAAGAAGTTTTACCTTCTAGATCGTTCATCTGAAAAACCTCTGAGATGGTTTGTGGGGTTATTGGAACCAAAATCCCTCCCACTTTTGACGTGATTGCCCAAGGTTTCTGGTTCAGACTTTCAATCTTAGCATTTGCCCAGAAATCTCGAAGGGCATTCTGATAAATCGGTGCGTTACAGGTTAACAGAGTCTTGTACTTTGAGGAAGACAATATATCAATGAGTTCATGAAACTCTGTATTCTTCTTCGTCTTCTCAAGAGTACAGAGATAATTATGTGGATTTTTGATGTTAAGAGTGTGTTTCGGTGGTTCCTGTGTTGATTTCACTTTGGGTGCCATGATTATCAGAAGAAATAGTTTTGAGAATTTTTGAAATGGCACAGTAGAAGTGAAAACTCTGTTTGTGGATGAAATAGGGTTTTATAGAGTTTTCAAAAAGTGGTGATGATGTGGCATCTGATGCAACGACTGTCGAATAACATCTGTCCTCGTGTAACCTCTGATTGACAATGGAAGATAGTTGTTTGGCTAACCACTGACAGAGTAACCCATCAGTGGTTGTGACCAAATCTTAATACTATCAGAGGTTCCACATCAGTGGATAGGTCTTTCTATCCAACAGTGTTTTTAGGCTACCAGAGCTTTGAAACAGACTTTGAGGATTTATTGAGAAATTCAATTTTAAACTATTTTTAAGAAAGAAATTTCGATTTTCCAAAACATTTTGATGCTTTTACACACGAATTACAAGAAAACTTGTTTTTAACCCATGTTCAGCATTCTAAACCAAGATATTAAACTATCAGATGTGGAAGCATCAAGTGTTTTTGTCAACACATCTGCTAGTTGATCCTTGGTATAGACATGTTGAAAAGAAATCAGACCTTTTTTATAGCAACCCCTCACAAAGTGATGTCTGATGTCAATGTGTTTGATAAAAATTTTGATAATCTGCAAGGTTAGTTATAACAGACCATTTCAAATGTCTTTCTGAGATTTTTCAATGACATAAGTTTTTTAACCTTTTTAGTCAAAGCTTCATTCTCATGCTCGTCCTTGTGTACAAACACTTTACATGCCTTGGCAGAGGTTGAATATCTCAGATGGTACAGCTATTTTGTCTGTAGGAACAGGTTTTCAAGGACATTTAAATCTGATTTGAACTGGCCATCATCCAGAGTCCTTTTGATTCACTATCAGAGGAAGTATCTTCCCTTTCTAAAAATTGGGTTCTACTTCAGGCAGGTACTTAAGTTTTGTCTATAAAAAACAAGCAAAACTCAAGGTGTATTATCTCCAACAAAAATCAGAAGAGAAATACAAGACCTGATATAAACATGAAATTTCTACTATAAAACTCGTAGAGAATTTCGTGATACGTGAATCAATTAGATATGATAGATTTCCAGCAATCCTTTTGAGAAATTTATGAATTAAAAGTTCATCTCACTCACTCATATGAAACTGATATGGATCCTCTTCATCAAATAACCCCGAAATCAACATAGACTCGAACACAAACAATAGAACCACATGAATCAAGAATTTACACATAATTTCGACTCCGTTTTCAACAATTAAGAATAGCACAATATCAACGAAATCGAGCTGATCCTTTTAGGTCAAATTTGACGATTATATCAATTTGACTGACTAAGCTCTAATACCAATTGTTAGGATCTGAGTTTGGATTGATTGTATTGTTTTAACCAATTTGATAGCAAAATGATAAATCATAAAGAACTTTGCAACAGAAGAACAGTTAAAACTTTATAACACAATCAACGAGAGAAAAGTTTTCATCATAACATGTTTTATTACTCAAAAAGATTGAAATGATTACAAAGTAACTTAACAAAGTAACTTACATGTATGAATCTCTAAACTCCCCCTCAGACCAAGCTACACACACAAAAGTTGTAAGGAAAGTGCAGGTGTGTAAAGCTGGATAGAACAGTACAGGCACTGTCTATTTATAGTACTAACCTAACCACTGATCGTCTATGCTGACATCATCTTGACAATGACATCTAACAACAATAACAAACTCTAACCGCTGCCTAACCTAAACACTGATAGCAAAGTACTGATGACCCTAACCACTGATAAGCATAAACTCTGATGAAATATTGGCAGATGTTCTTTAAAGGATGATCAGGCCTTTGACTTCCAGCAGACCTTTGACTTTTAAGCAGACCTTTGACCCATCAGAAGTTTGGTAAATCAACAGACTTCATAACTGGCAGAGCTTTGGCATAGGGCAGTTGTTAGAACTAGCAGCGGTTTGGTAGCCGGTCTTTGAAAGGAGTAAATCTAAACTCTGTTTATTCTGGATCATATAGGACGAACCTGTTTTGGCTTTCTATCATCTGTTATTTTATAGGGTTCAATCCCAACACTGACTAAAGCTGATACGTGTGTGTTTGAAGAAGTCCTGGATTAAAGCCGGGAATGGTTATGAAAACCCTAATAGGAAGGGAGTGCAGGAAGGCATATCCAAACTTCCGACACGGCGTCGCTTCGCATGGAGGGGTCAATTGGTAGGAAGATGGCAGTGGAAGGAAAACATGATTTTAGGTTCTGGATTTCCGGATCTGTGAATTTACAGATCTCAAAGGAAGGGTCTTTTATCAGGTTTTGTGATCTGGGTGGCTCATTGGGCTTCTTGGAGTCGGATTGCGGTGAGGATTCGGTATGCATTTTTTTCGGAATTCGATAAGAACGAGAGGAAAGAGAAAGAGAAGTACCTTGATAGAGGAACCGTGTGAAGGATTTAAGAAGAAGATATGCAGATTTAAAGAAATAGAGAGTTATCTTCTCCCCAAAAAATCGTAATGATGGTTTAATAGATTGTGCAAGTCCCATCACTTATCCTGCAACGACTAGTTTGAATTAGAAAATATGACAACTGTGACCCACCTTCATAACCGTCATATTGGGGGCAATTGTTAGGACTGATTTTCTTTTTATTATGGATCAGGGATCCTTCCGAGTATCATGAACGATTTTTTCTGAGACGCACGGAGGATACTGGAAGGATTGAGGATCCTTAGTACTTATAACAGTTACTAACAATTGTCTTCGATGTGTTGTTAAATTTAATGCAGGTATTTGTTGAAGACTAGGTCAAGTTGGAATATTGGAATATACTTAGAATTAAACACGTGCATTAAGCTATATGGACACTGTGCACGAACGTGGGTGCTCCCCGATATCTCGGATAGTTAGATGCTAGCTAAAAACTTAGTTATTTGAGGGGATATTGGGCTATTATTAGGAACTTTCTTGCACACAATTTTTACACAACACTCGAAAGCTTACTGCCAAACACTAGATCTTCATTGTAAACAACTCAATATTCTCCGAAGTTGTAATCTTGCTTGTTTAATATAGTTGATAGTGATAACTATCAGAGGTTTTTTATGGCGGAGATCATTTGTTGATCAAGGGCTTTTTCCTCGTATAAATCTTGGTGTTCTTCATTGAACATATTCACAATTGTTCATACTATTATTTGTCACACAAGCACTCAACCTCACAAAATCAGATTTGCTTACATTATCCTTATTGTGATTTTTGACCAAACACAAAGTATAAATGGAAATGCGGAATTACATGAGCATACAAGAGTGGAAAGTTATATCAAAACAGTTTTGCATTAATAATCAAAGGATTACAAATTACATTAATGATTGTACAAACTCCCCCTCAGCCTGATCACACAACTTTAATGTTCGTACAAAAGGAATGATAAGTGATAAAAACAAATCTCTAACACATAAGATCTATTTATACGAGTACGAAAGGTCTGTTTGCAATCAGATGACATCACCCTGATAGTGACATCTAACATTCCCAACACATAAGATTCCTCAGATGTTAGCAAACATCTGTGGAAATCAATCATCTATTCTATTACGTAAAACATTTGTTCTAAGCTAACACTATTTAAATTGACTAAACCTCTGTTCTTCAAACCACTATTGACTTATATCAAACATCTAATTGGACATAACAAATGTTTGGTAATTATGATCAGTGCAAGTCTTCCACAGGGCTTTGGCCAATGTTTCTTCTTCAACTGATGTTTCATGCCTTCAAATAGATCTTTTATGTCTTCGATAGATGTTCTGATTAGTGTTCAAGATTCACTATCTTCGGGAGGAGAATGCATCGTTATCTATTTATTTGTTGATCATGAAGTCATGTTTTGGCTTTTGAAATCATCTATTCTTTTTTAGGTCAAACACTCTTCCTTTATCAAATCCTTGCACTACATATCTATGAACATTTGTAAGAACCTCAGATACATCAACCATCATCCCTGATTAATATTATCTTGCATATTTTGAAGATCATTCTTGTAAAGTTAAACTTCAGGTTCAAACATAAAGGATCAATGGAACTCACTAGATAATCTGGTGCGACATCATAACCTCCTTTCATTTGCCCTAAACATTGTACGACCACATGCATCAAAAATTTATACGGCCTAGATACACAACTCTTAGCATAGCATGTTGCATTAATTTCACCAACATAACCCATCCTTTGAAAACATCCTTTACCTAATCTCTTGTCTAATGTATCAGGATCTTTGGCGATATCTTTGAATTCCAAGACTCTTCTTATCAGTTTTTCAGTGACTATCACCTTACGTTTTTGAACAATTGAGTGTATCTTTAGTGGATCCATTTGGCATTCCACTGTAGCATTTTTCCAAAATTCTCTGAAGTACAATTCGTTGAGAAGTCTAACTTCAATTATTGCCTTGAAGATTCTTGACCGTTTCAAGAAATACATTATTGCTTGGAAATGTGTAGCTTTCTTGTCATCTTCGTTCAGTAAAACAATGTTGTGTTTTAGATCTATATCCTTTACCTGAATTGACTTTCTCATATCTGCAAAATCATACACAAACAAGCATAAATCCAAAAATGTGTAAACATTCGACACTTGATTAATTTTTGGACAAAAAATCATCAAACACACAAACATTCAAACGCAAGACTCTTTTGTGCGTATGACCATTTTTCAGTTGGTTATGAGAGTAGGACTCCTGCGAGCATAGGAGTTCTGTGTTTATGACCATTTGACCAAATTCTTAATGGTCACTGCAAGAGTTATACGTGCGTAGGACTCCTAAAATGATCATAAAGATCATGTTAGGATCTGAGTTTGAATTACTTGTAGTTTTTGTTTCAAAAATGGAAAATGATTGAATAAAAGAGATGTGCAGTGGAATAAGATGGAAAACTTTTACTACAAGCAATGGTCGTTTGTTTTCATCATCATCATGCTTTCAAGTTAATTAACTTGCATGTGATTCACAAACTCCCCCTCAGCCTTTGCAATTACAGTTTGTTAATGAGAAAATGCAGAGAAGATGATATGCGAAAGTTGGTCTTTTAAGAGACAAGTATAAAGGTTACAAGAGTTGCCTATTTATACTAACTATCTAACCTCTGAGCATCTTTGATGACGTCAGGCTTGATAGTGACAGGAAACAATATGTAACTAACTCTAAACACTACTAATACTAAACTATCAGTGCATGGCACTGTTACATTGATTAACTAAGCTAATGACTAAACTCTGATTCCTATCCTCTGTCCTTGTTAACTCTGGCAAACCTTGAAGCTTTGTGAAGGCAGATGATAGGATGAGCAATCTTTATAGAAAGCAGTGTAAGTGCATCAGAGGATGTAACCTCTGATAGTTGAACCAAAGCTCGGACAGTGTTATTTGGCGTTATATCATCTGTTCCTTTCATAGGGTTCAATCCCAACAATCTCCCCTGGAACAGATGATGCCAAAAACACTTTATTCTTGGTTTTTATTCCTCAGAAGGAATTCTCTTATTTGACCTTCGAATTGAAGTTAAAAGTTAAGAGATTCCATGTCATCAGCATCCTTCACCAACTCTAAACATAGTAGTTCTTGGAAGTCTTCTACTGTAAGCTCATAAGCATCTTCCATGGATACTTTAGTGGCTGCACCATCAGACTTGAGCCTTTATTGGTGTCTTTGTCGACCTTCCATTTTAGAATTTTTTGAATTCTTGGGTGTCTTTGTCGACCTTCCATTTTAGAATTTTTGGGTCTGATGGTTTTCTTGAAGGAGCCTTTATTGCTGAGGTTTGTGAATGAGCCATTTTTGACAAATCTTTGGCCAGCTTGGCACTTGTATCATCTGTGTGATAATTAATCATATTCTGAATCCCTTCTTTGATAAATGTATCCTCAAACTCTTTGTCAGTCTTTTCATTCATCTCCCCTTGCTTTTTCCTGTGTTGCAGGGCAAGTGTGGAGTGGGCAGATGTTGAACTGGACTTTTTAGAGAGTTGAGCCTCTGGGATAGCATCTTCTTTTGAGTAATCAGGCTTGGGAGGCATGGATGGATCCTTTTTCCTTCTCTCTTCCAAAACTTTTGTAGGTGTCTATCACCCTCACCTCACCTCACCCCATCTCATCACTTGGTTTTTGGAACCATAATGATTTTGGATCAGTTCTTGCTTCATTCTCTTCAACTTTAAGACATTTTCAGAGATATCTTTCTTGTATAAATCCCAGTTGGGAGGAGTTGGCTTTTTGAGCGGGTCTTTCAACATTTCTTGCATTCTATTGATTTCTTCTCTCAACTCATCTACGCTCCAATCCCTGAACTGAGGCCTTGTTGCCTTATACATCTTCTTTTCCATGATATACTCAATGAGTTCACTCTTGAGCAACTTATCTTCCCTTACTGACAACACGTTGCTAAGATCCTTGACAAAGTTTTGCAGAATGGTGAACTTACTCAGTTGAAAGGACATGATAATCTGTATTTCTCTATCATTTTACCAGCTGATTCTCTATTGGCAATATCCTCTGCTTGCTTCTTTTTCAAATCTAGATAGGCATCAACATTTGCTGGTCTTGGATAGCCATCAAGGGATAGAATTGTTCTTTTGTCAGGGTCATCCTCTGTAAAGAAACTTAGGATCTCTTCCCTGACTGCTGGTAAATCAAGAGGATACACTTTTGATGCAGGAGTGACTGTAAGAGTTGAAGAAGTTGTAAGCGCTGATGTGGGGATCACTGTGTTGATGATAGTGGAAGAGGTGCAGAGATCTCATCATCATTTATCACTTTTGTGATTTTTCTCCTTTTAAACCTTAAGGTGGGTGATGGTAGTTGTGGGATTTTTGGTGGTGTGGATAATGGTTGAGTTGATGTGGGAAATGTGAATATGGCAGTGGATAGAGATACATCTGTTGCAAACAGACGTTGACACAACAGTTGCTGTAACATCTGCTTGTGTGGATGTGGGTTGTGGTTTTGAAAATGTGATATGTTTTTTAGAGGTAGAGGTTTTAATGGTTGGATTGGTTTCAGGCTTAGTTTTAGGAGGTGTAGATGTTGGTTGCCTGGCTTTTCTAGCAGGAGCTCTTTTTGATGAAGTACAACCTCTCCTTTTTCTTTTTGCTGATCAATCTTTTTCTCAACCAACACTCTGCTCTCCTCAATCACATCCTTCTTGTGACTAGCCCTTGCCTTGGCACTAATTCATCAATCAAATCAACCTGCTTTGAACCACCATGCCTTGGGATATTTACTTTTGGTCTGGCCTTATCATCATCTATTGTCAGCTTCTTTGGACCCAAAGGTTTCTCCCCCTTTTTGGCTTCATCTGTTGTAACAAATATAACCGTTGGAGGTGCATGGCCAGTGGTTGTGAGTAGATGTGCTTTGATGGCTTTAATGTCTGCTGCATTGTCTTGATACCTTGATTCAAATATGTTTCAAACATTATTCACATGATGCTTGTGTTGTAAGTCCAAATAATGGTGTTGATGTTGAAACAGAGGGTTAAGAGCTTCTTTGAGATCAGCAGTGGATAGAACAGAGGGTTGACTTTTTGTAGCTATCATCTGCTTTAGTAAATCTTTGATTTCACCAACAGAGTTTTCTATTCTGGTTACTCTCTTCGTCAAATCCTGGTATTTTAGATCATCACCTAATTTAATAGGATCATCCGAACTCCTACCAGTGGTGGCAGTTAGATCTATGTTATCATGAGTAGTGGTTTTAGGACCAGCTTCAAACATAGATGCCCCTTTTTCTTGGTATTGGGGACTTCCCACAATAGAGGTAATAGTTGTTGCCTCAGCAGTGGTTGCCTTCAACCAAGTCTTATGAATGAAACCACTGTCCAACTAAGAACTAGGGAGTTCAGCAATTGTAGTGGCTGCTTGTGTTGAAATATCACCAAGGGTTACATGTAACCAAAGAGATGTAGCCTCTTCAGTTGCTGATGGGCTAGCAATGAATAAAGAAGCAGACCCAGCCATTTGTTGAAGTATATTCTCAGTAATAGGTTGTTGAGAAGTGATGGTTTGTGTCTAAACTAATTCAATTGCATTCAGCAATGGTACAATTGTGGGTGGAAGTGAAGGTATTGGTGAAGGTGGTTGAGTAGAAAGCGACATTGCCCTGGGAGAGGGGCTGTGGAAGATAGACCCAAGTGGATCTAGAGCTTCATAAAGTGGTGTCCCTGTGTCTACAACCTTTTTCTTTTATGAGGAAGAAGTAGGAGTTTCAAAGCCGGTGGGAGATCTTTGAACCATCTGCTGTGAAGAAGTAGCAGCAGTGGTTTGTGACTTTGGTGCTGGCACAGGGTTAACCTCTGGGATCTCATCTTCTAGATGACCCTTTTTGGGTTTGGTGGGCTTTGTGGAGATCGTTTTGGTTTTCTTTTTGGAAATTTTTGGAGTGGGTTTCAGGGCAGCGGTTGTGTTGCCCTGATCACCAAGAGCAGTGGGCTCAGTAGCAAGAGGTTGAGATTGAACATTTTGTTCTGGTAAAACTTGCTCAACCTCCTCTACTTGTGTTTTCTCAACCTTATCTTGGTTTGTTATTCTTGTGAAAGTTTCATGATTAAGGCTGCCTGGATTAACCACAACGCCTTGTTTACTTTTAGGACCTTTGATTTGATCCTGCAAGTAAACACTCAAGAAACGTGGATGCATCAAAAAAGCTTTTCTTTTTTCAATTTTTTTAAAATTATTTACAAGATCATTGAACAATATCTGGGAGTAGTTAAAATCTGTTTCAGTTAAAATTGCATACCCCAGATATTGCAAGTTCAATGCGATTTCATTGAAAGTAGTGGATTTTGTTGAGAGACAAGTAAGGATTGTGTGAAAGAAAAATCTCATCTCAGTAGGAAAGTTAGGTTTAAAAATGGTCATACCTTTCATCTGGCCGATATAACCTCTTTCTAGAAATTCTGCTTGGATCTCATTAATTGGAAATGACACAGGGTGTTGTATGTCATTTAACTTGAAGAATTGAGAGATCGATTGGGGGCTAATTTGCATCAAGACCCCCTACTCTTGAAATAATTGTATAAGGAACACCATCAGTAGATGAGTGAACCTTTGCATTTTTCCAGAAATCACGAAGAGCATCAATGTAAATGGGGGCTTTGACGGTTAACATGTGCAAGAATTTTGACTTTTGCAAAATTCGAAACATTGGATGATAGCGAGTATTTGCATCGTTTTCTTCAAGTATGGCAGTGTAGTTGTGTGGGGTTTTGATTATGAGAATGAAAGTTGGAGGTTCTTCTTGCAATTTAGCTTTGGATTTGGAACATCTTGATTTGGGAGCCATGGTGTTGGAGAGAAAAACTGTTTTGAGATTTTGAAATCGACACAGTTTAGGGTAACCACTAGTGAGATAAAACAGGGGTTTTATAGGGGTTTTGAAAAAGTGAACATGACGTGGCATCTGTTGCAAGATCTGATGGCTAACATCTGGCCACGTGTAACCCCTGATGAGAAAAGTAACCATTGACGTGGCAAACCACTATTTTAGGACGGAGGTTTGGACAAAACTGATTTTTAACACTATAAGTGGATAGCTGTCAGTGTTTCGAAAAATGGTAAAAAAATGAAAATCAGAGGATACACTTTAACAGTGGATAAGATTTTTAAGCCTATCAGAGGTTTTGAGCAAACAGATGTTATGAACAGACTTTTAGAGATTTATTGAAAATTTTCAATTTTAACTATTTTTAAGGTGTATTTGATTTTCTGAAAACATTTTGATGCTATGTACACATAGATTTACAAGAAAATTTGTTTTTAATCCATGTTTAGCATACCAAGCCTTGAGATCAATTTTTTAAAAGTAGATGTATCCAATGCCTTGGTTAAAACATCTGCCCATTGATCTGAAGTATGGACATGATGCAAAGAAATCAAACCTTTTTCGTAGCAATCTCGTACAAAGTGATGTCTGATGTCAATGTGCTTTGTTGTTAAATGAGAAACTAGATTTTTGATGATATTTTCAGCAGCTTGACTATCCAATTATAGTGGAGTCTTTAGTGCAATGATACCAAAATCCAACAACTGGTTTTGAAGCCACATGAGTTGAGCAGTGCAGCTAGCAGCAGCAATATACTCTGCCTCAACAGTGGACGTAGAAACTGCAACCTGCTTTTTGCTTTGCCAAGACACTAGACAATCACCCAGGAATTGACATCCTCCTGACATGGACTTCCTTGTAGTTTCAACCAGCAAAGTCACTATCTGAAAAACCTTAAAGCTCAATATTCCCATTAGCTGGATACTAGATACCAAGTGTGGGAGCACCTTTTATGTATCTGAATATCCTTTTTACAGCAATAAGGTCAGACTTTCTAGGTAATGCCTGTGATCTGGCACAAACACACGTTGCAAACTTGATGTCTGGCCTTGATGCAGTTAGGTACAATAAAGACCCAATCATGCTTCTATTAAGAGTTTGATCAACAAGGTCATCTTTACCATCAATGGTGACTAGCTTGGAGGTTGCCATGGGTGTGCTACATGGTTTACAATCATCCATATCAAACTTTTTAGCAGTTCTTTCACATACTTGTTTTGATGGATAAATGTACCATTGTGCAATTATTTAACTTGAAGACCAAGAAAACATTGGAGCTCACCCATTGCACTCATCTCAAACTCTGCTGCCATGAGTTTTTGAAACTCTTCACACATAGCAGTGCTTGTGGATTCAAAAATGATGTCATCCACATAAATTTGGACAAGCATCAAATCTTTTCCTTTCCATTTTAAAAAAACAGGGCTTTATCAATTTTGCCTCTAGTAAACCCTAAGGATAAGAGAAAAGTGGATAGAGTTTCATACCAGGCTCTTGGTGCTTGTTTCAAGCCATACAATGCTTTATTGAGCTTGTAGACATGATCAGGATGGAATGCATCTTCAAAACCTGGAGGTTGACAGACATACACCTCTTCTTTGATTTTTCCATACAAAAATGCACTCTTTATATGCATTTGAAACACCTTTATGTTGTGGTTAGCAGCAAAAGCTAAGAACAGGCGAATAGCTTCCAACCTTGCTACAGGAGCAAAAGTCTCATCATAATCTATACCTTCTTCCTGTCTGTAGCTTTGAACCACGAGCCTTGCTTTGTTTTTGACAACAATACCCATTGCATCAGTTTTGTTCTTGAAGACCCACTTTGTGCCAATTGGGCTTACATCTTTTGGCAGTGGCACAAGCTCCCAAACTTGTTGTCTTTTGAACTGAAGGAGTTCTTCTTGCATGGCCTCTACCCAGCTGTTGTCTTTTAGTGCCTCTTGGTACTTGACTGGCTGTATGAGTGATAGAAAACCAGCAAAAAGACAAATATTTTGGGATTGGCTTCATGTGAGCACCCTAGATTTGATGTTGCCAATAACTTGATCTACTGGATGGCTTTTGAGATAAATCAAATCACATTGGTATGGAACAATAGCATTTTGAGGTGATGGCTGCAAATGTGTATCATCTGAGCTAACCTCTGCTGGTGAAATTGAAGTATCAGCCACTGATGAGAATGGTGGTGGTGGTATTGGGGGTATAGAGATAACATTCTGATGATTTTGGTGCCCAGATGTAGGACTTTTATCAACAGATGTTTGACTTTGTGAACTGGCAGAGGTTTGAGGATCAACCACTGTTGATCCAAAAATGGCAGAGTTTACACAAGAGCTTGTAGTACTTGATCCTCTGTTTAAAGAATAGACTTTTGTTTGTGGAAGCACACAGTCATATCCTTGATCTTGATCTTCTTCAGATGATTGTGGTGTACCTGCATTGTTTAGCTTGATAGAAATATCAGCAAATGTAAATTTATCTAAATCAAAAAGCTCTGCAGGATTCGCTGGGATTTTCAGTTATGATAGTTCATTGAACTTCACATTCAAAGTTTCTTCAACACACTTTGTCCTAGAGTTAAAAACTCTGTAGGCTTTGGCAGTGGTTGAGTATCCCAGAAAATAACCACAATCAATTTTGGCTGCAAACTTAGATATAGAATCTTTTAAGTTCAAAATGAAACATGGACAGCCAAAAATTTTAAAATATGAAATCAGAGGTTTGATTTTATACAAAATCTAATAGGTAGTCTTTTGATGCATGGGGTTAATCAAAACTCTATTTTGAACATAGCAAGCAGTGTTTACAGCCTCTACCCAAAAAGACAGGGGTAAACCAGAATATGGTAGCATAGTTCTTGCTGATTCAATTAAGGTTCTGTTTTTCCTTTCAACCACCACATTTTATTCTGGAGTTCTTGGAATGCTATATTGTCTAACAATTCCTTTTGACTCACAACAAGCATCCAACTCCCTATTTTTAAACTCTGTTCCATTGTCACTTCTAAAGATTTTTACTGTAAAATCAAATTGCTTTTCTATTTGTTTGACAAAGTTTTGCAAAATGCTTGCAGTTTATCCTTAGAATGAAGAAAGAAAGTCCATGTAAACCTAGAGAAATCATCAACTATCATAGGCCGATACCTTTTGTGTCTTAAGCTCATTCTTTGCACTGGGCCAAACAAGTCCATGTGCAACAGTTGTAAACACTGGCTTGTTTTGGACTCTTCAATTGATTTTAAAGAACTTTTATGTTGTTTGCCTTTTAAACAGGAAACACAATGTTCATCACAAGAAAATTGCTTGTGAGGCAAGCCTCTTACAAGACTTTGTTTTGAGAGTGTGGTGATAGTTTTAAGATTTGTGTGTCCAAGTCTTCTATGCCATAACTCAGTCTCTTTGCTAGAAGCAACTGAGAATAGGCATGTTCCAGACATAGGATTATCTGTTAACATATCTACCACATACACATTCCCACTTCTGTGTGCAGTGAGTTGTGCTTTGCTCTCAGCAATGATTTGATCAATCTTTTTGACAACCTCTGGTCCCATAATTTGACAAGTTTTCTTAGTGAAGAAGGATCCATATCCTCTGTCACTCATTTGTGAGACACTCAGCATGTTAAATTTCAGATTGTCAATCAAATTCACATTTTCAAACTTGAGTTTACCAGCCAGAACCGACCCAGACCCTAAGACCATTCCCTTTGAGTTATTACCAAAAGATATATCACCCCCCCCATGAGCCATGAAGTCCATGAGAAGGGCTCTACATCCTGTCATGTGCCTGGAACCTCCACTATCTACATACCATAAGCTATCAAGGCAAGTAGAGGGTCCTTGCACATCAAGTAAATAAATCAGTTAAGATTGGTCTCCAAAGCCAAAATGGCTTTGGATGGGGTCACAGATGGTCCAGCCTCAAGTTTAGGACAATGGTCAGTGGTTTTGAAATTTTCTTGTAACATCTGCTCTTGACCATTACCTATCGGATGATTGTATCCATAAGGGTGCCTATTTACTCTTTGCTTTGAAGGCTTTTTGTAACCTTCATAAGCATGAGGAACCTTTTTATAAGTAGGTTGGCCATACCCTCTTGGAAATGAGTTTGGAGGTGGAGCATCTGTCACTTGCACCTCTCTTTGAACAAAGGTTTTGGTTAAGGCTTTTGTAACAGATGTTTCAATTGGTTCAAAACTCTGCTTGGATTTATTTCCAACAGAACTTGAACTGTCCCTTTCAAGTGTTTTTGCCTTGATCTCTTTTACCTTTTGTTCATAGTTTTTGAGATAGGCACACTGTTGAGTTGAGTGATTTGTTTTGTTGCAGATGGTGCATTTTGAAGATTTTTGATGAAACAAGTTTTGTTAATGTCATAGGCTTTTAAAAGAAAACAATCTGCAACCACATGATTTCTTTTTTCACAAAATTCACAAAACAAGTTTTTAATCTTTACTCTTCTTTTACTATCAGACTTTTTCTCAGCAGTGGTTGTAACCTCAGCTGGCACATCTTTGATAGGGATCACCATTGTTTTTGGGGCTTTAATACCATCAGTGGTTGTGAAGTCCATTGGCTTAAAGTTTCTAAGATATCACATTCATCTGATCAGGTTGGTTTAAATTGATGTTTTTCAATTTCTTTATCTTTTGTTGAAACCTATGGTTTTTCCAAAACAATTTTGTTTCCAGCTTTATCTGTGATTTTTATCTCTTCACCAGCCAAATTTGTAGGGACAACTTCAACCAACTCAGAATCAATTTCAGCAACATTTTTCTCATTTTGGTCATAGGCTCTAAAACCTACACCAAACTTGATGTTGCTCTTGATCTGAGCATCAAGCATAATTTCATAACCTTTGCAGGACTCAACCCATTTTCACAAGTGATTTGGGTTTCTTCTAACTCCTTTTTACAAACTTGGTATTTTTCTACCATAGTTTGGAGTTGGTCCTTGGTTATGCTTGATTCATGTCTTAGGCTACTCATTTCAGAATCTTTTTCACTTAACTTTGATTTTAACTCTTTAATCAGTTTTTCAAAAATAAGTTCATCTTCTAAAATTTTGTTTCTCAGGTTTTCATTCACCTTTTTGATGTTTGCAAAAGCAATGATGCATTTGTTAGAACATAGATCTTTAAGGATCTGAGGTGATACCTTTGTAGCAGCCATAAGAGCACAGTCACACTCATCTTCACACACATCAATGTTCCATGGGTCAGTAGAAGAGTTCTTTTCCTTATCAACAGCATTTTCTCTTTCTTCACTTGAAACCACTTTTTCATCACAAACTTGAACTTCATCAGATTTTGACACTATCTCCATAGATTCAATACCTTTCAGCAATTGTCTCTAAGGCCATTAAACAAAATTCTTGCTCAACATCATTTTTGGCCATTAAAGCAAAGTTTTCATCAGTCAAATCCTCAGGCAAACTGCTCCAGTCAACATAACTTTGTGTGAAAAAAGTTTGTTGACCAACCTCTACTGGACTAGCAGTGGTTTGAGCAGGTTGTGTAACAATGGCTGCTTGCTGAACAAGCACTTGAGGATAAGATGGTGCCTTAACATATTGAATCTGTGGAGCAGTGGACTGAACATAATGCACTGGAACAGTGGTAGCAGGATGTGCAAAGTGGGCAGTGTTTTGAACATGTTGAGCAGGGGCATATTGGGAATAATGAGCAGTGTTTTGTGTGTGCTGAGGTCTAGGGCCAGGATGAGTCACTATGGGTCCAGAACTTTGAGACCTGCATTCTCTGGCAAAGTGTCCTAGCCTATTACACTTATAACACTTGACTTTTGATTTATCCAGCCCAACCTTCAACCCCCCATGCAAACCTGGGAATTTTCTACTAGTTCTCTTGTAAAACTTACTAGCCCTAACACTCAATAAGGCCAGTTGGTACAAAAGATCCATTTCTTCAAGATCAGAAGGTTCAATGTGTTGCAAATCATTCAGCTCAAAGGATAGATTGTCAGAGGTTTTGCTTTCCCCACTAGCAGCAAAAGCATAGTTGGGTGCATATGTTACAGATTCAAAGTTCCCACCAGATGTAATATCTATATAGTGATCATAACTTTGGTCCTTACTGCTACCAGAACCCTCTTCTTGGCCAAAAAGAGTTGCATTACCCAATGAGTAATCATTAGTCGTTTTGCCAGAATCTTGCAACTTTTTTTCTGGTTTAACTCTCTCTCATAAATGAGGAGTATCCCATGAAGTTGTGTCAACGACATTTCTTTAAACCCAACATATTTTCGCGTTACATAAGCTACCGTCTCCCGCTTATCTGGTAACGATCTAAGGAAATTACTATTGACAGTCGAATTAGGAAAAACCACGTTAACCAGTCTAAGTTCACTGATGAGACAGTTGTAACGTTTAAATTGTTGTGTTAGAGACTCTCCTTTCAAGTGACAAAACGTTTCATACTGCTGATTTAGAACTTCTCTATTACTTTCTATCACTTCCTCAGTCCCACCGAATTGCTCCTTAAGTTCACCCCGTAACTCCTTTGCACTATTGCAATAGAGTAGACCAGCATAAATTTCATTGGGTAAGGCCGAAGCAACTATGCTAAATGCCTTAGCATCCAATTCAATTTTCTGGAAATCCTGCTCCGAAAAGTTTTCAGGATTTTTTGGCACTTGTTTGGTTGGATCTTCTGTGCTTGGAACCATTGGAATGTGAGGTCCATAAGCAACAGGTCTCCGGCAACCAGTGTTTTGCTGGGCAAGAATATGACCCATCCGTTGTTGCCAAATGAAATATTCATTTCTTTTGAGCATGGCGGTTTGAACAAGAAACCAAAATTGGCATCCTGTGTGTTTTGAGAAATTTTCAGTTGATTTTTTCAGATTTTGTTTTAAAAAACTTTGAACGTAGTAAAAACTCTGAATATCAAACAAAATCAACCAAACAGATTAGCAAGAGAGCTGATCTGTTCGAACCAAATCGATTGTTAGATCGAATTTGATGAATCAGGCTCTGATACCAATTGTTAGGATCTGAGTTTGAATTACTTGTAGTTTTTGTTTCAAAAATGAAAAATGATCGAACTAAAAGAGATTTACAGTGGAATAAGATGGAAAACTTTTACTGCAAGCAATGGTCGTTTATTTTCATCATCATCATGCTTTCAAGTTAATTAACTTGCATATGATTCACAAACTCCCCCTCACCCTTTGCAATTACAGTTTGGTAATGAGAAAATGTAGAGAAGATGATATGCGAAAGTTGGTATTTTAAGAGACAAGAATAAAGGTTACAAGAGTTGCATATTTATACTAACTATCTAACCTCTGAGCATCTTTGATGACGTCAGGGTTGATAGTGACAGGAAACAATATGTAACTCTAAACACTGCTAATACTAAACTATCAGTGCATGGCACTGTTACATTGATTAACTAAGCTAATGACTAAACTCTGATTCCTATCCTCTGTCGTTGTTAACTCTGGCAGACCTTGAAGCTTTGTGAAAACAGATGATAGGATGAGCAGTCTTTATGGAAAGCAGTGTAAGTGCATCAGAGGATGTAAACTCTGATAGTTAAACCAAAGCTCGGACAGTGTGATTTGGCTTTATATCATCTGTTCCTTTCATAGGGTTCAATCCCAACAGATCAGTTTAGTCCAAAATTCAATTAGTCCATTTTTGACGTTTTAGATCACAAATCTTATATCAAAAAGACCGAACAATGCCAAATAAGCAAACACCTCAATCAATTTCCTCAAACACTCATCCAATCTTACTAGATCTATGATTAGGATTTTGAGTTTTATGTTTCAATAAATTAGGATCGATTTGATGTGTTATTCATGCAAAACTTATATCATTTGACTTGCACTGACTTCTATAACAGACCCCTATCATTATTTAATACATGCAATGCACATTTATAACAGATTTGATGTCAATTCTAAACACAATGAATATAATGAATCATATGATCGATTTCTACCTTCTAAGTTTGTACGATGATCACACTAATCCAACTCTGTAAAACAGTTAAATGTAGGACTCTCACGTTTATATTCCAACAGTTGACTCATGTGTGCGCGAGAGTGTAGGAATAGTTTTGACGTGTATAATACTTGCTATGACTTGATTAGCACACGTATGAAAGTCTATGAATCCAATAAAAGTGTGGAATCCCTATATTGAACTAGTGAACACTTGATTTCATAATATATCTCTTTCATAGAAATTTCGGCAGATAACGTTGCTTTTACACATCTTTCAAAAAGCTCCAAAGGTTGAATGATAAGCACATGCGCACGGACTAGTCTATCTATAGACTCCAGACATCCGTACGTATGACTCTTGTGTTTGGGGGGCTCATGCATGCGCAGGACTCATGCGCACACATGAATCTCATTTACAATACAAACCAAACTCAAACTTATATTAAACTATCATTATGCTACCTATACATATAAACTCATACAAAGACGCAGGCACTTGGCATAAGTGCACCAACAGACTCCCCCTTGGATATTTCCGTAGTGTTGTCTTTGATGGTCTTCAAAACTTCATTCATCGAATCCAAAAACTCGCTTCCAATACTCATTCTGATGCTCTTCAAAGCTCTTCTTCGACTTCTAATATGTTATCGGTGGTTTCATGAACTTATACCTTGTGATAGACGCTTTCTTTGTTTTTACAGCTATCTTCTCTAATCTCTTCTTCTCTTTCTCTTCTTCTATTTTCTCCAACTCTCTCCAATTACTCTCCCACATATGACAAAAGCAAATATCATATGCAAAATAAATCTTGACAACTCTCTAAAACTGCATTGCATACTCCATGTCTTCCCTTGCAAAGAAAATTATGCTGAAGAATAAAATCTCTATATCTTTTTCAGACATATTTACCAGCCACATCGAATCATACACACGTATTGTTCTCCACTTCTTCTCTCCTTTACACAACAAAATCACTGCCTCACCCGTGTTTTCGTCATAATACCACCATTTAAAGTATTCATGTCTATATTGTTCCATTTCATGAAATGGTATCACTTTCAACACCTTCGGTTTCTTATACTTCAGCGTGACAACATATTTACCCGTCTCTGGATCAATCTCGGTCTTTGATACGATGCACTTTAGCTGCTAAGGCTTCCAGTTTGTTAACCTTGTGCAAGCTTCTCTCTTAATGAATCTTAGAACATGCTGATTCTATGCATTCAACTCATAGTTAATCAACAATATACATAACTCCTTAACATCCCACCATGGCAAACTTTTTATATCATTGATGACTCTGAAGTATTGAACTCCATATTCTTTCATCCTTTAACTCTTTAAACCACTCCACTCGATCAACACTAGTATTGACATCGTTAACCATAGGAATATTTCCCTTTCTTTCTTCAACCTTTCTCTTTAAGACATCTTTGACTTCTTTAGAAAACCTTTCATTGAAAGTATGAATTGTTCATTGACTTTGTTAGCATAACAAACTTCTTCATCTTTTAAATCATCTTCAGTCTCCACCCTATCATATTCATCAGCATCAATTAAAGGTTCAAAAATGTAGCTCGTCATCATTTTTAGCATCATCAAGATCCTTCTCAAAATCAAACTCTAATTCTTCTTCAAAACCTTTGCAAGACATAACTCATTTTTGGCAATTAACTTGTGTTGATGGAAGTTGATATCTTGAAAGAAGTAATCTAAGTTGTGCGAAATGTTTTGAAACTACCTGTAAATGAGTCTGGGATTGAATTTGTGCTTGTGAAGGTGTTTTAACCTATGGTTGTGACATGTTGACTTGTGGTGTGTGATATTGAGAGTGAACATTCACATGAGCATACGAATTTTGAATGGCTGAATGTGCAAAATGTGATGTAGATTGTGTGTTATGACTAGTGGTATTTGGAAAAACTTCGATATGTATTTTGAAGGCCTGGAAATTGACTAGTAGTTGGTTGTTTCATTTGATTAGGAGAAGTCAAAACTGGTACAGAGTTTTATGCCGGATTCCTACACTCTCTTGCAAACTGACCTAACTTGTAGGTCCGTATCAGATCTTCCAATAGCTCAGGCACTAATTTGATAACCTAGTATAAACATGCGAAATCCATTTATAGTTAGGAGAAAATATTAACAAGATTGATTCACTTTATAACTGTTGTTTCATTAATCATTCAAACGTTACAGATCAGTAAACAACTGGACAAAGCTTCGCCGTCCTGAGCACCAAAACTACTAATGACATAAGACCCCAAGTCGTATATTTAAAAACAAACTCGCTTCGTACGAGTTGGGCCTTGGCCACTTCGTGCGAGTTGGCCACTTCGTATGAGTTGAACCTATGACTCAGAGAAGAATTTGTATAGATCTTATATGCAAGCCTTAGCTCACTGATAAGGCAGTTAAACCGCTCAAATTACTAATTCGGAGATTCTCCCTTGACATGAGAAAGTGTTTCATACTTTTGATTAAGTATTATTTTTGGACTTCATATGTACCACCGAATTATTCGTTCAAAGCATCCCACAACTCTTTGCCATTCTCACAATGGAGCAACCCAGCATAGATTTTGTAGGGTAAGGCCATGGCCAATATCCCGGATGCCTTAGTATCAAGCTCCAACTTTTGAAAATCATGCTCAGAGTAATCAATGGTCTTCTTAGGAATATTAACATTCGATTGTTCTGTACTCAGAAAAGAAGGAACATGAGGGCCATATACCACTGATCTCCAGCAACCAGTGTTCTTTTGTGATAAGTGGTGACCCATCCTTCGTTGCCTTATGTCACACCCCGATTTCCACGTGTAACCCGGTGGGCCTGGAGGGGAATATTGTGACGTATGTTGATATTATCATAACCAAATAACAGAGAATAGCACAGTGGAAGTCTTGAATTTAAAATATCATTACAAACCGAAATATTCAAAGTTCAATACATAACGACAATGGTTTGTAACAAAGATCCACAGGCGGATCGAAAGTATATCCAAAAGATGATTAACAGACTTGGCACATCTAAGGACTTGCAAGATCCTCTATGTTGCTACTGAGCAGCTTCCAGCCTATTTATGTATTTGTACCTGTAGCTTAAGTTGGATATATAAATCCTTTCAGGACGGGTTTTTACGAGGTGTTAACATCCTCACCCCCTTAAAAGAAATCTCGACCTCAAGATTTTATTCAAAGCTTAGAAGTATTATTGTCGCATAGTGGACTTAACCTTACGTATACTCACGATTTCTATAGACATCCCGTTGGGCCTTTACAGTAGGCACGTGCCTCCTTAAAGCTTTTTATCTTGTCGATCTTCAACCGATACCGTTTTTCCAACAAAACCATAGGCTTTTATTAATTTGCACATCTTTATGCGATATTGCTAGCAACTCATTGGCTAGTCTTTTCCTTTAAATTGCATTCGTGAGACGCATTGTCAATTGCGCTGAGCTCCTCAAGTAATTAGCTTATAACCTAAAGTCACGACACATTCGATAATCTCGAATGGTCCTATATATATCTAGGGCTTAATTTGCCCTCGTAACTAAAACAAACTACACCATTCTAGGTGATGTCTACAATAAGACTTTGTCCTTTATTGGGAACTTATACGTTGGCAACTCTTGTCAGCGTAGTTCTTCTGCCGTTCATTGACAGTTTTGAAATAGATCTTGGATTTGTATTATCCTATCCATGGTTCCCAAGACAGTCTTAGGTCTTGTTAGTTGGTTCCTTCCAACTTATGCCTAACAAACGGGTGTTTGATATTTTCTCCCATACAAGGCTTCCAAGGGAACAACCTTTGCATTTATATAACAATTAATATATATAGGAGAACTTAACTACGGTGAGATGGTCATTCTAACTACTATTCAATCAATTTTAAAGAAGTACCTAACACTTATAGTTGGTCGAGCAAATCGTCGATCCTGGGCCGAGGTTAACGATTCCTGATCGTTGCCTTGTTCAAATCTTGCGGTAATCAAAGCATAACTGCATTGAACCGTCTTTCTTACAATCAACATCGATCTCCCAAAGTGACAAGCTAAGCTGCACAAGCGTTTCTTCAAAACTTCATTTGATTGGGAAGTAAATTATTCTATTTCAGTTGGTGCTTCCGGTTCCTGGTAGGATGTCAATTTCAACTCCACTTGCTTCTCAGGAAGGTAATCCGGTAGTTTATCAAAGATATCATCAAGATACTCAAGGGTATTAGCGATAGCTTCAATTTGATCCTTCGGTTCATCTAACTTCACTTGCTATGCGAAAGATGCACTTGCTTTTCAAATAATTGGATGCCTTAAGTAGAGACATCTACTCAGACGTTTTCATAGGGAATATCCCCTTGAATACAAATATAGTTGACTTTAGTACAATATGACTGTTGGAAAATCCTAGTGGTTCCATGCATTAAACATTCATGTTGATCAAGCATGAAAGCAATCTATGGGACACACTAAAATACTGCCAATTACCATATGGTGCTTTTATCAAACTAGTTTGGCATTCGTAGTCGATAGAAATCAAAGAGATTACGATCATAATTATTCTATGAAAATACTTTATTTATGATATAATATCAGTAGGATATCAAACATATGTGTGTTTTATAGTTTAAGACCAAACGATGCACTGTAGGGGCATTTTGGTAATTTCACGCATAGTTTCGAAAGCTAATTTGGGATTCTGAGTTTATATTATGTACCTACTGTAAAAATAATTTAATGAGTTATAAAATCAGTAGGTAACAAGTCTTGGTTGGTAAATATGATTTAAAACCATATTATGCGCCGAAAAGGCGTAAAAGTCGTTAATTGAAGTTATTTGCGATATTTTGTGAAAACTGAAGTTATGGATAGGTTTATATTGTCAAAATATGCTATTTAGTATTTTATAACAGTAGGTAAAAGATTTCGTATGAAAATCATGCTTTAAATTCATTTTATGTGCTATAAGGGCATTATCGTCGTTTAAGAGCGTGATACAGAACTTGTGCATAAACTCGGTTCACAAACTGAAATGATATTCCAAAATATCCTAGTTATGATATAATATCAGTAAACAATAAGTTTGGTATGAAAAATTATGTTTAAAATCGTTCTACGCGCCAAAAGGGCTTCACAGTCATTTTAAAGCTTAATTTACGATATATTACGAAATTCGATTTATAATCAGATCTGTAACATAAAAATATGTTAAACATGTTAACACATCAGTAACTAATTCATTTGCAAGTTCATTGGCATTTAAAACCTCATTTTTAAATAAAATGGCGAAATAGTCAAAATATGGTATCTTCACGGAAACTTGCATAAGACTCGGATAACTATCATTATTATGTAATATAACCTTAGAGGGTTATGCTACATCATAATATGATCATAACGAGACCTTAAATCAGCAACATACTAATCTAATTCGATTCATAATTGACAGTCAACTCAGAAGTCAAACTTCACGACTTTCGGTTGCAAACCGACAAACTGAAATTGACGAGCCGAACATGTTTACACATGTTCTAATAATTATTACCAAGTTGTTTATGTGTTAAAAAAATATTTTAGTAAGTCTTTAAACTTAGTTTATGAATATTTCTAAAAGCTGACCCGTTGACTTCTAAAAATATATATATTGTCTCGTCAATTGATCTAGCAAACGTGGTAATTAGGAGATGCCCTTTTGAGGGATTAACACCTACCTAATTACGATCACGTAACCACATTCGGATTGATCCATAGCTGGACCATACTGATTTAAACCGAAAGTCAAAGTGTTTATCGAAAACGTTTGACTTTTGGCTTGAAAAGCCCAAACAAAAGAACAAATCAAAGAAGGAACACTTACATGCGGTCCTATGGACTGAAGAAACTCAAAGAAAAACTTCTAAGTAGTCAGGATCCTCCAGAATTGATTATAGATGAAAGGATTAGAAAAATGCAAACTTGAACCCATACGTTCATCACATATTATAATGATTGAGGATTGCTAGAATCATTCCAGGTGTTAACAAGTGTTAGAGGATCATTACAAGTGTTGGAGATGTGTCAAAACCAGGTTAATAATGACAAAAACGAGCTAGGTGGCGAGCTAGGAGGTTACACAATTTTTTTTGCGCTGGCACTTGGATGCGGACCGTATCCATATATGGATGAGGTCCTCATCCACCTTCAGGGGCTAAATTTTGCTTTTTTTGGCAGAAATGGCCCCTGGACTTGTTTCGTCGCGTTTTGTCACCCGTTACCCCTTTTAACCTAATTTCTAGGCTCAATAAATGTGCTAAAGCATATGTGACTTGGATTATGTCTGAAAATATCCCGGATGTCGGTTCGTTCGGTTGTACGGTTGCGCGTTTCGCTAAAATACGTAAAACGCTTAAACGGACACAAAAACGATCGAATTATATTGGGTCTGTATATCAAAATACGATAATCGACAAGTTTCCGCGGTTAGTCAGGAATAGTCCCTGGACTTCCAAACTTGCGTGAAACGTTATAATTAGTGCGTAAAGCCTTCATTGGCATATAATAGGCACACATAAGAGTAGGAATAAAATTTAAAACTCTCAGTTCATTAAAAGGTCACTCAGAGGCTTAGTTGGAGCATGTTGACACTTTTAGTCCCTTAACCATTAATTTATCGTCCAGAGGTTATAAATTAACATAACGATGCATTTGGTCCCTCTCGTTTTAGAACGTGGCATATGAGGATCAGTGGGACACATGTCGGAATTTTACAGGATGGGTTTTTACGAGGTGTTACACCTTATTTTAAATTCATGATGAACGAGCATCAGAGGCTTGTTTGTCGGTTCGGTATTGTGAGAGTCATGAGTGATTGACATCTCTCTAAGTTCTATTAAAATTATAACTCATAAAACAGAGTATCAGAAACAACTTCTTGATCTGGTTAGTCTCATTCTTCTCAATGTCCTTTGATCACTCAATCAGTTATCAATTTGAGCTAGATTATCTTTGAATCCACGGTGAAATCAATTTAGTGAACCTTGCTCTGATACCAATTGTTGGATCTGAATATGTGTTTTTCTTTGTAGAATAGTTAATCAAATAGAAAATTCAATGAAACATATGAACAGGTAATGATTGAAAATGATTCATTATAGAATTCAATTGATGTAATACAATTATACAAGTGCACAATACTCCCCCTCACAAGGTGAACATACTCTCACTAAGTTTTATGCTCTAGGCTCTTAGTGTTACCTAACTACAAAGACACTCAAACTATATATAGGAGGTGTGAACTGCTGGTGACGTCATCATAAAATTGACCTTCAATAGCTTCATTAAATGATGTAACTTCAGGAGTTGGAATAAATGCTAAATTGTTACACTGTTTCATTGAACTACTGCATCTTTAGAGAAATATAGTGAATTACTGGATTTCTCAGAACACCTGGTTGTGACCTAACTCTTATGGAAATCCAGAACTTCTACCTTTAACTTGTTGACTGGTCTTTAGGTCTTCAATGTTTGACGTTGGTTAACTTGACTATAGACTTGTTGACCAGCTCTTTTGATAATCAACACTTGTTCTCTATATTCTTTGAAGGTAGCAATTTAATGTAATAGGGATTGGGGCATCTATTTTGTGAAGCTTTCAAGGGGGGAGAAACTGTTGGACTTGGAAATTTTATTTTAACTTATTCATGCAAGGATGACGGATCCTTTGGGTTTTGACCTTCATCATCATCAGCAGATCATGTACAACCCAAAACTACCTTTACAAGGAAGGTCTCTGGTTTATTCGAAAAGATGTTTTACTAAGCATAAATTTCATACTCATTTTGCTTAACCTTTTGAATTACCTGATTAAAATTTTGTGTCCTTGATATACTTTTGTCTCAATTTGAGATGAACAAGATTTAGAGATATATCTAGAGCAATTACGAAATACAAAACCTACAAAGTATCCTTTCTATAATTCATTTTGGCATCCGCTTCTTGTTCTTGAGGTTGTTCTTTTTTGCTTGAGGGGGAGGTGACTCGGTTGTGGTGGTGGCATTGGCAGTGGCTTGGTGCGCATGTTTCGTAGGAACCTTATCATAGGCCCCCTGAAGGATGCAGTTGTGGTTAAGCTGGATGGTTATGATAAAGGCTTCTTCGAGGGTTCTAGGGTTTGCGGCGGCTACGTGATACATGATCACAGGCGAAAGCAAACGAATAAGCTTGGCTATCGCCTTGGGAACCGTATCCACCTGTCCAGGACAGACGATACTCAACTGTTTAAAGCGAGCGATTAGTCCCTCAGCGCCGCTCCCTTGCTGCGTGAGATTCTAGAATTCGTTTTCTAGTTTCTGGGTCTCGTGGGGAGGACAGAACTGATCTCTCATGAGCTGCTTGAGCTCGTCCCAAGTGAGAGCGTGGACTGCTTCATTGCCACACTTGTTGCGTTCTGTAGTCCACCACTCGAGGGCTCTCTGGCGAAAGACCCCGCTAGCGTTAAGGGTTCGAAGGTCATCAGGGCACCCACCCTGAAGGAAAGTAAGCTCTATCGCGTCAAACAAATTGATCATGGCGGTGACACCATCCATGCCAATGAGTTCTACCGGTTTACAAGCCATGAAATGCTTGAATTGGAAAGACGTTTTGGGGTTGTCGGTTTTAGAGTCGGCAGAGGATTTGGGTGTTTCGGTGTTAATGGTTTGAAGCTGGCTAACGATATCGGGTATCACACGGGCCATTTGATCGGCCATTTGCTCGGCGATAAGACCGATGAGTTCTTGCTTGGAGATGGAGTCTTCATTGTTGTTGTTGTTGTTGGAACCCTTGTTGGACCTCTTGGATTTCTTGGACGAGTTAGGAGAATTCATCTAGAGGTTCAACATAGAAGAAAATGTATGAGACTTGATCATAATATGAGGAAAAACAAGTTGTGCATGAATAAGCATGTATAAGGTTCAAATTATGGTTCACATAAAATTTGCATGAGTTCATCAAGTAAAATTTGCATGAGTTCATCAAGTATAGTTCACAAAGTTTGCATGAATTCATTAAGTATAACATGTATAATCACGTATGGATGCGAATAAGGAGTATAAATTTAGTTTGTTCACAAGGATTAGTATTGTTTTTTATTGCGATAAACGTGTGAAACGTGTAACGGTTCAAACGAATAAGGTAATAAGTATAAAGTCACATAATAATTGAGATAACATAAAAGATTGGCTCAATAAAACATGAGATTGTTTCGGGTAGAGAAACGTCGACAGTTCCAAAGTGAATCGAAGATCCTTTCTAATTAGAGAAACGTGTTTTGGCCTATAGGTAAAATACTCTCATCGAGAAGCGACTAACGGTATTTTACCCTTCCAGTTACTACACGTCTCTAATTGATTAGAAAATTGAAACTTTGGCGAGAGCGAAAATCAAGGAATGGGACTTAATCGACAAGGTGCGGGTTTCACCCCTAACTTGACGATTTCGTACCCTAAGTGTGGTTGTTTCTTACTAAACGAGGAGCATATTACGAATCGTTTGTAAGATCCACTAGAGTATGAAATGGAAGTTTCCATCAAGATGTGGATATCACTCCTAACTTGATGGTATAACTTTGTGAAAAATCGAATACGCAGAATGAGGGATTTCACCAAAAATTGTAAGTCATTGGACCTATTTTGGTGCAAATCGCCTCGTTTGCATCATGAGTGTCTTCAAGTCTTCAAGTGTATCATGTAAAATGTCTTAGGAAAGACATTATGTAAATTTAAGACCAAAAGATAAGGAAGGAGCAATGAGGAAGCATAAAGTTTTAAGCATGGTATAAGAATGGTCAAAAATGGACACTTAAACTATAGACTAGGTCGAACATGGCAATTCTACCTAATTCCCTATAGTTATGGCTCTGATACCAATCTGTCACACCCCAACCGATGGCGGAAACATCGGAGTGAGACGTAAACGAGATTGCAAGAGACTTCATAACGCTATTAGCGACAATGTTTAAACAAAACCCATATTTCATTCATTCAACGATAACATTGTCAAATTACATCATTAAGTCAATTACAACAATTTAGAAATTTAAATACGAGTAGAACATAAACATAACAACAAAATAATACAACATTTTAGCCTAACATCTAAATGTGTATCTAGAGCATCATCACTACTCCAATTTCATGGCAAAATCTTCATCAACCTGTAACATGTTAAAAATACGAGTTCAATGCAAAAGCAAAGGCGAGTACACAAGTTTGGTGATATATAGCATAAGTATAAAAGTGTAACTCGAATCCACATGGTAATTGTAAGCAAAGTTCATACTAATCATGCAATACTAGATCAAACCCCGAGTGTCCACAAAAGTTTTAACGAGATTGAGCTTCCCTTACCACAAAAGCGACAAGACTAAAATGAGAATGAGAATCTTAACATAACCCCGATGGGCGGCGTGCTAATTCTATAGTGCTATATATGATAAGTTGGGTTAGCTAAGTTAATGATCAAGCATGTATAATCAAGCATGTATCTAGGCATAACAAGTATTCATGTATAAGGATTGAGCATGTAAAGCGTGAGTTTGTGATATGTGTATTTTGATAGGTAAACATGTTACAACCTAAACGTGATTAAAACGGTAAATGGGTCGAGTGTACTCACGGTTTTTGCTAAGTGTTCCACTTAAGTAATCCCGGAAGCTTTGTTGTGTTGATTTAGAGTTGGCACCTTGTCCTTCTACAAGAAGAACTTAGGTATTAGTTATGAGTGCAACGGTGGATTTGGAATATTCGAGCGAGATTACGGAAATAAGAATTAAAGTATTATGTATGAAAATATTCACTAAGACATAGCACTTGTTCTTGACACTATGATAACCCGAAAGGGGTTAATATGGTTTCATAGGTTCGAGACCTATTAGAATCATGACAAGGAACTACATACTTTAGTGATAAACTTAATAACTTGATAGGTGATTATTTAGTCATTATCAAGGTTTCGGTTTTAGGATTATATTATAGTCTATAATATATACATAGTAGTAAGATCATGTAGGAGTGGGAGGATGAGCCATCCACTTTGGTACCTCTAAGTATTCAAGTAACTCAAGCATGGAGGTAGGATGATGAACATCCATTTAACCTCGTTATATGATTCACCACTACACAAGTTGTCATAGACAACAAGGAAGATCATGAATGAGAACAATACAAGAATGAAATGACAAGAATTGTAAGTATGTCACCATAATACCAAGTAGCCAAGTGAATACAACTCGGAGCGCACACGAGGACACATGTCAACGGCTTGGCGGGGTTGTGACACTTTAGGACTAGCAAACTACTTGAGATGATGATAAAAATCATCAAGTGATGTGTGGTCTTAATGTTTAGGATAGCCAAAGCTAACCTTGGTGGACACACATGAACAAGTCTATGAACTTGCATCACTTGTGAGCTAAATGCTCTATAAAAACAAAATTATTGTGAGGTTTAAACCTCTTGTTTGAATGTCTCAATCTTGTTTTTAAGCCCAACCAACCACAAAAAGTGATGTAAGCATTCGGACATAGGTTTGAGATGAGTTTTACTCAAGTTTGATGAACATAAACAAAGTTTGAAAGAGTTTGAAAACAAACAGAAAGTTTTGGACAATTTAGGGGCATTTCCAAGTCTGACTTCTCCAAGGAGAGACCATGGAATCATGCCCAAAGGAAAACCAAGCACGTAGGAAAAAGAATGTGGCAATTTCGTTGAGTATTGAGTGAGTTATGCTCACTTTAGTGTACAGGTACAAATCTGTCCGAAAATTGGATTCAGCTACGAACTTGGAGTGTTTTGGGAGGATTGGAGGCTTTGTAAAGTGGAAAAATGGCTGGAATATAAGAGGTACTTATAGGGAAATGATTAGGGTTTAAGTGGGTTGGGTTTTGAATATAATTAGTGGGTCATTACACTTGAAACAAGCCCAAAAACATACCCAAACAAGGGCTGATTGCAAGGCTGGTTTTCAGCCTTTATATTCTTTTTTTGTTGTTTAAATGTAATAAAATGTGTATTTGAGATGCACTTTATATAAATAAGATGTTACATGATGTTTGGTGTATTATTCATAGGTTATCAAGGTCTAAAGTGCATATTAAACATGTTTTAAAGTGCCAAAATGTGTGATAAAAATACATGTAGGTGACATATCAAAAGTAACAAGTACGTTTGATTTATGGTTAGGTATAATCAAGTGAAAACATATAACTTAATCTTAAAATCGAATAACCAAGTATTTGAATGTATGGAGATTTGAGAATTATGAATACACGATCAATGTTTACGAGTTAAACTTACGTTTAAGCGAATTATGAATCATGTATCAACCGAATGCACGTATTAATGTATAGACATGTATAAACAATGTATAAAAGATTCATTTTATTACGATCAAAGTCTCGGATTTACAATGATTTGAAAACGATATACGATTACAAGGGAAACAAGTTTCCGAAAAATATAAATACGATATAATCTTGCTAAAGAAAAGGAAAGCTGCCAAAAGCGAGGCGTTACAATTATGCCCTAACTTTCCCACATATGGGTGTGACCTACTATAGCTACTTCTTCGGTTGTTGTATTTTATCAGTGCGGTAAGACATTGAGATTGACATATACATTACCCAGGGTATGGTTTCGTCTCAAGCACTTTGAGATCTCTTATATACCAATTTCTTTAGGAGAATAGTGATATCATTTTATTTAGGGCTTGACTACTTACTGTTCATTTTGAGGGTCTTATGTTCAATCTTCATATTGTTCTCGACAATTTATTAATTGAGGGGCTCTTAGAGACAATTCTAAGTTAGAGTGATAGTGCTGGCTTGATTTAGTGCCAATATGTTGGTAATTCAAGTAAGATGTTTTGTCATTCTTATTGACCTTGGTTGTTACTACTAATAACATAGTTACATGATGCATGTCGTCGTCATCATCATATTCATTAAATCCTACCAATAGCAAAGCTAAGGTAAAGCCTCAAAAGATAAGACGTAGACAACCTTACTTTTACCAAGTAGGAAATAGAGACTGTTTCCAGTGAGACCACTGGCTTGATAGTAATTTTGCATCAAGTCTTGGACCTAAGACACATAACCCTCAGCAATCAGGACACAGACTGTTTGGTGCATGTACTCTTGTTTCTTTCGGCTATCAACGCCACCGCTTTTAAAGTTATTTTCACGAAATTAGTAAAATAAAGTTAAAGATAGAGCAATTTCACTATTGCCCCCGAACACCAACACATATATACATTATATGGACATATCACAAGCAAGACATTGGTTACAAGATGCATGTATTTTTTGTTAATTGTCTTCTCTCTCCTATATCCTCAATAGTGAGACTACAACATTTATACATATTTCAGTTTTTTTTTACTTGTTATAAGTTTTAGAGATATTAATTATTGAACATATATATTATAGATCAAATCCTCATCACCAACATGTGGCTAGTGGTTAGATTTCGTGGTCGTGCTTTCCGTCTCGACAACAATATATGTATTATCAGTTAACTTGAACAATATACATATTATTAGCTTTCAATTAACTAGTGTATTGGGGAAATCCATAATTTACAAAGTTTAAAGGGATTATACGAAATTCCTTCAAATATAGAACATAATCAGTTACAAACATAGTGATTAATTCCAGTTTTAACTGTAACGTAATTATACATATAACGTATAAAGTCGGCTAGAATACTTTACGGGTAAAGTTATTCTATAAATTCTAATAAATCTAGGAAGGGTAAAAAGACACAATAAATCACAAAATATAACACAATGCCGAGTAAAAAAGACACAATGAATCTCAAAATAGGAACCATAACGAAAATTAAAAGATCATGATCTAAACAAAATTTTAAAATCTACACGCTAATGATCTAAAAGCGAAAACCTCAAATATAAGATCGTAGAGTTTGACGAGACGGTTCCAATGACGCTAAAATAAGTTAATCGAAGTTCATTTGATACTCTTTCCACGACTTCTTATTTTTAAGAGAGTATATATTTAAACATTTTCCATTTACTAATCTTTCAATTATAGGCAGCCTTTCACAATTTACTAAGCTATTTTTTTGACAGCATACAACTTTACTAGCTTGGACATGCTTTCCCTTTGTTATTACATCATACAAAATGTTCTGTATAGATTATTTAATATAAACAAGATATTTATTGTCATAGTTGTAATACAAGGTTTTCAAGTCCGAATGTTCTTCGAGTAATCGCTCCAACGTAGGCTGTCGAGACGACTTTCTTCAACTCCACCTAGTTACTCGGAATCGATCAAACATGGTCAATCTCGGCCAAAATCTAATTTAGTATGTCAACTCAGGGAGAGTTTGACTTTAAATAAAAAAAATTCTATGTCTATCATATTAAATAACGAATATCATTTCCATGTATTTTGTTATAATTATCGATAAATTTATGTTATTAGACACATATTTAATTTATGAAAACTAATTTCTTTATAATTTAGCATGTCCGAGTACTCTCCGCTTAGGCCGAGTACTCTTAACTCCCCGCTCGACCGACTAAGGAGCGCCTACCCACTTTTGCAACATGCGTTTTTCAAATAAATAAAGTATTTTAGAATTAGTGAGCGAGCTTTGAAAAAAAATAAACAATTAACATGTATGATCGTTTCAAGTAAAAAAAAACATTGACTAAACTGGCAAAGTAGTACTTGAGGTTCGGTCACTTTTGTTACTTTAGTTCAAAACTCAAAACTTTTGAATCTGGGTACCTGAGGTTTTAATTTTGTTGTCATTTTTCATCTAAAAGCAAAATCATGTCAGATTTTTCAATTAACAATCAGTTTTTTTTTCTCTTTTTCCTCTCATTTAATGAATGACAAAATGGTTAGATTTTTTAAATTTGTTATAATAAACATTAAAAGACCATTTTTCCCTTCATTAATAGAGAGAAAAAAAGACCAAAAAGTTGGATGCTATATGAAAAAAACTAGAACTGGGAAAATAAGTCCATTCATTCCATTTTGTGTTGATATAGTTATTTTAAATTATAGGATTGGTTAAGATGGCCAAACAAAATTAATCATTAGGTTATGACAGGTTATGAAGTGGTGGACGACAAAAAAAAAGGTCAAGATTGATATCAGATTAAATCACTAAACTAATTACAACTCGTAGATGTCTCTTCAAAAATAATGAAAATTTAAAAATTTTTAAAAATAAAATTCTAAAAAATAAAAAATTCTGTAATTTGTTTTTTAATTTTTTGAATTTTTACAATTTTTTGATTTTATATTTTTTACATTTATTATATTTTTAGAGTTTTATTTTATTTTTAGACTTTTTTTGGTTGTTTAGAATTTTTAAAATTTTCATTGATTTATAGAATATTTTAGATATTTTTTATTTTTTTTAAACTTTTAGGATTTTTTTCAGAATGTTTTTGATTTTTTTTACATTTGTTTTTTGATTGTTTAGAATCTTTTTGACTTTTTAGAAATTTTTGAATATTTTACACATTTTTTATTTTATAGTTGTTTTTCTATTTTTTAGATTTTTTAATTTTTTTACGATTGTTAAGATTTTTTTGGATTTTTATGTATTTTTTTATTTTTAGAATTTTTATTTTTTAGAACTTTTATTTAACTTTTTAGAAGTTTTTAGACTTTTTAGAATTTTTTTATTTTTATACTTTTTTTTTATTTTTAGAATTTTGTCTTGAATTTTTAGAATTTCTTATTTTTTGATTTTTTAGAATTTTTTGATATTTAATTTTCTTATTTTTAGAATTTTTAGTATTTATTAATTTTTTGGACTTTTTAGAATTTTTTGGCTTTTAATTTTTTTTGATTTTTTTGATTTTTTAGGGTTTTTAGATTTTTGAGAAATTTAAAGAGTTTTAGAATTTTTTGATTTTTTTAGAACTTTTATTTTTTTATTATTTTTTATATTTTTAATTATTTCATCATCTCATATTTACCCAACCTATATGCTACACCCATCCTAACTCAAACTCTTCTTGAATCATTACCCATCTAACCCTTTTTTAAAATACCCATTCTGACCTATACCCGTCCTAACCCAAACCCATCTAACTTGCCCACTCTGCCATAACTAAAAAAAACTTACCAGATTTTGATTTTTTATGAAAATTGCAACAAAATTGAAATCAAAGGTACCCAAATTCATCAGATTAAATTTTAAACTAAAGTAGTAAAAATAATTAAAGCTTAGGGACCATTTTAACAGTTTACTCTAAAAATTTGAGGAAGTAAAAAAGTTGTGTCCCCCGAATCCCCAATACTAGAAAAGAGTATTGTTTTTTTATCTTTGTTCAAATTCATCTGTGGAAGAGTAAATTGTCACTTTAGTCCTTAAGGTTTGATCAAATTTGTCACTTTCGTCCAAATAGTTTTTTTCTTTTATATTAGTTCAAATAATTTTTTTCTACCATTTTAGTCCCTGACTTTTGTCATTTTACCATTTTCATCTAACCCACTAACTCTATTTAAAAATTTAGTTAACTTAGGTGAATTTTGGTCAAACCACGTTTGTTTTTTTTTTTTTTTTGCAGTTGCAATGGTATGGGGATGGTGTTGTGCCGGTTTACAGTAAAGATGATAGTGGTGATTGTTGATTTTACGATGATGGCGTGGTGTTGGGTGATGACGTGGTTGGCGAAAAAGTGGCCAGTTGTAGTGGAAATGGTGGGTGGGTAGGCGGTGACGGAGCAGGCAGGTGGTGGGGATGATAGAAGGTTGTGATGGAGTGGATGGTAGGAGATGGTAGTGGTCGATGAAAATGACAAAAAATAACAAAAGTCAGGTACTAAAATAACATAAAAGAAAACTATTAAAATAATAAAATAAAACTATTTAGACTAAAATAGTAATTTTGATCAAATCTCAAGAAATAAAAAGAAAATTTACTCTAAGGAATAATTCTTTGGATATTGCTCTTATTTAGAAGACTAAATTACATGAACTGAATATGTTCTACGTTTATTTTGGATTTTGTTCTTAAAATATACGTAATGATGACTTCAGTCATAATTTCTTACAAGTCGTAATTTATTTACTTTCACTAACAATGTTAGAATTTTTTTTTTTTTTGTGAAATTGTTATTTTACTCATTTTGTTAGGTAAAAAGAAAAGGAAAACACCACCCGTACTAGTTCTCTGTTGTTGTTTTTAGAATGTGTACTCGAGCGTGACCCATCGTCATTACTCAGTATCGCACGCTCATAGGGTTCGGTGTCCCTCTCATGCGTTATGGATTCAAAATTTTGATGCCCGCTATGGCCATAACGGCTTGAAAAGTGTTGGGGAACGAGAATGTTACCGTTGAACAGTAATGTTATTAACTTTTATTTAATATTTTAAACCTTACACAAACCTCTTATCTTTGTTATTTTTATACCACTATCTCTACCATCAATCATTCTCTTTACTCCATATTTTATAAAAAAAAGTCAAGATTTTTACTCTATAAAATATGTATCCCTACAACCTGGATTTCGTTCCTCCTCGATCAAGCGGCGACGCGAACCAAACGAACGCTCCTAACCAACCCGTTGTTCCGGTTCCCACCCGACAAACCACCTATGGAACCGGGTTTCTCGAGTATAATCACAACCAAACCGGTCTCATGAACCTATTGAACCATCCTCTCACATGGGAACCAAATCAATCGGATGGAATTCGAACTTCAACTTGAGAGGTTACAGCTCATCACAAGGCTTCGACTCGTCATAAAGCGAGCCTGACTTCGTCCCGGAGACACAACCGGATTAGGAGCCGAAGACACCACCGAACCGAACCAAACGGAACAAACTGGTGTCACATAAAAAGAAAGAAACAACCGAGACCCGAGAGAAAAAATAACGTGCAATTATTGGATGATGAAGAGGCGTACACTTTAGCCTGAGCTTGGGTCGACTATCGGAGGATCCCGATATTTGTAATATTTTTATACACTTTTTTATTTTTTATTTTTAAATTTATACGTATAATTTGTTTGTTAAAAATGTACTTATTTTTTTTTGTGTCATTTTCTTAGCAAACAACCAAAATAAAGTTGTGTTTAGTTGTGTTTTGAAAACGAATCTGAGCCGTCTTTTTTCATCTCATTGGCAGAGGGGACAATTAACGGCAACCAGATTCAATATCGGACAAGTGGACCAATATCAACAACAAATGCAGAAGATTTCAATAAATTTATCGACGCCAAGAAACGGTTGGAAAAGCGGCGAGAGCGACGCGAATATTGCAGTCGGCTTTAATAGAATATCAAGCAGCACGAGGGAATTTCCCATACATGAGGATTTGGAAGCTTCTTCGTAATAGCTCTAAATAGAACAACGTCCCTACGATGGTCGGAACTTTTCCCACTAGGTCGGGAAATAGAAGGCCGATAAAGAAGCCAAAAATCTCCGAGTATGTTGAACCCAAAACACCCGCGTCCAATGCTCGAAACATAGACTTAAACGATGTGAATGCGTTATTTCCAAGGGAGGAAGGGGCGAATGAGCAAGAGGCGGAGCTACCACGACCACCTGGAAGAAGAAGCGGTGCAAAATTGAGGCGACCGGAGTCATCGTCGGGGGATCCGACTAGAGTCAAGCGTTTTTCGAGATAAGCCAACGCCTCCAAGACACATGCAAGGGAACCGGGAAGTGGTCGAGCTTATGAAAGATAGACAATTTGAGAGAGACTTTGAGTTTTACTCGAAGCCGCACGACCACCCAACCGAAAAAGTGTTGAAAATGACTCTAAAACGAAAGGCGATTATCAAAAAAATATGGACTTTAAGTTTTAGACTATTTTTTTATTTTATTATAATTTTTGTTTTAATTTAATGAAATGTTATTTATTTTTTAATTTTATTTATTTAGAGATTAAATGAAAAATAAATAAAAATAATCATTGGTAGTAGAATTATGTGGCTCTATCCACCAAATACACATGTTAAAAACCCCGCATTTCACTTTTTTATGTCATTTGCAAGGTAACCCCTCCAAAGGAACAAAATCGGGAATCTTTTAAAGTTGGAACAAAATAGAGAATCTTTTATCAAGTATACAGCACAACCGTTCAAGATATTGAAGTTAAATAGAGAATCTTTTAAAGTTGGAACAAAATAATAAATAACAAACTTGTTTTTCATCAATCAAATAAATTTAATATGAAATATACCTGTATATATTCCAAGGAGCAACGAGTGGTCAATATGTGTGTGCTATCCAACTAACTATCAGTTAAACTTATTACAAACACTTTTTACCAACTCAAAACCACTATAAAACCAAACAATATTTGCATCCACATTTAATTACAATAAAATCAAGTTTCTTACATATATACTTAGTTATAAATCAAGTAATTCATCATGGCTACTATTTCTACTGAGGATGAGATCGTTAATTCATTTCCTGCCGATAAGCTTTTTAATTCCACACACTCGCACCTAAGATCGCGGGGTGTGGTGGAGATTGGATTGGAGGCGTGGCTAGCCATGTTACGGAAGTGAGCTCCATTAGACCACCCAATAAAATTTGGGTGTGCCACCATGTGGATTTTTTTTTATATTATGAGATTTATAAAAAAACACACCAATGTATTAAAAAATTACAAAAAATCCTAAAAAATAAAAAACTTAATAATCCTAAAAAATAAAAAAGTTAACAAATCCTACAAATAAAAAAGAAATTACAAAGTTCTATAAATATTAAAATGTGGAACCCATCGGAATTCCGGGTTTCCATCGTGGCGGTACTCAATCTTGGCTATCTTCACACGATCGTCGTGACTTAGGTCGGCCGCCGGTACACGGTTGCAGCATGCCATAAACCGGTTAAGTTTCGGTTTTAGATCGCGCCATTTGTGTTGGTATGCGTTTAGGTTGTGCCGAGCGTTACCAACATGTTGTCGGTGCTTGCTAAATGCTCGCGTCCAATACGCGGTTTGGCCGCGTCCAAGTGAGCTTTGTGCATCGATGATAGCAGTTATCAAAGTGATTCCCTCCTTCTCGGTACAAGACACCATTGTTTTTTTTTATGGTTTTTTTATGTGAAGATGAGTTTAGAAAAGGAATGAGGTAAAAAAATGTGGTGTTGGGGTGGTATTTATTAGGGCTTTTGCCAGGCAGGTTTGGGTCATGGGTTAGGATGGGTATAGGTTAAGATGGGTTTGGATTAGTATGAATTTGTTTTAAGAAAAAGGTTATGATAGGCATGGGTTAGAATGAGTATGGGTAAATATGAGTTTATTAAAGGTTTAAGATGGGTTTGTTAAAAAAATTTAAAAATAAGAAAAAAAATATCCAAAAATTTAAAAAAATTAAAAACCCAAAAAAATCAAAACACTAAAAAATTTAAAAAATTTAAAAATTCTAAAAAATTCTAAAAATCAAAAAATTCTAAAAAAATCAAAAAATCTAAAAAATAAAAAAACAAAAAAGTCAAAAAAATCAAAAGAAAAAATTCAATAAATTCTAAAAAAAATTTCTAAAAAATTCTAAAATTCTAAAATATAAAAAAAATTCAAAAAAATATTCTAAAAAAATACAAAAAAATAAAAAAATCTAAACAATAAAAAAATTCAAAAAGTTCAATAACATTCTAAAAAAATAAAAAATAATAAAAAATTTCAAAAAAATTTCTAAAAATAAAAAATTATAAAAAATTAAAAAAAATGTTAAAAATTAAAAAAACCCAAAAAAATTCAATAAAAATCAAAAAGATCAAAAAATTCAAAAAAATTGAAAAAAATTACAAAAAATAAAAAATTTGTAAAAAATCTTAATAACTCAGAAAAGCTAAAATATATAATTAGTTGTCGTCCGTAATTTGTTGGTGATAGTCTCATAATGATGATCCCTCGTTAAATTCATATGTAACCTGTTTAATAACTTTTTTACCCACGTCATGTTTTCTAACACATTACTGATTGGAGCTTTCTATCTAAGGGATTTCTGACAGATCTTTATGTCACTTGAAAGCCATTGAGAACATTTTTTTTCACGATGTACTTTCCATTCGCCTCGTAGAGTTAAAGAGTCTGTATTGCTGATCGAGTTTGTAATGTAGGTGTACCATACACAACATCAAAGCGGAAGTTTGATGTTGTTGATGTCAACAACTTTTATGTCGTGTACACAGTCTTTGAAGGTGACATATTTTCGGATTATATAGACTCGATTGCTCATCGTATTAAGATCTCACCAACTTCTAACGGTGGAGCTGTGTATAGGCACACAACGGTCTTTAATTGTAAAGGTGAAACAAAGCCAACAGAAGATGTTCTTACTCAAAATAATGAAGGATACAAGAAAGTCTTTGTTAGGATCGCTCCACCACTATTAAGGAACCTAATTTGTATCTAAAGTCCAACATAAGCGGAAATTAGTGACTTGTTAATCGAATACACAAGATTACTGTTTAAATTGTCTGTCTATTAATGTCAAATCATGTACATCGAGAATCCAAACAGACAGAGCTTCCTCGTCATCAACGCAAAGTTCTTACAATGAGAGATCCAAGACAACCTATACATAGAGTCACAAGTTCGGGCGAAGTGTGGATTGGATAGATCAAGTTCGGGCGAACTTGATCTACCCTCACACAAGTTCGGCAGAACTTGTGCTAATACATATAAATATATTTCAAAATCTAACAAGTTCAAGCCCTAAAAATACAGACTTGATCCAAGACCTAGACAATAGACATCATGCACCAACAAACTCCCCCTTGGATATTATCGTAGTCTTGATCAGTCTTCACTCAACACCTTCCGAAGAAGTTCTTGTACGGCTTTCTTCGTCGTACTTGTTTAGGAATAGGCGTTTGGTCAGTAGGAGGTGCCCACTTCATGAACTGAAATCGTCTGAGCCTTGCCTCTCTACCCCTTTCGTGTATCTTTTCTAGTCGTCTTTCCTCATTCAGAAATTCTTCTCTTTCCAACTCTCTCCATCTTGATTCCCACATATGACCTGAATTAATACCATGTGCATAGCAAACATTAATCACACCTTGGTATTGTTTTGCTTTAACTTCTTCACGTTTGTCGAAACATATCTTGTTGAAGAACAAGCATTTAACATCTTCTCTCGAGCAGTTGACTAGCCACATCGGGTCTAGTATACGAATAGTTATCCACAAACCCCAAATCCTTCTTCGTTCAATACATTCTGGATCCTGTTCTTTTGTGATATCCCATGTCTCATCTGCTCGTAGCACAATCACCGCTTCACACATTTCTGGATCTGTTTGCCACCACAAGAAGTAAGGATGAAAATCCTGTTCCATAGGCTTTAGTGGCATGTTCTTCATTTCTCTTGGACGTTTCATCACCAACGTAAAATATTTAATACCCATTTTCTTATCCATCTTAATTCTGTGTTTAGGAATAAACGACTTCCACAATTCAAAACCCCTTGACGCTTCAAACTTAATAACCTTCCATAATCATTGTTCGTTGAACTTCATCTGCAGACTGATATTTCTCGTTTGCACCAACTCTTCAACATCCCAAAATGGTAATGTCTTTATGTCTATCAGATGTCTGAAGTACTGTACATCGAACCTCTCTTTTGTGGCATATACATCAAGTTCTCTTATCCACCCCCAACTCAGAATATCTCCCAGAGATTTGTCTTTGTCACGTGTAAAGAACGCCAGTGGTTGTTTAAAGTTTCTTTCTTTCGGCGTTTCCTTGAACCACGACTTCTTTGCTTCGGCATTCTGTTCTTTTGTGTAACGTTTAGGGATATTGCCTTCCTTAACCACTTCGTCAATCTTTTCCTTCAACAAGTTCGCATCAATCTGACTCAAGATTTCTTCGATCATAGGAAAACTGTCAGTATTAATGCCTGAATACTTTTCTGCTTCGTCATCAGAAGAATCTTCAAATATAACACGATCGTAATCATCTGCTTCTGCAACGAGCTTGTATATATACTCTTTCGGTTCAAACGTTTTAATGTTCACCAACTCTTCTTCAAAATCGAACTCAAATGAATCTGTATCAACTTCGAACATCTTCGCCAATTCTTCTTTGGTGTAATCATGTACAAATTCCCCCTCTTCGATACTTGGATCTAACATTATCATCAAAGGCTTTTCATGTACAACAGCAACAGGCATAGCAATGATAGCGTCAGAAACATCAATATCTTGAGGCCCTGATTGCTCTGTATGTTCCCCCTTACTTTGATCATCTTCCATATTTGCATCATCATTGATCAAAGATTCAAAGTCAAACTCAGAATGTACTTTCATAGAATCAACCTTCAGACTAACACCCCCTGATCATCATCACCACCATCATCGCCGTGATCTGAATCATCTTTCGTATCATCTATAGGTCATCATCTTTTTCATCATCTTCTTCATCATCATCCTTTTCTAATTCAGAAGCTTTAACCGATTCAACATTCTTTTATGCTTCCTGAGATTCAACAATAGAAACATCTTCAGGAACGATCTCTATTTTTCTGCTTCAACAGACTTTTCAATCACAGACTCTTCTACAGGTTTAGGGACACCATCAATAACCCCTTTGTCTTTGCCCTGTTCTGCTAATTCTTTTGCAGCTTTGTCTTTAGCCTCTTGAACATCAAGTCTTTCCTATTCAACTTTAAAATCAATTCCCAAACTGTTTGTTAACACTTTCTGAAGCCTTGCAAACCTTCTATCATTCTGATCTTTTTCTGTTCGAAGCTCAGCAGTCTCTTTTTCTAACTGTTCATCCGCAACACTTAAACTGTCAAACATTGCTTTCATGTACCCTCTGTTATCTTCAATAAATTTTACTTTATCTTGTAGAATCTCTTTCTCAACCATACTTTGCTTCACTTTACTTTCCAAATCTTTTTTCTCGATCTCATTCTGCTTCACTTTATCTTCCAGAGCTTTAATTCTTTTCTCTAATACATCAATCGGAGTATATTCAAACCATTTTGAAAGATCTTCGGCTGTGATAGGATGTGTAACATTATCTAGAATATCACCGAAAGCATCTTTAAATTCGTTTGCTCAAGCACTTTGAGGAGTAGACTGCCTTGTTTTGGAGGAGTAGCTTTTGGAGTACCCTTTGCTGCAGATTTTGGCGTTGATAGAGGCGTACTCTGAACCAGTACTTCAGTAACATTTGGTGGTTCTTGTGATGCAGTGCACTTCAGCTTCGATGATCGGAATGTCTTGCAGATTAGAAACATGAGGTTCTTGTGTAGCTCCTTTCTTTGTTTTCTGGTTTAAGTACCTGCGACTTAGAGGCTTTTTCTTTCCTCAGGTACTGGGAGAACCTGTAGTCTTCTTTGAGTCTCCAACTTTTGACTTTGAACGCTTTGTCTTCTTCTTAGGCCGTTCTTCATCCGAAACCCTCATCAGAACCCAGTTCATACAAATCTTCACCAAGCTTTTTCAGACGTTCCTCTTCTTTTTCTTTTTCTGCTTCTCTTAGTCTGACGTCAGCAGAATCTTCAGACGATTCATCATCCTTATCAGAAGTCGCTGAAATAACATCATTGCGATCACCGCCCACTGTACCAATCTCAATTTCTTGGCTATCAACATTAACAGCTGCACTCGATCCTTCAACATTCTGAATATTCTCATCAGGTTCATCAACTAGCATAGTATCCACTTTCTTTAATGCTCTTTTTCTTTTTGGCTTTTCAACAACCACAACCCTCTTTATGTACCAATCGCCTCTCTTTTCTTTGAATATCTTTAACAATTCAATCTCTTCATTCTTGTCTCCACTACCATCTTTCCTCCATTTGTTTCCTGGTGGTGCGACATAATCAGCTTTGACAATTGCACCAAATACAGGCTTTGAAATAGGCGCAGAATCTTGTTTCTGATATATCTTTAGCTTCTTTAACGTTGTTTCATCCATTTAACTCAGGTATAGAATATCGTTCGGATCTTTCACAATGTCTTTGAACTTCTCATCAATTAGCATCTGAACGAACCTCGGAAACATCACCAACCTATCTTTTTCCATATTCTTTGACATAAGCTTGAAGATCACTTTCGAGAAGTTAAATTTCTTGTTGAGGACCAACGCAGTAACCATGCAGGGCATGTAATCTTCAATATCATCTAGCCTTGTTTTCCTGTGACTGAAAGCGTGAACAATAGCATGAATCAGAAGTTTGTACGGTAGAGGAACACCACCTTTCTTCAACGTTGGCCGTTTGCGTGACCTTTGTAACCCATCCGATAAAAACATCCCTTTACCATCCTCTCTTCAAAGCTGATTGGATCATTTTCATCGCCGTTGAACGCTAGAACCCTTCTAATATCTGCTTCAGTGATCAAAAACTCCTTATCTTCATTCCCAACACGAACAACAGACTTTATCACTTTGTTTGCTTTGTCGTAAGATGCTACGTTCCAGAAAAAGTATACATGTGATCTATAAACAACATGTTTATCCGTAATCGCCTTCGTGATCGGAATTCTTCCCAAAAACTCTAAAATCTCGGAGAATGCAGCCAGTGTAGGATAAATCTTTTCGTCCAACGAGATCCAGGTGTTGTGAAACTTATTAAACGAAAGCTGGATGTTCTGCGGACAAAGAAATCAAGCTAATTAGACAATGTTCACCAAATTTCAACACATAAACATCAAGTTCGGGCGAACTTGATGCCAAACATTACAAATTTCAAACAACTTTAACCAACTTCGCTCGAACATGTGATAAAAACCAATTTTGACATTTTTCCAACAAGTTCGTTTCCAACAAGTTCGGGCGAACTTGTATTGTTTACAATTATTATGCAGGATGATAACAACTTCGCCCGAAGTTGTATCAAAACAACTTCAACAAGTTCGGGCGAACTTGTTATCTTCCGCATCAAAACCTGCAATAACACAACATGATCCGATCATCAAATTTTCAGTTTGTTTATGATGTTTTCATGTTATTAAACACATTTCACCGTTCAATTTATTCACAAATACCCTAGATCTACTAATTTTAGCATGTTCGGTTCAACACTGTTCAAACACATTCGATTCATGGATTATTTGTGCAAAATATACCTCGGCCATGATTATAACAGTGCCAATCACTTATAATCGGTCTCAATTTTGGCAGCACAACAGTACAATCTATGCAAATTCACAAATTCTCTCAATCGCTATTAAGTTCACTCGAACATGATAAGTTCAGATGAAATGACATTATGAGCAAACTTGTTTATATATAGCCAGTTCGGGCGAACTTGACTCTCAAACATCAAACTTTTTAAAAATTTTCAATTTCAACCCTGAACTTTCACATGTTTACCAGTTATGAAAATTCACTTAGTTGACCAAGTCCAAGTTAATGACCATGGTTAACCGATTTGTCTGCCGAGTCCAAGTTAATGACCTCGGTTTGACCCGTTATGAATAAACTGATGGTTTTCTTCAAATATAAGTTTCAAATTAATGAACTTTTCATCGTTTTTCATGTATTATGATTTTACTGATTAGCTCCCAACCAGTTGTCATCAAGATTTCCAACAACTTGCACCAAACCGAACTCCGAAGATCCGCTTTCCATTATTGGCTGTTGAAAACAATGTAGAAACAAAATCTTCTTGAGTTTTTGAAAGTTTATGCTAAAACACATTGAATCTTTTTGGGTTTAAATCTGAAATCAAATAAGCTATGTACAAACATATTTTTGTGATTTCGTGTCTAATGATCATATCAGTTAATTGAGACGTATCACCAGTACCGTTGACCTTTTAATGACTTTAAGTTCTAAACTTGTTTACCTAGATTGTCGATATGTTTATCCACTTAAACTTCGACACATTTCTCAATTGTTCCAAGATATAGAATTATGAAACTTGACTCAACTATGGTTCCCATCTCAGAATATACCCCCGTATCAAGATTCCCTAGATTTCATCTTACAGGTGAGTATAGCGTGATTGATATCTTTGTATGGGTTATGCGAAGCCTTGAGAGCTTAGGTTAATACCGCTGTATCGACAAAGAGATGAAGGCTCGACTTTAAGGTGTGTTCCAATTAAGGAATCTTTTAGGCACCGCAATTGATTAGATCTTTCGATTCTTTCAATTTTGCTGCAGTTTAGGGAGTTTTCTAGCAAAAGCATTATAGAAGTTCTAGGCTATTGCTTCCGCAAAATCAGAAGAACTTGAATAATACCCCAAATATCAATCATCTATAAAGACCTCGTATCTTAGAGTCAGGAAATCTCTCAAACGAAATTTCGGAGTACTAAGTCCACATATCCGAAAGATGTTAATCCACAAGTTTAAGCAGTTGTAAAATTTAGTTTATATTCCGGAAACAATTTACTGAACGTGTAAAGCTTATCGACACATCCACAGTAAGACCCGTTTATCACTTTTTAAACTTTACAAATCCTTAACATACTGTGATAGTCCACTGATGTACTATCATTTCCTTTTTGACACAAAATTCTTTTTGCCTTTTTCATGTTTTTATACTTTTTCGTTTTTCATATGTTTTTGTATTTTCTCATTTCATTTCTCCCCCTAAAATCAAAAACATATTTTTGTATTTTAGTTTTTAAGAAATTCTAATCCTAAAAGGTAACAAACCAATGAGGATCACGAGAACTCGTCGTCCGATCCATATTCAACCTCTGCTTCCGCACCTGTCAAAAGATTTTTCATACCGTTAAGCCTCAATAAGTATTTAAACTGTGAAAGACTGAAAGGTTTGGTATAAAAAAAAGCTTTTTGTTCATCTGTGTGGATTTTCTCAATTCATACCAATCTTTTTTCGTAGCAATCACGAATAAAGTGGTAATGAATCTCGATATGCTTTGTTCGATAGTGATGAACTGGATTTTTAGTTATGTTGATTGCTGCCTTCTTGTCTACGTATAATGGAGTGTCAAGAAATTGCAATCCATAGTCTCTCATCTGTTGTTGTATTCACAAGATTTGTGAACAACAACAGGAAGCCGAGATGTACTCAGCCTCACAAGTAGAGAGAGCGACCGTCGTTTGTTTCTTGCAATGCCAAGTTACTAATCGTGTTCCGAAGAACTGGCAACCGGCCGTCGCAGACTTTGCGTTCAATCTGTCAGCACCAAAATCAGAGTCTGCATATCCTGTCAGATCGAGGTTGTTATTCTTTGGATACCACAAGCCGGTGCTTGGACATCCCTTCAGGTACCTGAAAATGCGCTTCACGATCTGCATGTGAGATATTATGGGACTTGACTGATAACGTGAACAAATGCAGGTAGGATACATGATATCCGGGCGAGATGCCGTCAGATACATCAAAGATCCTATCATCAACCGATAAAGAGTATCATCAACTTTTGTTTTGGATTCATCAATGCAAATTCCGTGATTGAGTGCCAGAGAAGTAGATAACGGCTTCGTGCTATCCATCTCAAACTTCTTCAATATATCATGAATGTACTTGGTTTGGTGGATGAAAATACCGTTTGGCAACTGATCAACTTGTAATCCGAGGAAGAATTTCATTTCACCCATAGAGCTCATCTCGAATTTCTTCATCATGATAGCTTCAAACTCTTTGCAAAGATCGTCATTTGTTGAACCAAATATGATGTCATCCACATAAATTTGTACGATGGTCAGATGATTTCCAACTTCTCTGGTAAAGAGCATACTATCCATTGTTCCTCTAATAAAGCCTTTGCCGACGAGATGTTGAGATAACGTCTCGTACCAGGCTTTTGGGGCCTGATGCAAACCGTATACTGCTTTATCCAGAAGATAAGCTTTCTTCTTGTTCAGCGGATAGACAAAACCTGGTGGTTGGCCGACGTACACTTGCTCTCGTAGCTTACCGTATAGGAAAGTGGATTTCACATCTAACTAGTACACTTTAAATCCTTTCCAAGCAGCGAATGAAAGGAAAATGCGAATGGACTCCAATCTTGCAACTGGTGCATACACTTTTGTATACTCAATTCCTTCCTATTGATGGAATCCTTTGACAATGAGCTGAGCTTTGTTGCACACTATAACTCCACGAACATCGCGCTTACACTTGAAGACCCATTTAGTATCTATCGCCTTTTGATTCTCCGGTACGTCAATAAGTTTCCATACCCCCAACTTTTCAAACTGTAATAATGTTGGTGCAGAATGTCTATGCCTTAGTCTTATATCGAGTCTGTCTAGACTAGAGTTGATTAGGCTAGTAAAAAGTAATATTTATGTGTTAACAGGTCAAGTTCGCCCATGAGGCACATGGAATGTCAAGTTCGGCCGAACTTGCTTAGGCAAGTTCGCCCGAACTCATCTCCTTCATGAGCGAACTTCACACTCTATAAATAGCTAGCTAGCTTCTCTCATTTGTAATTTTGGCATCTCTGAAGCGAAGCTCTGTCAATTTGGAGACTCGATGTTATATCAATAAAATTGACGTTTAATTGAATAATTCTTGTCATTTGGTAAACTTGTGATAATATTTCCGCTATTATGGACAATAGAGATCAAATCTATGTTCCTATGCAGTGAGGATCCTACAAATAATTCTTCTTGCATCGAAAGCACCCAATTCTTATCACCTAAAGCTTCAGAAACATTCTTCGGCTCCATTTGGGATATGAAACACTGATAAGTACAATAAACTTGAATTGGAGCTGTTTTAGTATAAAAACAACTCAAAGCTTTGTTGATCTGGCTCTTGTTCTCACGCCAGTTTGCAATTCTCCAATTATGGAATTCGATATGATAAGAATAGGTCCTTGGCATCACCTCACTTGGAACATCAACAGTATTCTCCTGATTAGTAATATTTTGACCAACCACCGTTTCAACTGTAGAAGCACTTGAAGACGTTTCATTTCGAGTACTTGGGCCAGCAGATTGATTCAACATACTTGTGATCTACTCAGATTCTTCATCAGAAGAAGATTCTCCATCATCATCAAACGTCGGAGCCTTGTCAGAGTCGGAACTATGTGCTTCAGAAAGATTGGGTTCCTCTGTAGCATTCATTAGTTCTGTAGTAGGCGTCTCTTGTTTTGCAAGAGTTTTTTCATCGCGTTGAACCCTTCTAATATCTACTTCAGTGATAAAAAACTCCTTATCTTCATTCCCAACACGAACAACAGACTTTATCACTTTGTTTGCTTCGTCGTAAGATGTTGCGTTCCAGAAAAAGTATACATGTGATCTATAAACAACATGTTTATCCGTAATCGCCTTCGTGATCGGAATTCTTCCCAAAAACTCTAAAATCTCGGAGAACGCAGCCAGTGTAGGATAAATCTTTTCATCCAGCGAGATACAGGTGTTGTGAAACTTATTAAACGAAAGCTGGATGTTCTGCGGACAAAGAAATCAAGCTAATTAGACAATTTTCACCAAATTTCAACACATAAACATCAAATTCGGGCGAACTTGATGCCAAACATTACAAATTTCAAACAACTTTAACCAACTTCGCTCGAAAATGTGATAAAAACCAATTTGACATTTTTCCAACAAGTTCGGGCGCACTTGTATTATTTACAGGTTTTTGAACCTTGATAAACAAGTTCGGTCGAACTTGTATTGTTTACAATTATTATGCAGGATGATAACAATTTCGCCCGAAGTTGTATCAAAACAACTTCAAGAAGTTCGGGCGAACTTGTTATCTTCCACATCATAGCCTGCAATAACACAACATGATCCGATCATCAAATTTTCAGTTTGTTTATGATTTTTCATGTTATCAAACACGTTTCACCATTCAGATTATTCACAAATACCCTAGATCTACTAATTTTAGCATGTTCGGTTCAACACTGTTCAAACACATTCGATTCATGGATGATTTGTGCAAAATATACCTCGGCCATGATTATAACTGTGCCAATCACTTATAATCGGTCTCAATTTTAGCAGCACAACAGTACTATCTATGCATATTCACAAATTCTCTCAATCGCTATTAAGTTCGCTCGAACATGATAAGTTCAGATGACATGACATTATGAGCAAACTTGTTTATATATAGACTGTCAAGTTCGGGCGAACTTGACTCTCAAACATCAAACTTTTTAAAATTTTTCAATTTTAACCCTGAACTTTCACATGTTTACCAGTTATGAAAATCCACTCAGTTGACCAAGTCCAAGTTAATGACCATGGTTAACCGATTTGTCTGCCGAGTCCAAGTTAATGACCTCGGTTTGACCCGTTATGAATAAACTGATGGTTTCTTCAAATTTGAGTTTCAAATTAACGAACTTTTCATCGTCTCTCGTGTATTATGATTTTACAGATTAGCTCCAAACCCGTTGTCATCAAGATTTGCAACAACTTGCACCATTCCGAACTCCGAAGACCCGCTTTCGATTATTGGCTGTTGAAAACAATGTAGAAACAAAATCTTCTTGGGTTTTCGAAAGTTTTTGCTAAAACACACTGAAAATATTTTTGGGTTTAAATCTGAAATCAAATAAGCTATGTACAAACATATTTACAGACATATTTTTGTGATTTCGTGTCTAATGATCATATCAGTTAATTGAGACGTATCACCAGTACCGTTAACCTTTTAATGACTTTAAGTTCTAAACTTGTTTACCTAGATTTTCGATATGTTTGTCCACTTAAACTTCGACACATTTCACAAATGTTCCAAGATATATTATATAGAATTATGAAACTTGACTCAACTATGGTTCCCATCTCAGAATATACTCCCGTATCAAGATTCCATAGATTTCATCTTACAGGTGAGTATAGCGTGATTGATATTTGTATATGGGTTCTGCGAAGCCTTGAGAGCTCAGGTTAATACCACCGTATTGACAAAGAGATGAAGGCTCGACTTTAAGGTGTGTTCCAATTAAGGAATCTTTTAAGCACCGCAATTGATTAGATCTTTCGATTCTTTCAATTTTGCTGCAGTTTAGGGGTTTTTTTTTAGCATAAGCATTATAGAAGTTCTAGGCTATTGCTTCCGCAAAATCAGAAGAACTTAATAATACCCCAAATATCAATCATCTATAAAGACCTCGTATCTTAGAATCAAGAAATCTCTCAAACGAAATTTTGGAGTACTAAGACCATATATCCGAGGGATGTTAATCCACAAGTTTAAGTAGTTGTAAAATTTAGTTTATATCCCGGAAACAATTTACTGAACGTGTAAAGCTTATCGACACATCCACAGTAAGACTCGTTTATCACTTTTTAAACTTTACAAATCCTTAGCATGCTGTGATAGTCCACTGATGTACTATCATTTCCTTTTTGACACAAAATTCTTTTTGCCTTTTTCATGTCTTTATACTTTTTGGTTTTTCATATGTTTTTGTATTTTCTCGTTTCATTTCTCCCCCTAAAATCAAAAACATATTTTTGTATTTTAGTCTTTAAGAAATTCTAATCCTAAAAGGTAACAAACCAATGAGGATCACGAGAACTCGTCGTCCGATCCATATTCCACCTCTTCTTCTGCACCTGTCAAAAGATTTTTCATACCGTTAAGCCTCATTAAGTATTTAAACTGTGAAAGACTGAAAGGTTTGGTATAAAAATCAGCTTTTTGTTTATCGGAGTGGATTTTCTCAATTCGTACCAATCTTTTTTCGTAGCAATCACAAATAAAGTGGTAATGAATCTTGATAAGCTTTGTTCGAGAGTGATGAACTGGATTTTTAGTTATGTTGATTGCTGCCTTATGGTCTACATATAATGGAGTGTCAAGAAATTGCAATCCATAGTTCCTCATCTGTTGTTGTATCCACAAGATTTGTGAACAACAACTGGAATCCGAGATGTACTCAGCCTCACAAGTAGAGAGAGCGACCATCGTTTTTTTCTTGCAATACCAAGTTACTAATCGTGTTCCGAAGAACTGGCAACCGGCCGTCGCAGACTTTGCGTTCAATATGTCAACACCAAAATCAGAGTCTGCATATCCTGTCAGATCGAGGTTGTTATTCTTTGGATACCACAAGCCGGTGCTTGGACATCCCTTCAGGTACCTGAAAATGCGCTTCACGATCTGCATGTGAGATATTATGGGACTTGACTGATAACGTGAACAAATGCAGGTAGGATACATGATATCCGGGCGAGATGCCATCAGATACATCAAAGATCCTATCATCAACCGATAAAGAGTATCATCAACTTTTGTTTTGGATTCATCAATGCAAATTCCGTGATTGAGTGCCAGAGGAGTAGATAACGGCTTCGTGCTATCCATCTCAAACTTCTTCAATATATCATGAACGTACTTGGTTTGGTGGATGAAAATACCGTTTGGCAACTGATCAACTTGTAATCCGAGGAAGAATTTCATTTCACCCATAGAGCTCATCTCGAATTTCTTCATCATGATAGCTTCAAACTCTTTGCAAAGATCGTCATTTGTTGAACCAAATATGATGTCATCCACAAAAATTTGTACGATGGTCAGATGATTTCCAACTTCTCTGGTAAAGAGCATACTATCCATTGTTCCTCTAATAAAGCCTTTGCCGACGAGATGTTGAGATAACTTCTCGTACCAGGCTTTTGGGGCCTGATACAAACCGTATAATGCTTTATCCAGAAGATAAGCATTCTTCTTGTTCAGCGGATAGACAAAACCTGGTGGTTGGCCGACGTACACTTGCTCTCGTAGCTTACCGTATAGAAAAGCGGATTTCACATCTAACTGGTACACTTTAAATCCTTTCCAAGCAGTGAATGAAAGGAAAATGCGAATGGACTCCAATCTTACAACTGGTGCATACACTTTTGTATAATCAATTCCTTCCTGTTGATGGAATCCTTTGACAACGAGCCGAGCTTTGTTTCGCACTATAACTCCACGATCATCGCGTTTACACTTGAAGACCCATTTAGTATCTATCGCCTTTTGATTCTCCGGTAGGTCAACAAGTTTCCATACCCCCAACTTTTCGAACTGTAATAATGTTGGTGCAGAATGTCTATGTCTTAGTCTTATATCGAGTCTGTCTAGATTAGAGTTGATTAGGCTAGCAGAAAGTAATATTTATGTGTTAAGAGGTCAAGTTCGCCCATGAGGCACATGGAATGTCAAGTTCGGCCGAACTTGCTTAGGCAAGTTCGCCCGAACTCATCTCCTCCATGAGCGAACTTCACACTCTATAAATAGCTAGCTAGCTTCTCTCATTTGTAATTTTGGCATCTCTGAGGCGAAGCTCTGTCAATTTGGAGACTCGACGTTCTATCAATAAAATTGACGTTTAATTGACTAATTCTTGTTATTTGGTAAACTTGTCATACTATTTCCGCAATTATGGACATTAGAGATCAAATCTAGGTTCCTATGCAGTGAGGATCGGTCCTACAAATAACTCTTCTTGCATCGCAAGCACCCAATTCTCATCACCTAAAGCTTCAGAAACATCATTCGGCTCCATCTGGGATATGAAACACTGATAAGTACTATCATTTCCTTTTTGACACAAAATTCTTTTTGCCTTTTTCATGTCTTTATACTTTTTGGTTTTTCATATGTTTTTGTATTTTCTCGTTTCATTTCTCCCCCTAAAATCAAAAACATATTTTTGTATTTTAGTCTTTAAGAAATTCTAATCCTAAAAGGTAACAAACCAATGAGGATCACGAGAACTCGTCGTCCGATCCATATTCAACCTCTTCTTCTGCACCTGTCAAAAGATTTTTCATACCGTTAAACCTCATTAAGTATTTAAACTGTGAAAGACTGAAAGGTTTGGTATAAAAATCAGCTTTTTGTTTATCGGAGTGGATTTTCTCAATTCGTACCAATCTTTTTTCGTAGCAATCACAAATAAAGTGGTAATGAATCTTGATAAGCTTTGTTCGAGAGTGATGAACTGGATTTTTAGTTATGTTGATTGCTGCCTTATGGTCTACATATAATGGAGTGTCAAGAAATTGCAATCCATAGTTCCTCATCTGTTGTTGTATCCACAAGATTTGTGAACAACAACTGGAATCCGAGATGTACTCAGCCTCACAAGTAGAGAGAGCGACCATCGTTTTTTTCTTGCAATACCAAGTTACTAATCGTGTTCCGAAGAACTGGCAACCGGCCGTCGCAGACTTTGCGTTCAATATGTCAACACCAAAATCAGAGTCTGCATATCCTGTCAGATCGAGGTTGTTATTCTTTGGATACCACAAGCCGGTGCTTGGACATCCCTTCAGGTACCTGAAAATGCGCTTCACGATCTGCATGTGAGATATTATGGGACTTGACTGATAACGTGAACAAATGCAGGTAGGATACATGATATCCGGGCGAGATGCCATCAGATACATCAAAGATCCTATCATCAACCGATAAAGAGTATCATCAACTTTTGTTTTGGATTCATCAATGCAAATTCCGTGATTGAGTGCCAGAGGAGTAGATAACGGCTTCGTGCTATCCATCTCAAACTTCTTCAATATATCATGAACGTACTTGGTTTGGTGGATGAAAATACCGTTTGGCAACTGATCAACTTGTAATCCGAGGAAGAATTTCATTTCACCCATAGAGCTCATCTCGAATTTCTTCATCATGATAGCTTCAAACTCTTTGCAAAGATCGTCATTTGTTGAACCAAATATGATGTCATCCACATAAATTTGTACGATGGTCAGATGATTTCCAACTTCTCTGGTAAAGAGCATACTATCCATTGTTCCTCTAATAAAGCCTTTGCCGACGAGATGTTGAGATAACTTCTCGTACCAGGCTTTTGGTGCCTGATGCAAACCGTATAATGCTTTATCCAGAAGATAAGCATTCTTCTTGTCTAGCGGATAGACAAAACCTGGTGGTTGGCCGACGTACACTTGCTCTCGTAGCTTACCGTATAGAAAAGCGGATTTCACATCTAACTGGTACACTTTAAATCCTTTCCAAGCAGTGAATGAAAGGAAAATGCGAATGGACTCCAATCTTACAACTGGTGCATACACTTTTGTATAATCAATTCCTTCCTGTTGATGGAATCCTTTGACAACGAGCCGAGCTTTGTTTCGCACTATAACTCCACGATCATCGCGTTTACACTTGAAGACCCATTTAGTATCTATCGCCTTTTGATTCTCCGGTAGGTCAACAAGTTTCCATACCCCCAACTTTTCGAACTGTAATAATGTTGGTGCAGAATGTCTATGTCTTAGTCTTATATCGAGTCTGTCTAGATTACAGTTGATTAGGCTAGCAGAAAGTAATATTTATGTGTTAAGAGGTCAAGTTCGCCCATGAGGCACATGGAATGTCAAGTTCGGCCGAACTTGCTTAGGCAAGTTCGCCCGAACTCATCTCCTCCATGAGCGAACTTCACACTCTATAAATAGCTAGCTAGCTTCTCTCATTTGTAATTTTGGCATCTCTGAGGCGAAGCTCTGTCAATTTGGAGACTCGACGTTCTATCAATAAAATTGACGTTTAATTGACTAATTCTTGTTATTTGGTAAACTTGTCATACTATTTCCGCAATTATGGACATTAGAGATCAAATCTAGGTTCCTATGCAGTGAGGATCGGTCCTACAAATAACTCTTCTTGCATCGCAAGCACCCAATTCTCATCACCTAAAGCTTCAGAAACATTATTCGGCTCCATCTGGGATATGAAACACTGATAAATACTATCATTTCCTTTTTGACACAAAATTCTTTTTGCCTTTTTCATGTCTTTATACTTTTTGGTTTTTCATATGTTTTTGTATTTTCTCGTTTCATTTCTCCCCCTAAAATCAAAAACATATTTTTGTATTTTAGTCTTTAAGAAATTCTAATCCTAAAAGGTAACAAACCAATGAGGATCACGAGAACTCGTCGTCCGATCCATATTCAACCTCTTCTTCTGCACCTGTCAAAAGATTTTTCATACCGTTAAGCCTCATTAAGTATTTAAACTGTGAAAGACTGAAAGGTTTGGTATAAAAATCAGCTTTTTGTTTATCGGAGTGGATTTTCTCAATTCGTACCAATCTTTTTTCGTAGCAATCACAAATAAAGTGGTAATGAATCTTGATAAGCTTTGTTCGAGAGTGATGAACTGGATTTTTAGTTATGTTGATTGCTGCCTTATGGTCTACATATAATGGAGTGTCAAGAAATTGCAATCCATAGTTCCTCATCTGTTGTTGTATCCACAAGATTTGTGAACAACAACTGGAATCCGAGATGTACTCAGCCTCACAAGTAGAGAGAGCGACCATCGTTTTTTTCTTGCAAAACCAAGTTACTAATCGTGTTCCGAAGAACTGGCAACCGGCCGTCGCAGACTTTGCGTTCAATATGTCAACACCAAAATCAGAGTCTGCATATCCTGTCAGATCGAGGTTGTTATTCTTTGGATACCACAAGCCGGTGCTTGGACATCCCTTCAGGTACCTGAAAATGCGCTTCACGATCTGCATGTGAGATATTATAGGACTTGACTGATAACGTGAACAAATGCAGGTAGGATACATGATATCCGGGCGAGATGCCATCCGATACATCAAAGATCCTATCATCAACCGATAAAGAGTATCATCAACTTTTGTTTTGGATTCATCAATGCAAATTCCGTGATTGAGTGCCAGAGGAGTAGATAACGGCTTCGTGCTATCCATCTCAAACTTCTTCAATATATCATGAACGTACTTGGTTTGGTGGATGAAAATACCGTTTGGCAACTGATCAACTTGTAATCCGAGGAAGAATTTCATTTCACCCATAGAGCTCATCTCGAATTTCTTCATCATGATAGCTTCAAACTCTTTGCAAAGATCGTCATTTGTTGAACCAAATATGATGTCATCCACATAAATTTGTACGATGGTCAGATGATTTCCAACTTCTCTGGTAAAGAGCATACTATCCATTGTTCCTCTAATAAAGCCTTTGCCGACGAGATGTTGAGATAACTTCTCGTACCAGGCTTTTGGGGCCTGATGCAAACCGTATAATGCTTTATCCAGAAGATAAGCATTCTTCTTGTTCAGCGGATAGACAAAACCTGGTGGTTGGCCGACGTACACTTGCTCTCGTAGCTTACCGTATAGAAAAGCGGATTTCACATCTAACTGGTACACTTTAAATCCTTTCCAAGCAGTGAATGAAAGGAAAATGCGAATGGACTCCAATCTTACAACTGGTGCATACACTTTTGTATAATCAATTCCTTCCTGTTGATGGAATCCTTTGACAACGAGCGAGCTTTGTTTCGCACTATAACTCCACGATCATCGCGTTTACACTTGAAGACCCATTTAGTATCTATCGCCTTTTGATTCTCCGGTAGGTCAACAAGTTTCCATACCCCCAACTTTTCGAACTGTAATAATGTTGGTGCAGAATGTCTATGTCTTAGTCTTATATCGAGTCTGTCTAGATTAGAGTTGATTAGGCTATCAAAAAGTAATATTTATGTGTTAAGAGGTCAAGTTCGCCCATGAGGCACATGGAATGTCAAGTTCGGCCGAACTTGCTTAGGCAAGTTCGCCCGAACTCATCTCCTCCATGAGCGAACTTCACACTCTATAAATAGCTAGCTAGCTTCTCTCATTTGTAATTTTGGCATCTCTGAGGCGAAGCTCTGTCAATTTGGAGACTCGACGTTCTATCAATAAAATTGACGTTTAATTGACTAATTCTTGTTATTTGGTAAACTTGTCATACTATTTCCGAAATTATGGACATTAGAGATCAAATCTAGGTTCCTATGCAGTGAGGATCGGTCCTACAAATAACTCTTCTTGCATCGCAAGCACCCAATTCTCATCACCTAAAGCTTCAGAAACATTATTCGGCTCCATCTGGGATATGAAACACTGATAAGTACAATAAACTTGAATTGGAGCTGTTTTAGTATAAAAGCAACTCTAAGCTTTGTTGATCTGGCTCCTTGTTCTCAAGCTAGTTTGCAATTCTCCAATTATGGAAATCGATGGATGATATGAATAGGTCCTTGACATCACCTCACTTGGAACATCAACAGTATTCTCCTGATTAGTAATATTTTGATCAACCACCGTTTCAACTGTAGGAGCACTTGAAGACGTTTCATTTCGAGTACTTGGGCCAGTAGAATAATTCAACATACTTGTGATCTACTTAGATTCTTCATCAGAAGAAGATTCTCCATCATCATCAAACGTCGGAGCCTCGTCAGAGTCGGAACTATGTGCTTGAGAAAGATTGGGTTCCTCTGTAGCATTCTTTGGTTCTGTAGCATGCGTCTCTTGTTTTGTAAGAGTTTCTTGAACACCGCTTGTGCTAGGACCTGCACCAGAAGAATAGGTTCCTATGCAGTGAGGATCTGTCCTACAAGTGGTATCAGAGCTAGAATAGCCTGATTTGATTGATATCAAGACAAGAACACTTCTAATTATACTCCATTCTTCTATTTTTCTTAACTTTTACACAAAAATGAAGAATTCACGGGCAAATTCTGTCCAATTTTCAATATGACATGTTAAATACATCATAGATAAACCCCTGAGAGTTTGGAGACTAAGATCAAACGAATTGGTATCAAAATGTTGCAAAACCATGTTTTCAAAACCCTCATTCATCGAACTTGTTAGCCAAGTTCGACCGAACTTGAGCTAAAAGTCACTTTTTCAGTGAGTTTTTACCAAGTTCGCTTGAACTTGAGGAGTTTTGTGAAAGAATTTAAGATAAGTTCGCTCGAAGTTGCTAAAATTTCATTGATATTCTATCAAGTTCGACCGAACTTGGTAAAATTCAAGAAATTTAGCTAAGTTCGCCTGAACTTGCTAGTTTTCTTATAAAATCCAATACACAAGTTCGACCGAGGTTACTCAGGGACATTTTCAAATAAAAAATTCACAAGTTCGACGAACTTGTGATAAATCTGAGAATTCTTCATTCTAACTACAAGTTCGACCAAACTTGTAGTAATTATAACTTTTTCAAAAGTTTTAACGTGTTTTCAACGTACGTGTCTCGATATTTGTGATGGATGATATTCAGAGAGCGTTTATGTCCGGAGTGGGTACATCCAATGCCAACGTGATTCAACAACTCAATCTGACAACGAGATGGGCACGTCTGTTAAACCGCCGAAGTTAATGAGAATGGACGAGTATGAAGGATGGAAGGAGAAATTTACTTATTGGGTTCAGGCCATGCATTTCCAAGGCTGGGTGTCGATTGAGAGAGGTTATACTGTTCAGTTGGACGAACATCAGCAAGTTCTGGAAAAATACAAGTATACTACAATTCAAAAAGATGAGTACATTGCTGAGAAAAAGATGATAAGCCTCATTCAACAATCTGTTAAAGAGGATATTCTGGTTTTGTTGCCGGAATATACGACTGCGTGAGATCTCTGGCTATCACTGCAAAAGAAATACCAAGGAAGCGCAGAGATGATCAAGAGTAAGAAAGCTCTCATCCTGAAGGAGTTCGATATCTTTAACATGTTGAAGGGAGAAACAATGAACCATATGATTGAGCGTTTCTGTCATCTGAAAGTCCAAATGAGAAGACACGGTCTCGAGAAGACGGAACAAGAGTACATCGATAAGCTTGCAGATGCGTTACCTGACGGAGAGTGGACTACGTATCTTATGCTTCTGAAAGAAAGTCATAACTGGGAATTCTTTAAGCTGTCTACATTCATCAACAAACTAGAAGGTCACGAGATGGAACTTCTAAAGATCGCAAAGTCGAAGAATGCTAACATTGTTCAAGATGTTGGTCTGTATTACAAGAACGGAATGCCAGACAACATTTCAAGCCCAAAGATTCAAACAACATTCAATGCAAACATAAATTCCTCTCCACATAATCAGAACCAATCCTATCCTTAATATGATCAAAGTCCACAGAGCTCTTCGTACTCAAGCACAGGGTCAAATGCTTCTTATCAGAGTCAAACAAATCAGAATCAACAAACAAATTCTGATCCAAATGTGTACAAGTGTAACATTGCTGTAAATCTAAGCAATGTTGTTTCTGAGCAAGATGCAAAACAACACATGTCACTTCTCGCCACTGTTCTAGAATCATATGAAAGTCTTGTAGCTGGAAAGATCGGCAATCCTGAAATGACAGCCGAAGACTACGATCAGGTGGACGAAGAAGAGCTTGAACTGATGGATATCAAGTGGTCACTAGCTTCTATCATTCGAAGGGTCACAAAGTTTGTTGCACTTACTGGCCGAGATATCGGAAATTCAAGCAACAAGCTAGGGTTCGACAAATCGAAAGTCACTTGTTTTAGATGCCGACAGAAAGGGCATTTCAAGAGAGAATGCAAAAACCCTAAAGCAACGGGAAATCAGAGTCCATTTGGTGGAGGCAATGAGTATTACAAGAAATCTCTTTAATACAAGCCTTTCCCAAAGAAGACACAGGTGGAAATCCAAGAGAAACCAAACAGTAACAATAGTGAGAAGGCAATGGTTGCTTCGAACGAAGATGATGGCTTCGATTGGAATTCTTATATCGGTAAGAAGACCGGAGTTGCATTGATGGCTGAGATCGTTGAAGATACTTCTGCCGAAGAAGCAGCAGCTCTAGAGAATATTTTATTGGAACAGTATCTGCAACAACAGGAGGAAGAGGATTATCTTCACATGAAGAAACAAGGCATATTATCTTCTAACTCTTGTTATAGTTTTGCAGGTAACTTTGATGGAAGTTCTCAAGAGCAAGTGATCGAGGAGAAATCGAATGAAGAAGTTACTGATATTGTTCAAGAAGTAACTGCTGAAAACCTCAAGCACTTTGCCGATAAAGCTATGATGACAAATCTAAGCAAGGTAGGTCCACAGGTAAAGGAAGTTGTCAAAGTGCAAGTTGTAGAGGTTGTAAAACCTTGTACAAAATGCACAGAGCCATGTGCTGAATGCGTCGAAAAATCACAAATCATCGCTGAACTCAATGTACATAATGAACATTTCAAATATGATTATCGTACAATGAAGGAAGCGTATGACAAAATGAAAGATGATTATGGCAGGCTCGATAGAAATAATATTGAACAACACGATACTATAAGGATGTTGAAAGGTACAATAATGGATAAACAAAAAGCAATAAACATTTATATCAACACCATTGCTGAAGCCAAGCAACAACTCCAAGACATTAAAATTGAAACAGAACGTGTTCAACAACTTTTAAGAAGTTACACAACTAACACGTATGTCATTGATCACATTCTTCCTATAATTTTATCGGTAGGAAACCTAAAAAGAAAATTGGTAAAGAATACAGCAATGTTCCTCCACCCCTATGCGAGAAGTATTGTCGCAAAATCGTTGATGGGATGGATAAGGCACTCAACATTGAGTTGTTATCTGAAAAGAAAATGAGTTGCCAGAGAAAATTGATGTAGTCTATACTAAATCAAATAATGACAATACGGTAGTAGAAAAGGTGGTTGAAAATGTTCTGAACGATTCTGATGATGGCAGCTTCGAGAGCGCCATCTCGAGTTTGAACAGTTCTGACTCAAATTCTGAAAATGACGTTACATCATCGGAAGATGATCTATGTGATGATCCTAACATTGTCATGTACAAGGTTAAGGAATCTGATAGATTATACTTTGATGACAGTTTTCCGATTCGGAACGTCAAAGAAGATCAATTGGATAAACTGTTTAAACTGGTTGAAGTCACATCAGATGACCTGGAGAAAATGAAAAGAAATTCAATTCTAAACCCAAAAGAAATTACAATAATTACCGGAGAAAGGGTGGTGATCATCCGGAAAACCAGAGAGCTGGGTTGGGTCTAGATGAGGAAGAAGAACTGGTTAAGAAAATGTCACCATTTCATGAGTACAAAGATAAAAACATGAAATTTGTTTATGGGACAAGAACGGTTCATGAGGAGAGTTTGATTGGGAAGCAATCAAACAACGAGTTTAAGAAACAAAAAGAACTTCGAGATAAGGCGAAAGCCACAAGTGGTGTAAAATCCACTAGTGGACACTCACATGATGATCAGCTTTGCTTCAAGTGCAACGAAGTTGGTCATATTGCATGGAAGTGTCCGAAATCAAAACCAACTTATCTTCGAAGGAAAGAAAGTTCAGAGTTTAAAAATTTAAGCAACCAGAGCTTGAACAAATAAGAATTTTGAAAAGAAACGTTGACATAAAGGAAATGAAACAAATTTTTGAATCAAAACCTGGAGTTAAATCGAAATCTGAAAAGAAGTTTGCAAATTCAACTTTCAAAAAAGGTGAATCTTCAAAAGAAAACGAAACAAAGTTTTACATAAAAAAATGCTAACATAAAATCACAAGCCTGGATTGCAAAAAGGAAGTTGCCAACATCTGAAATCACTAAGTCTGAGTCTGTTAATACTAGTGATAATATGAAAGAATCTAAATATGAAATCAAAATTGAAAATGTCAAATGTTTGAAGATAAAAAGAAAGTGAAATTTTCCAACATAAACATCATAGAAAATCCAGATGATGAATATGAGTTTGATTATGCTGACGAGTGTGAATTCGATTACGATGATGGTTATCCAATTCAACCCAAGACCAAGAAGGCTTGGTTCGCGCTGTTTAACTAATTGCTGAAATGTGTAGGGGCTCCAGAGATCCGTACTTTCCAAGTGGATTCTGGATAGTGGAGCTTCCAGACATATGACAGGAATGAAAGCGCTCTTGTTCGACATAAAAGCTATCAACGGCGGTTATGTTGGATTTGCTGGAAACCAAGGTGGAAGGATTGTTGCTGATGGAAAGCTCTCAAACAGAGTTGTTTCATTTGATCAAGTGAACTACATTGCGGAGCTTGAGAACAACCTTCTGAGTATTTCTCAAATTTGTGATAAGAAATTTACCGTCCACTTCAATGATAAAGAATGCATGATCATCAAACCGGGTTTCAAAATACTAGATGAGTGGATACTCATGCGTGCGCCGATAAAGAATGCATGATCATCAAACCGGGTTTCAAACCGGGAATGCTACTACTTCTTCAAAAACGACACAGTGTTTTGTTTCAAAAGCTACTAAGAAGAAGTCAATCTTATGGCACAGAAAGATGGGCCACATTCACTTAAGAAAACTGAATCATTTGGTGCATAATGTTTGGTGGAAGGTGTGAATCTGAAAAATTTTCATATGTCAGATAATTGCCTCGAGTGTAAAAAGGGGAAACAGATCAAGAAATCTCATCCGAGAAAGATTCTCAATTCGATAAAGTTGCCACTCGAAAGACTTCATATGGATCTCTTCGGTCCAGTGAATGTCCGAAGCATTTCTAGAGATCTCTACTGCTTGGTAGTCACAGACGATTATTCCCGATAATCGTGGGTTTTCTTCCAAGGATCAAAAGATGAGACGTTTGAAAACTTAGTAATTCTTTTCAAGAAACTTGAGAACCTGTACCATCTTCCGGTGAGACGCATTAGAAGTGACAACGGTACTGAGTTCAAAAACACAAAAATGAGGGAATTCTGCAACGCTAAAGGGATTTTGCACGAGTTTAGTGCACCCTACACTCCGCAACAAAATGGTGTCGCTGAAAGGAAGAACATAACTTTAATCGAAACTGCAAGAACCATGCTTGCAGACTCAAAGCTTCCAGTCAGCTTCTGGAGTGAAGCAGTTGCAACGGCTTGTTACACACTTAACAGAGTCTTAACAGTAAAACCAACGAAGAAGACCTGTTTTGAGATGATCAACAGACGGAAACCAAATTTGAAATTCTTAGAACCATTTGGAGCGCCATGTACTGTAATCGATCAAGATGGCAAATTTGGAGCTAAATCACTCGAAGGTTTCTTTGTCGGATATGCAAGTCCATTGCACAGAGTTTACGTTCCCTCATTGAGAAGAGTCTTGAAGCGCAGCATGTTGATTGTTTTAACTATACGGATCATGTTCAGAGAAAAGGTGATGCATGGTTATTCAACTATCAAGACTTGTGGAAATCATTTGATTTGCCTGAAGAACCATCCGATGAAGAAATTGCAGCGTTATATTATCTTCATCAATCAGCAAATCGTCAGACCAATTTTGGTTAATCAACCCACGTTAGGATTATCTTTTTCTGGTGCTAGTTCAAGTAATTCCGGTGGTTAAGAAACTCAAACTGAACAAGTGACACCGACTACAAAACCAGTCAATACGACAGTGATTCCTAATCTTTCTGAAGCACAGAGTTCAGATTCGGACGAGGCTCTAACATTCAATGCCGATGGAGAATTTTCTTCAGATGAAGAAGCAGAGCAGATTACAAGTTTAATGAATGAATCTGCAAGTCCGAGTAGTGCTCCTGAAGTTGAAGTAGTGGTAGATCAAAATATCACAAATCAAGAGAATACTGTGGTTGTTTCACGCGAAGTTATGCCAAGATCATATTCTTATCATCCGTCTAATTCTATAATAGGCGAATTACGAGCTGGTGTGAGAACACGGAGTCAAATAAACAAAGTTTTGAGCTGTTTCTATACTCGTGTTGCTCTAATTCAAGAATATTGCTACTATTCATGTTTTATATCCCAGATAGAGCCAAAGAGTGTTTCTGAAGCTTTAGGCGATGAAAACTAGGTATAAGCGATGCAAGAGGAACTGTTACAGTTCGAGAAGTTAGGAGTGTGGAAGCTTGTAGACCTACCTGAAAATCAGAAAGGGATTGATACTAAATGGGTCTTTAAATGCAAGCGAGATGATCGAGGGGTTATAGTTCGAAACAAAGCTATTGTTGTCAAGGGTTTTCACCAGCAGGAAGGGATAGACTACACGGAAGTTTACGCACCAGTAGCTCGCTTAGAATCCATTCGAATATTTCTTGCTTTCGCAGCATGGAAGGGATTTAAAGTCTATGAGTTGGATGTCAAATCAGCTTTTCTGTTCAGAAAATTACGCGAGAAGGTGTACGTCGGACAACCACCAGGGTTTGTCGATCCACTCAACAAAAAGAAATCATATCTTCTTGATAAAGCTCTTTACGGTTTACACCAAGCCCGGAGAGCCCGAGAATATCACCCATGCAGATCGTGAAGCGAATCTTCAGATACTTGAAGGGTTGTCCAAGCACCGGCTTGTGGTACCTGAAGAATGATAATTTTGATCTTGCAGGATATGCTGATTCTGATTTTGGTATAGATAAGTTGAATTCAAAATCGACTACAGCAGGATGTCAGATCTTCGGAACAAGAATGGTAACTTGCAGTGTAAGAAACAGACTACGGTCACTCTCTCTACCTGTGAAGCTGAGTATATCTCGGCCTCCAGCTGTTGTTCACAGATTTTGTGGATACAACAGTAGATGAGAGACTATGGTCTGCAATTTCTCGACACTGGCTGTATGTTGATAATAAGGCAGCCATTGATATAACCAAAAATCCGGTTCATCACTCACACACTAAACACATTGAAATTCGTTATCACTTCATTCGTGACTACTACGAAAAGAAGTTGGTGCGAATAGAAAAAATCCACACCGACAAACAAAACACTGATTTTTATACCAAACCATTTTCTTTATCACGGTTTAAATACTTATTAAGAATTAATGGTATGAAAAATTTGCTGACAGGTGCGGATGCTGAGGTTGAATACAGATCGGACGACGAGTTCGCGTAATCCACATTGGTTTGTCTTTATCTTTCTAGTTTAGAATTTTATTAAAAACTAAAGTACAAAAATATGTTTTTGATTTTAGGGGGAGAAATGTTAGAGAAAATACAAAAATATTTGAAAATTTTAAAATTCAAAACATATGAAAAATGCAAAAAGAACAAAAACATTGAAAAAGAAGTGGGAACCTCAGATAAGTCAAGTTTCATAAATCAAACCTTAACATATCTTGGAACAGTTGAGAAACATGGTAAAGTTTAAGTGGACAAACATATCGACAATCTAGCTAAACAAGTTTAAAACTTAAAGTCATTTAAAGGTCAACGGTACTGGTGATATGTCTCAATAAACTGATATGATCCTTAGACACGAATTCACAATAATATTTCTGTAAATATGTTTGTACATAGTTTACGTTGTTCTGTACATAGTTTATCAGCTTTACAGATTAAATACAAAAAGATTTTTAGTGTGTTTTAGCATAAACTTACAAAAATACAAATAGATTTTATTTCTACATTGTTTTCAGCAAACAAATGTTGGAGAACGGATCTTCGAAGTCTGGTAAGGTGCTAAACTGGTGGGAATCTCTTTGACAACGGGCTGGGAGCTAATCTGTAAATCTCAAAAGCCAAAACGGTAAAAAGTTCATTAATTTGAAACTTTGATTTTGAAATTATCAACAGTTTGTTCGGTACAGGTCAAACCCGGGTCATTAACTTGGACTCGGCAGACAAATCGGTTAACCAAGGTCATTAACTTGGACTTGGTCAACTGAGTGGATTTTTAAACTGGTAAAAAGTTGGAAAGTTTAGTGACTAAATTGCAAAATGTTAAAAAGTTTGAAAATTGGGTTTGGCAAGTTCGGCCGAACTTGCTAAACAAATAAAAGTTTAACATTGCAGCAAGTTCGACCGAACTTGCATTGATGGTTGTTGTTAAGAAAACATGAGTTTGCCCGGACTTGTTGGGCCTTAGAACTTGGGCTCATCAAGTTCGCCCGAACTTGTCAAGGTATAAATACCTTTCAAGTTCGGCAGAACTTCATTATTCTCAAAATAGTTTCTTTGAACGAACTTGTTGTTTGTGAGCGATTTTGTGAAATTGGCTAAAATAAGTCGTTATACTGCCGGAATTTAGTTGAACTTGGTGATTTGCACACCATTATCAATGGAAGATGTTAGATTTTGGTGATTGAACTGTTAAATGGACTGAAACAATGAACTTAGATCTAAAAATTGTTAATAGTGATAGATCTAGGGTTTGTATAATCAAATTGAACTTAAAATCATAATCTAAACAAGAATCGACCGTGGATAAATGTTAAAATTGAACAGATTGTCATGAATTAAAGTTGCAGGTTGTTGAACTTGTTGACATGTTCGACCGAACTTGTTAATAAGACTAAGGACAATCTGATTAAAACTCATGTTCGATCTAACTTAAGTTTAAAACAGAAATAATAATTGAAATGGAAGTTTGCCCGAATTTATGTTTTGATATTTGAAAATTTGTGTTGAGCATAAGTTCGCCCGAACTTATGTTTGGATAGTTGAACATGTTGATACACATGTTCGGGCGAACTTGACTAAAATTAGCTTGTAATATCCACATCACGTTCGCCCGAACTTGATGAAAAGGTGTTGAAAAATTTTGTAACTTTTTCTCGTAATGTGTGCTAATTGTTTTGCTTCGTTTTTCAGGTTCAAGCACTAGCTCGGGTAATCACTATGTACTTTTCTAAATTCCATAATACGTGTATTACGCTCAACAAGGCGATATGTCCGTCTTTGAAGGAGTACGAGAGCATATTGAAGTTTTTAAAGGATTGCCCTATACATCGAGCGTACAGTCTCTTATAGATCTCACACTTATCATTTTTGGACGAACGCTAGTCTCAGCGATGATAAGAAGACTATTATTTCATCTGTGCAAGTCGGAAACAAAGTCAAAGAAATTACAGTCACAGAGGACGATATTCGAAGGATCTTGCAGTTTAATGATGACAAAGACGATCCTATTTTCTTGGACGAAAAGATGGTGAGAGGTTGTTTCTACCGAATGGGGTACAAGGGGAGTGTTAATAAGCCAACGTTGAAGAAAGGGGAAGTGCCTAACCCCTACAAGATCCTCATGCACGCGATTATTCATACTTTTAGCCACAGAAAGGCGGGCCTTGATGACGTGCAAGACTACATGGCCTGCATGGCAACAACGTTAATTCTGAAAAAGCAATTCAATTATTCAAAGCTTGTGTTTACACATATGTCGAAGAATATGGATGATTCAAGGTTATGTTTATATTCAAGGTTTGTGCAAATGCTAATCGATGAGAAGTTCACAAACATTGCACGTGATCCAAACGATGTTTTATATCTTAGTCATCTTGATGATACTACAGTAAAGAAGTTGATCAAATTCCAAAAGAAAGATTTAGCACCGATGGGAAAGCCAGGATTTGGGGCGATTAAAGATGAAAACTATATTGTACCGGCTGATAACAAGTGGAGGAAAGATGGTGATGGGGACGAGAAAGAATTGAACGAAGAAAAAGAGTGGTTTCAAGCTTTCCAGCCGAAAGCTCGAAGTGAATGGTTCCTTAAAGCTGAAGTTGAAAAGCCTAAAAAGAAACGAACAGTTAAAAAGGTTGAAACAATGCTAGTTGATGAAGACGAGCCAGAAAATGTTCAAGCTGAAGCTGGTTCTAGCGCAGCATTGTTACTGAGAGTCAAGAAGTTGAGAAAACGACTCTGGAAGATGATGTTATTTCAGCTACTTCAGAGAATGATGAAGATTTTGATGATTCTCTCGAAAGAATCACAAAGAAAACAATAGCAGAGACTGAGGCAGAAAAAGCCAAAGAGATTGATGCTGATTTCTATCCAAATCAAGAAAAAGAGTCTGACGAGGATAGACCCAAGAAAAAAGCTAAATGTGTGAAGTCTGCTACTATTTCAACGACAAAGACTACACGGTCTCCTCAGACAAAAGGCAGGAAGAAAACAAAGAAAGCTCAGAAACCTGCTAGTCGTCGTTATAAGGGTAAGCCGAAAAGCGCAGAAGTTACACAAGAACCTTCTGGCGCACAGGAGAAAGGAGTAACAAAAGAACCTCCTACACAAGCACCTCCTGTTGTTATTCCATCGTAAGCTGAATGTCCAGGAGTTACACAAGAACCTCCTGTGATCATTTCATCTGAGACAGAACGTCCAGGAGTCACACAAGAACCTCCTGAGGCTGGATTACTCGAAGTGCCGATTATGACATCTCCAGTTGCTCCAATGACTTCTCATTTTGAAAGTTCTACGCCAAGGAAGTCTACACCAAAGGCTGCTACTCCAAAGTCAACACCAAAAACTCTAGGGTCTAATTTGTTTGGTGATATGCAGAATGAGCCGATTAGTCTTCAAGATCTGAATGATTTCTTTCCTGATACTAATGTTGATCTTCTCGAAAAGCGTGTAAAGATCTTGGAAGATAAAGTAGCCAAGAATGAAGAAGAAAAAGCTTAGTTGATCAAAAGAATGAATTAAAACGCAGTTGAGAAAGAGATGTTGGATGATAAAGTCGAAGTGTTAGAAAGTGAGCGTGAATTTTTCAAAGCTTTGATTGAAAGTCTGCAAGACGCAAACGAGAAGCTGCAGACAGAAATTGTTGAATTAAAGACGATTCAAGCCCTAAAGGATCAAAGGTTTACGAGGATGCAGAAAGTATTATCTAGTACTCTGGGTATTGATTTCATTGCCGAATATGATCGTCTAGACAGGAAAGAAGTGAAAGAGAGAGCAGAGAAAGAGCTTGCTACTAGTGGTAAAGGTAAAGGTATTGAAGGTGAAGCATCTAAATCATCTGAAGCTGCCGAAAAGCCTGTTGATGAATCTACAAAAGCTTCTGAGTCCGAGATTGCTAAGGTTGACGAATCTGTCAAGCCTTCTAATCCTGTAATTGCTTTTGAAGAAAAAGACGATGAAGAAGCAGAAGATGAGGATAAAGATGCTAATGATAAAAAAGATGATTCTGATTATGAGGATTGGAATAATGCTGATGACGACGATGATCCGAATGGTATTGGAATTAAAGTGGTTGAGGCGATAGTAAATGAAAGCTTTGATTTCAATGATCTTCTAAACAATGAAGCGAATGTCATGGATGAACAAATTGAGGGGGAGTCAGGGCAAACAGGGTCATCTGATGATGTAGATTTGACGAATGTTGATAGATCTGCAAAGCCTGTTGCTGCTATACCAACAAAGCCTTTAATGCTTATGTTGGAACATAATGTTGATGAAGGCGAGTACGTGCACAATTATACAAAGGAAGATTTAGCAAAATTGATCGAAGTTGATGCTGAAACTCTTGAATTTGACTTTGAAGAGGATGTGTTGAATGTTAACACGTTTGAGCCAAATGATTATCAGTATATACGAAGATTGAAGCTGATGAGTACAACAAAGTTATCGTAGAAGATTGGTCTTCGGATGATGGAAACAGATCAAACTGCGAAGTACGTAGGTCCTAACACTGATAGTTTTCCTACATTTGAGGAGATGTACAAGCAACTTGACGAAGACATGTTGAAAGAGAAAATTGAAGAATCAATACGTGAAGGCAAAGTTCTGAAACCAATGACAAAGGAAGAAATAGCTCAAGCTAAGAAGTCCTGGTTTAAAGAGATGTCGCATGAACGTAAGTTTCGACGTCCTCTAGCATTTTTTACCAGAGACAAAGATGTGTCGTTGGGAGATATTCTCAGTTGGGATTGGATTAAAGAGTTGAATGTGTACGCAATCAAAATGGAATTTGGAGTGCAATATGTCAAATATCTGGCTGATTTCAAGACTCTACCATACTGGCATGTGGAGGAGCTTGTGCAAACTGTGAATGTCACATATCATATGAAGTATATTGATCAGTTTCTTTGGAAAATGATCAAGTTTTAAGCAACAAAGGGATTCAAGTATTGGAAGCCATTTATTCCAGGTCGCCGAATCAAAACGAACAAGAAGACAGGAGAAAAGGATATAACGTTGATAATGAAATGACCAAGAGCGATGAGGAACATGCCGTTGATGCCGATTGAGCAAAATTTCTATCCAGTATTCAAGTGGTGGCAGATAGATCCAACCACATGTGAGCCTGTTATTGTGTTACGATTTGAAGAACATCTGGATATCACAAATGAAAGAGTTGAGATATTGGGGTTTCAAGGCATGAGGGGGTTGTGGAGAAAGATCAAGATTCTAGACCCAATGTGGCTTGTCAACTGTTCAAGAGGAGATATCAAGTGCTTGTTCTATAGCAAGATAGTATTTGAGGAACGCGAAAAAAGAACAGGCTATGAAATATCAAAGAGTTGTGAACGTTTGCTATGCACGTGAAGTGAATTCAGGGAAGATGTGGCAGACAAGCTGGAGAAAGCTAGAACGGGTTGAGTTTCTAAAGGAAGAAAAGCGTCTAGAAGCTATACACGAAAAAGAGGCTTAGAAGGTTTCAGTTCATGAACAAAGTGCCTCCTACAGATCAGACGCCCGATCCGAAACAAGAAGGACGAAAGAAGCCTTACAAGAACTTCTTCGGTCGTGTTCTTTAATGTTTATTTTGAAGATAGAATTTTGAAGACTGATACAAGACGAAGACGATATCCAAGGTGGAGTCTGTTGGTGCAAAATGTCTATGTCTTAGTCTTATATTGAGTCTGTATAGATTAGAGTTGATTAGGCTAGCAAAAAGTAATATTTATGTGTTAAGAGGTCAAGTTCGCCCATGAGGCACATGGAATGTCAAGTTCGGCCAAACTTGCTTAGGCAAGTTCGCCCGAACTCATCTCCTCCATGAGCGAACTTCACACTCTATAAATAGCTAGCTAGCTTATCTCATTTGTAATTTTGGCATCTCTAAGGCGAAGCTCTGTCAATTTGGAGACTCGACGTTATATCAATAAAATTGACGTTTAATTGACTAATTCTTGTTATTTGGTAAACTTGTCATAATATTTCTGCTATTATGGACAATAGAGATCAAATCTAGGTTCCAATGCAGTGACGATCGGTCCTACAAATAATTCTTCTTGCATCGCAAGCACCCAATTCTCATAACCTAAATCTTCAGAAACATTCTTCGGCTCCATCTGGGATATAAAACACTAATAAGTACAATAAACTTGAATTGGAGTTGTTTTAGTATAAAAGCTACTCAAAGCTTTGTTGATCTGGCTCCTTGTTCTCACGCCAGTTTGCAATTCTCCAATTATGGAATTCGATGGATGATATGAATAGGTCCTTGGCATCACCTCACTTGGAACATCAACAGTATTCTCCTGATTAGTAATATTTTGATCAACCACCGTTTCAACTGTAGGAGCACTTGAAGACGTTTCATTTCGAGTACTTGGGCCAACAGATTGATTCAACATACTTGTGATCTGCTCAGATTCTTCATCAATAGAAGATTCTCCATCATCATTAAACGTCGGAGCCTCGTCAGAGTCGGAACTATGTGCTTGAGAAAGATTGGGTTTCTCTGTAGCATTCACTGGTTCTGTAGCAGGCGTCTCTTGTTTTGCAAGAGTTTCTTGAACACCGCTAGTGCTAGGACCTGCACCAGAAGAAGAAGATGTTCCAATACAGATGGTTGATTAACCACTATTGGTCTAATAATCTGCTCTTGATTAGCCGACTGATGTAGATAATATAACACAACAATGTCTTCTTTAGAAGGCTCTTCTGGCAAGTCAAATGGTTTCCACAATTCTGTATAATTGAACAACCAAGCATCGCTTGCTCTTTGAATAGGAGTTGTATATCGAAAATAGTCGACGTGCTGTGCTTCTACCACTCTTCTCAAACTTGGAAGATAAACTCTCTTGAGTGGAGTTGCATAGCCGACAAAGAAACCATCTATCGATTTGGCACCAAACTTTCCGTCTGAATCAATAACAGTACAAGGTGCACCAAACGGTTCTAAATACTTCAGATTGGGTTTCCTTTGGTTTAGCAATTCAAAGCAAGTCTTCTTTGTTGGTTTGACCGTCAAGACCCTGTTCAATGTATAACATGCTGCTGCGACTGCTTCACTCAAGAAGCTGACAAGTTGTTTTGAATCAGCAAGCATAGTTCTTGCTATTTCTATTAACGTTTTGTTCTTCCTCTCAGCTACTACATTCTGTTGCGGAGTGCATGGAGCACTGAATTCGTGTAAGATGCCTTTTTTGTTGCAAAATTCTTTCATTCAGGCGTACTTGAACTCTGTACCGTTATCGCTTCAAATTCGTCTAATAGGGAGATGGTACATATTTTCAATCTTCCTGAAGAGAATCATAAGATTGTCGAACGTTTCGTGTTTGCTCTCTTGGAAGAAGACCCATGAAAACCTTGAATAATCATCAGTGACGACAAGACAATAAAGATCTCCAGATATACTACGAATATTCACTGGACCAAAGAGATCCATATGCAGTCTTTCGAGCGGCAGCTTGATGGATTTGAGAATCTTTCTAGGATGAGAATTTTTAACCTGCTTTCCTTTCTTGCATTCCAGACAATTATCAGTCATGTGAAAGCTTCTAAGATTCACTCTTTCAACCAAATCATTGTGAACCAGATGATTCATCTTTCTAAGGTGTATATGACCCATCTTTCTATGCCAAAGAATTGACTCCTTCTCTGTGGCCTTCGTTATGAAACATTGAGCCGACTTTGAAGTAGTTGTAGCAATGCTCATATCGAGCACATAAAGATCATTCTTGTGAGGAGCACGCATGAGAATCCACTCTTCTGGAATCTTATAGCCGGTTTATTGATCATGCACTCCTTGTCATTGAAATGGGTGGTAAACTGCTTATCACAGATCTGAGAAATACTGAGAAGATTGTTCTCCAGCTCGGCGATATAATTGACCTTATCAAACGACACCACACTGTTAGATAACTTTCCTTCTGCAACAATTCTTCCTCCTTGATTACCCGCGAATCCCACGTACCCTCCATTGATTGCTTTAATATCGAAGAGTAAGGCACGCGTCCCAGTCATGGGACGTGAAGCTCCACTATCCATAATCCACTTCGACAAGATGGATCTTTGGAGCCCCTACACATGCAAAGAAACTATTTAAAGAGGGAAACCCAAGCCTTACCGGTCTTGGGTGGAATCAGGATATCATAAGTAGGAATTTTCAAATCAGCATTCGAAACTTTCTGATCAGTCTTTGTGTCAATGACATTTTCATTCTTGACAGATGCAGACTTCGCACTTTCAGATGATGATGTTGTCTTCTTTGCAACCCAAGATTGAGATTTCATTCGAGCTTTCTTACTGTAGAATTTTGAATCTTTGTTCTCATTTGATTTAGAAGTTTCACCTTTTTTAAAAGTTGATTTCTCAATTTTAGATTCACTTTTAGGTTTCACTTCGATTTTTGATTCGTTATTTCGTTTTAAGATTGTGATTGGCTATACAATCTCTGGGTGCTTAAGTTTCTCATCATCCGAAACTGTCTTTCTTCGGTGATACACAGGCTTTGATTTCGGACACTTGCGAGCAATGTGACCAACTTCATTGCATTGTCCGAGTATCAACAGAATGTCCATTCGTGGGTTTTACTCCACTTGTGGATTTAGCCTTATCATGAAGTTCCTTTTCCTTCTTAGACTCATCATTTGATTGTTTTCCAATCAAATTTTCTTCCTGAACCGTGTTAGTCCCAAACACGAATTTCATGTTTTTTTTCTTATATTCGTGAAATGGTGACTTTTGTTTTCTTTTTAGTTCATCTTCTACCTCTAAACCCAAACCCGCTCTCCTGTACTCAGGAAAGTCACTACCATTCCTTCGTTAGTTGTTATAAACTTTCTTGGATTTTGAGTAAAACTTCTTTTCATTTTTCTCTAGATCATCTGATGATACTTCAACAAGTTTGAATAGTAATCAATCTGGTCTTCTTTCACATTTCGAATCGAAAACTATCATCGAAATATAGTCTATCAGAGTCCTTAACTTTGTGCATCACAAACTTAAGGATCATCACTTAGGCTATTTTCCGATAAAGTCTCTTCATGTTCAGATTATGACTCAGAACTTTCTAAACTTGAGTTGGCGCTTTCAAAGATGCCATCATCATAATCATTTCCCAAAACATTTTCGACCACATTTTTAACAACTGCTTCATTTTCATCGTTGGATGTCGTGTAGACTACATCAACGATCTCAGGCAACTTATCATTTGTTTATGATAAAAGTGTTATGTTAGTTGCCTTTTCAATACCATCCACTTTCTTGCGGCAGTAACTTGCGCATAATGGAGGTGGAACATTGATGTACTCTCCATGCTTCTAACTTTTAGGTTTCAAATCATTTACATCCGACGAGATCGTTGGAAGAATATGATCGATGACATAAGCGTTCATCGTATAACTGAGCAAAAGTTGCCTCACCCGTTCAGTTTCAATTTTCATATCTTAAAGCTCTTGTTTTGTTTCAGCAATGGTGTTGATGTATATATTAATTGCTTCTTGTTTTTCAATTACTATTGCTTTTAACATTCTTATCGTGGCATCTTGTTCTAAATTAGCTTTTTCAACATTGCAATAAGTGCCTTTCATCTTATCATAAGCTTCTTTCATCTTGCGATAATTGTATCTAAAATTTTCGTTATGCACATTTAGATCGCTTATGATTTGAGATTATTCAACACATTTCTCACAAGGGTTTGTGCACTTTGTGCAAGGTTTTTCAACCTCCACAACTTTCACAACTTCATTCTCAATCACCTTACCTCTGGACCCACCTATTTCAAATTGTCCATCATTCCTTTGTCAGCAATCTTCGTGAGGTTCTCTGCATTCATCTCCTTTGTCATGTCAATGACCACCTCAACCTCTGGTTTCTTTTCTTCGGCCACTTGCTCTTGCGATGTATTTCTGAAGCAACCTGCAAAACTAGAATGAAAGTTAGGAGGGATAATGTTCTTCATCTTTGTCTCGTGATAGATCATTTCCTCTTCCTCTTTTCTTTGCAGATATTCTTCTAAAATCGTATTCTCCAAAGCTGCATCAGCAACCATTGACTCTGATTCATCCACAATCTCTGCCATTAGAGCAACTTCAGTCTTCTTTCCAATATACTTATTCCAATCAAACCCTTCGTCTTCATGAGACATAACTAGAGCTTGTTCAGTTGGCTTTGAGGAATTATCTTGAACTTCTACTTGAGTTCTCTTTGGAGATAGCTTGTACTGCAACGCTTTCTTGTAATAGTCATTATTGTTGCCGAAAGGGCTTTGATTACCACTTGCTTATTGATTCGTGCATTCGTGTTTGAAATGCCCCTTTTGTCTGCATTTGAAGCACGTTACTTTCGACTTATCGAATCCAAGCTTGTTGCTCAAATTACCAATGTCTCTTCCTATAAGCGCAACAAACTTTGTGACTCTTCTGATAATCGATGCTAAGCTCCACTTGATATCCATTAGTTCCAATTCCTCTTCATCAACTTGATTGTAATCCTCGGCCATCATTATTGGATTTCCAATCTCCCCCGCAACTAAGCTTTCATATGATTCAAGTACGTTGCAAGAAGCGTTATGTGTTGCATGGCTGTTTGTTCAGAGAAAACATTCTTCAAATTAACCGCAATGTTGCAATGAAAAACATTTGAATCAGAACTAGAATGATTTATCTGATTTGTCTGATTGGTTTGATTTTGGAACAAAGAATTTGAGCTAGCGCTTGAATATCCTGTGTTCGGAGGACTCTAATCATAATTCGGGTATGATTGAGTGTTCAGTTGACTTTGAGATGAATGATCCGAAGAATTCGTATTCGTACTAAACGTAGTTTGAATTTTCGGACTCAAAATATCCTGAACACCACTTTTGTAATAAAGCCCCACATCTTGCACAACATTTGCATTCTTTGATTTGGCCATTTTCAGCATCTCCATTTCATGTCCCTCTAATTTGTCAATGAAATCCGATAACTTGAAATGCATCCAACTTGGACTATTCTTCAAAACCATCAAGTAGGTCAACCACTCCCCCTCAGGAAGTGCATCTGCCAATTTATCAATCGTCTCTTCATCAGTTTTATGAATATCATGTCTTCGCATCTGAACCATCAAATGACAATATCTATCGATCATCTGCTTCATGGTTTCGCCTTTGATCATCGTGAAAATGTCAAACTCTTTCTTGATTAAAGCCTTCTTTCTTTTGATCATCTCGGCACTTCCCAGATATTTGGCACAAAGAGTATTCCACAGCAACTGTGAAGTACTGCATTCGGGTAGCAAAATCAAGATGTCATCTTTCACTGATTGTTGTATCTGACTGATCATTCTCTTCTCTGCCACATATGCATCTTTAAGTTCTGGCGTAAACTTAACTAATGCAAGATCTTGACCACGTTCATCCTTTGGCCATGTATATCCGGTTTGAACAGCAACCCAACTGCAGAAGTGATTCGCTTAAACCCAGTTCACGAACTTTTCTTTCCAGCCTTCAAATTCATCCATGCTCATCGACTTTGGCGGCTTAACCGAAGTTCCCATCTCGTTATCCAGATTCATCTGGTTTACAGCATTTGCATTTGCGTTTGCATTTGATGTAGAAGCCACTGTTGAAGCAAAGGTGTTATGGAAATCATCCATCTTGAAATTCAGACGATTATAACTGAAACACGTTCAAAAACACTTGAAGATTGATTAGCAAACTGACAAGTTTAGGCGAACTTGTGCAGAAAACAAATTTCAAATTCAATTTTAATAAGTTCGGGAGAACTTGTGTGACAATTTCAGAAAAAGTTTCAATTTTAAGCAAGTTCGGGCGAACTTGTGACAATTTTTGAAAAATTTCCAAGTTTCACCAAGTTCGGGCGAACTTATGTAAAATTTCAACAAAATATGACCAGTTTGGGCGAACTTGATCAAAATTCTCTGAAAGTTCTAACAAGTTCGGGCGAACTTGTAGTCTAAGTTCGAGCGAAGTTGAATCACAAAACATGATTCACAAATTTTAGCCATTTTTAACCATGAATTCATCAATTTTGTGAAAAAATGAAGAAAAATGAAAGAAATGGATAGAAATAGAGAGTGTCTTATGTAGATCTTAGCAAATTAGGTATTCATGGCTCTGATACGACTTGTTAGGATCGCTCCTCCACTGCTAAGGACCTAATTTGTATCTAAAGTCCAACATAAGCGGAAATTATGTGACTTGTTAATCGAATACACAAGATTTACTATTGAAATTGTCTGTTTATTAATGTCAAATCATCTACATCGAGAATCCAAACAGACAGAGCTTCGCCGTCGTCAACGCAAAGTTCTTACAATGAGAGACCCAAGACAACCTATATAGAGAGTCACAAGTTCGCGCGAAGTGTGGATTGGATAGATCAAGTTCGGGCGAACTTGATCTACCCTCACACAAGTTCGGCCGAACTTGTGCTGATACACATAAATACATTTAAAAATCTAACAAATTCAAGCCCTAAACATACAGACTCGATCCAAGACCTAGACAATAGACATCATGCACCAACAGTCTTCAAGGCTATTGAGGCGTACATCCTTGCTAATGCTGCTGTTTTTTGATTTTGCTTTTCCTAATCAAAATATTTGTTTGGATTTGAAATGGTATCATGTGTCTTTCTATTGTTGTTGTGAATGAACAAATGAATAACATTTTGTAACACTTTTTTTTCTTTGCATGAATAAAATGTTCAATAAAATCCCACTAAGAGAATAGTTATTGATAGGGTTTGAGGAAAGTGGGCAACAATTAATAAACGTAGGGTAGTTTTAGGATTGGAATCCAGGGAGAGAATTTGTTTATAATCACAAATACATTAGATTCAAATGATTGCATTACAAGGGTTTATATACCCTACAAAGGAAGTGATAATTCTTTGGGAAAAAGGCACTGGCTCAGTTTATAACTACCTTAACTTAAGCTATAACATAACAGGGGTTGGTTCCGGTACAAACCATATTTTCCTACAAACCGTAAGAACAGATCCTAGCACATAAAAAAAGTTAAATTAGCACATATTAAAACAATACACACATAAAAGTAGGACTTTTGAATTATATTAGCACATTAAAAGTAATCAAGAAGATTGATTTTAGCACATATGTGAATGATGTCAGCACTTTTCTTTATCAGCACATTTAAAACAAAAGAAATATCCAAATAAAGAATTACTTACTTGTTTTACTAATTATAGAGAATTCAATATAATTGATATTATTTAGGTTAGTATTTTATGATTTCTCTCTAATTGATTGGATGCCATATGACACTTTTTAAATGGTTCTTACAGTTTGTACACAAAATATGGTTTGTATTTGATCCTACTCCATAACATGATAATACAAATTAAGTATACCAACTTATGTTTCATTAAGGATTAGGCTAATATTCTCCCCCTAATTCTTGATTTCATCTCCAAGGTCTTTGACTTCTATTAGGCTAATATTATCCACTATTGTGTTCAACTTGAATTTACTCTTTTTCTATACATTCTCTAATAAAGTGGTATCGGGTGTTTATATGCTTTTATCTTCCATGAAACATAAGGATGACATCTTAAGTAAAACGGTTGACTTGTTATCAACTTGTAATGTTATCTTCTTAGGTTATTCTCATGTTAGTTCAATAGAAGTCCTTGTAGCCATAATGCTTGACATGTTGCCGATGTAGCTACCATAAAATTCTGAGTTCGAGATTTGGTGCTATTGTGTTTTCCTTGTGAGTTGCCCTTGCAATAGGTTCTTCATTATGGTAGAATATCGTTCATGTAGTTCCTTTTTCCATCATCCTCTACATCATAAATGTTATCGCTGAATCCAATGATTTCTTTGTGCTTTCTTTTGTGTACTATATTCCATAGTCTAATGTCCCCTTGATGTATCCTATCAAATGCTTGATTGATTGCTTGCATGTGGATTGCTCTTTTTTTGTTCTCCACATATCTATCTACTCACGTATTTGAATGCATCGGTTATATTTCATCTTGTATGTGTAAGATATCTTGGGTATCCAACTTGTTGGACCTACAAAAGAATAGATGATACTCAAAAGATAAAACATGACCTGTTGATCAAGCAATAAGTAGTTAATGAAGCATTCTCCTCCCAAAGATAGTGAATCTTGAACACTAATCATAACATCTTTTAAAGACATTCAAAGTTCTGTTTGTAGCCTTGGAACCACTATTGTAGAAGAAGAAACCGCTGCTCAAGGCCAAAGGTATGTCGAAGCAAAGCACTGATAAAGAAGACCAAACATCTGTTCTAGCCAAACAAATGTTTGATACAAGCCAACAACAGTTTGAAGAACAAAGGTTAACTCAATGTAATAGTACTTAGCTTAGAATAGATGTTTAATGTAATAGATCAAATGATAGATTACCGCAGATGTTTTCTGTTAGGAATGTTAGATGTCACTATATTAGTATATAATGTCTAATGCCTACGTCTTAGTCAGAGTTTGTTTAGTTTATGTTTGATTTTAATGTTAATTTTGAAATGTGTTTCACTCATACGCGTGCATGAGTCATACACGTGTATAAGGACCAGCATAGGAGTCATGTGCTTAGGGTTCAGTGTCTGTTGCTGCATATTGTCTATTGCCTATGTCTAGGATGAGTCGGTCATATAATAGGGCTTTGTATAGTCGAATATTCAAGATAGATTACATTTTGTATTTCACTCGTACGAGTGACCATCTCACCCGTACAAGTGACATTTTGGTCACTCGTACGGATGGCCACTCGTACGAGTCACCCAGGTCTCCTTTGGTGCAAGTCATGTCAGCTTATAAAAAGGCGACTTGGGTTCTGAGATAGTTAGCTGTTTTGTGGTGACTGAGGCGAAGCCCTGTCTGATGGTTTACTTGTCTGTAATCATTTCACGTTTATCAATACAAGAAAGAGAAGTTTAAGCAGTGAATCACTTTGTTGTTTGTCAAACTCGTTAACAATGAATTCCACCTCTGCTATCTGAGTCAAGTCTATCCGGGAGCTCATTGAGGTAGCACCGATCCTCACCTCACAAATGGTATCAGAGCCTTGAGCCCTGATTTGAGGACAAACAACAAGTTTTAGCCATCAAACAACAAGTTCCATTCATCAAAGATCCAGACTCAACCACTGAAGAACTCTATTTCTACTCCTTCTTGATATATCACTTAGATCTAGACGAATTCATGGACAAATTGGACTAGGATTTTAGTATAACTTGTTAAAATCAGTAATAACGAATCCTTGAAACTTACAGACCTAAAATCAACCAAAATCATGTCGAAAATTGTGAAAAAAATAAAGTTTGTGACTTAAGCTGCTCGTACAAATAAAGAGACCACTCGTTCAACTGGGCATTCGTATGAATAAGCATCCATCCGAATAAGCATCCGCACCAAACTAAGTGTTTTGTCATCCGTACAAACGATCACTCGTACGAGCGATCATCCGTACCAAGCTTAAAAGTTTTTGTTAACAGAATTTAAGGGTCACTTGTACGAATCCTCATCCGTACGAGTCAGGAAATTCAGTTTTTTCTTGAAGTACACATCTTGTCAGTCTAATCACACCTAATCTGTTTCTGTTCAAAGTATTTTTTTAAATGGCAGGTGAAGAAGAATTTTACAACGCCTTTGAACATCGATAACGAAATGGGAACCACGGTGAAACCGCCAAAACTAATGAATCAAGAAGATTATGATGGTTGGAAGGTGCGGTTCAAAAACTGGGTTCAGGCTAATCGTTTCACTACATGTTCGCAATAAAAGAGAAATATCAGACACGGTTGATGAGAATGGTTTAGAGAAAGTTCTGTCACAATTGGGAGACAGCGAAAAGGTGAAATTCATAAATGAGAAAACAATGATGAACATTCTTCAGCAATCAATCAAAGAAGACATTCTAGTGCTTCTACAACATGAAGACACCTCTCAATCACTGTCGAATGTCCTGCGGTTAAAGTTTGAAGGAAGTGCTCAAATTCAGAAGAGCAAAAAGGCTTTGTTAAGAAAGGAATTTGATATCATCAACATTCTAAAAGGAGAGAGCATAAAACAACTGATCGAAAGGTATTGTCACCTAGTGGTCCAGATGAAAAGAATGGAAGTTCGTAAGAGTAACGACGAATTGGTAGATAAATTGGCCGATGCCTTACCGGAAGGCGAATGGTCAACCTATCTCACCATCTTGAAAAATGGAACCGAATACATCAACTTCACGCTACCACAGTTTATTGAGAGACTGGAGGCACATGAACTAGAGATGCAAAAGGTTGCAAAGAACAAGGGAGTTCAACCGCAACAAGACGTAAAATTGTATTTTAAAGGCAGTCCAATCACAGATACCTAGAGCCCAAAGATCCAGACAACCTTTAGTACAAACACATCAAGCCCATCATCAAATCAAACAGTGGATTTCAGTCCTTTGCTTCCTTCAATCCAAATACTCCTCAAGGGCATAGTCTTCTCAAAATTCAAATGCTCCCCATAATAGTCCACAAAATCAATTAAATTCCAATCAACGATTCATACAGTGCAACATCGCAGTAACTCTCCAAAATGGTCAAGATCTTGATGAAAAAGCAGCAAAGCAACATATGGCGCTTCTTGCCTCAGTATTAGAATCATATGATAGCTTAATAGCTAGAAGTGTTGGGAATCTGGAAATAACTAGAGAGGACTATGATCAAATTGATCCAGTTGAAATTGAGTTAATTGATATCAAATGGTGCATGGCATCGATTGTTCGTAGAGCACAAATCACAGGGAGAGATAACCTGGGAGGTCTTGATGGAAAATTGGGTTTCGATAAATCCAAAGTGACATGCTTTAAATGTCGAGAAGGCACTTCAAACGAGAATGTCCTAACAGAGAAATCAAAGGCACAACAACCCGTTTGCTGATGGCTAATACAAGAAAGCCATATATCATCAACCACAACCTCAGAACAGGGTGGTGCAGATCGAAGATGGCCCTTCAAACTCAAATTCAAAAGACAAAGCTCTCTTAGTCACTCAAGAAGACGAGGGTTTTAACTGGAACAAGTACATTACAAAAGGAGAGAGTATTGCCTTGTTAGCCGAAATAATCGAAGAACCTAAGCAAATTGAAGAAGAATATGCAGAAGCATGCTTTGACGAGGGACCAGAAGATTATTGCACTGCTTCATCTGAAGAAGAAGAAGAACTTCTGACTAGTGCATTATACACTTATTGCCTACCGATATGATCAAAACTTTTGCAGGTTATTTTGATTCAGGTTGCAAGCCGCAAGTGATTAAGAAGTAGAATTATGAGAAGATAAAAGTGATCGATGTAAGCAAAGAGATGACAGTTGAAAACTTGAAAGAGATTGATGACAAAGCCTTGATGGCTAATTTAAAAGAGGTAGTCACTGAGGAAGTTCAGATAGCTGTGGGTGAGGAATTGGTAAACTACGAAAGTGGAGTTGTTGATACATGATGTCTATTGTCTAGGTCTTGGATCGAGTCTGTGTGATTAGGGCTTGTAAATGTTAGAATTTGGTGTATTTATGTTGTAGTAACACCAAATTTGGCCGAACTTGTCCTGGCCATGACACGTTTCAGGCGAAGTTGTGTGTCTATATATATGTCCCTTGGGTCTTTGTCATTTGTAACTTTGCATTGTAGACGGCGAAGCTCTGTCGGTTTGGAGATTACATTGTAACATCTTTGGACATTAATAAACCAATCTTTAAACAGTATATCTTGTGTATTTGATTAACTAATCACATAAATTCTGCATACGATGAATATAGATACAAATTAGGTTCCTATGCATTGAAGGATCGATCCTAACAAGTGGTATCAGAGCCATGGATACCTAATTTGCTGAGATCTACACAAGACACTCTATTTCTACCAATTTCTTTCATTTTTCTACACTTTTTCACAAAATTGATGAATCTACGGTTAAAAATGGCTAAATTTTGAATATGTCATACATAATCACCTAATAACAAACCCTTGAAACTTTCAGAACCAAATTCAATCGATTTCATGTCAAAAATCACAAAAAACCATGTTTCATAAACTCACTTTGGCCGAAGTTGGACCATAAGTTCGCCCGAAGTTGGCATAAAATCACATTTTTGTTGATTTTTAACAACTTCACGCGAAGGTGTCAAGTTTCTTTAAGGATTATTCACTAGTTCGCCCGAACTTGGCTGAATTTTTGTCACTAGTTCACCCGAACTTGGTAAAAAGTTGAGTTTTTTCGTGAAAAAATATTGTAAGTTCGCCCGAACTTGCTGCAAAGTGAAATTTTCTGAAAACTTAATACAAGTTCGCCCAAACTTGTCAAAACTGAATCTGAAATTGTTTTTCTGCACAAGTTCGCCGGAACTTGTCTGCTTACTAATCAATTTTCAAGTGTTTGTGAGTGTGTCTTCAGTTACAATTTCAGTTTGACGAGATGGATGTTTTCACAATGCTTTTGCTATGGGAATGGCTCGGGCCTCGACTTCAAATGCAAATGCAGTAAACCAAATGAATCTAGACAACGAAATGGGAACTTCTGTGAAGCCACCCAAGTTGATGAGCATGGATGAATTTGAAGGATGGAAAGAAAGTTCGTGAACTGGGTTCAAGCAAATCACTTCTGCCGTTGGGTTGCTGTTCAAACCGGATATACGTGGCCGAAGGATGAACATAATGTTGATCTTGCATTGGTAAAGTTTATGCCAGAACTTAAAGATGCATATGTTGCTGAGAAGAAGATGATAACCCTAATACAACAATCAGTGAAAGAAGACATCTTGATCTTGCTTCCTAAATGCAAGACGTCACAGATGTTGTGGAATGCACTATGTGCAAAATATCTGGGAAGTACTGAGATGATTAAAAGCAAGAAGGCTTTAATCAAGAAAGAGTTTGATGTTTCACGATGATCAAAGGCAAAACCATGAAGCAGATGATCGATAGATATTGACATTTGATGGTTCAGATGCGAAGACATGATCTTCACAAAACAGATGAAGAGATGATTGATAAATTGGCTGATGCACTTCCTAAGGGAGAGTGAATGACCTACTTGTTGGTGCATATTTATGTTGCCTACGTCATTGTATATCGAGTCTGAGTGATTAGAGCTTAATCTGTTAGAAACGAGGCGTATTTAAGTTTAAAATCGGCTAAGTTCGCTGGAGATGGTTTTGATGATATCAAGTTCGGCCGAACTTGACTAGGTCAAGTTCGCCCGAACTCTATCTCCCACCAGCGAACTTGAGTTACTATATATAGGTGCCTTGGTGATTTCATTTGGAACTTGAGAGAGATTTTGGCACAGAGACGACAAAGCTCTGTCGGATCCGGTTCTCGAATGTATTGAACTTTAGATCAATGAAAACAACATTTAAATGAGTAATTCTTGTTATTTGGTTAACTTGTCATTAATTTCCGCCTAATTGGATAACAGATAACAAATTTAGGTTCCCTTGCTAATCATGGATGTTTCTACAAGTTGTATCAGAGCCTGAATACCTAAATTTGCTGGAATCAAGACAAGAATTTTTCTTATTCTACTCCATTTTATCATTTTTCTTAACATTTTCAAGTATTTGAGGATTTCATGGACCAAATCAGCTAAAAATTGAATATGTCAAGTAAAATATAATTGTGATAAACCCCTGAGAGTTTGGACATCAAATTCATTTATCAAAAAGTTGAAAAAACCATGAATTGCAAACTAGGTTTGGCCGAACTTAACATCAAGTTTGACCGAACTTGATTAAAATTTCACTGATTTTAATCAAGTTCGCCCGAACCTGATCGAATTTTCTAGTTTTTCATATAAGTTCGCTCAGACTTGCAAGTTAATTCAACATTTTTGATCAAGTTCCCCCGAACTTGATCAATTTTTGTTGAAATTCTCTCACAAAGTTCGGCCGAACTTGATAACTTTCTTGAAATTTCACCAAAGTTCGTCCGAACTTATCTTTTTCTTGAAAATCTTCACAAGTCCGCTCGTAATAATTCAAGTTTGAAAACTTTCATCTAAGTTCGACCAAACTTGACTGTGTGTGATAAAATTTGAAAATTTTCATTTAAGTTCGACCGAACTTGTTGAAAACTGAAATCAAAATCTGATTTTCACACAAGTTCGACCGAACTTGTCTATTACTAATCAATTTTAAAGTGTTTTTGATCGTATTTTCAGATAAGTATTCAGATTGTCATAAAGGAAGATTTCCATAACGTGTTTGTTTCACAAGTGGCTTCTTCATCAAATGCTAATACTCTTGCAGCGAACCAGATGAACATCGACAACGAAATGGGTACTACGACAAAACCGCCAAAGCTAATGAGTATGGATGAATTCGAAGGGTGGAAAGAAAAATTTGTGAATTGGATCCAAGCAAATCAATTCAACAGCTGGATTGCAGTTGAAGTGGCCAAAAGATGAGCGTGATCAAGATTTTCAGTTGAACAAGTTTTCACCGGCTGACAAAGAAAATTATGTCGCTGAGAAGAAAATGATTAGCTTGATACAAATAGTAAAAGAAGATATCTTGATACTATTGCCAGAATATGAAACGTCACAAGATTTATGGCATGCTCTCTATGACAAATTCAAAGGAAGTGATGAAATGATTAAAAGCAAAAAGGCCTTGATTAAGAAAGAGTTTAAGATTTTCACTATGATCAAAGGTGAGACGATGAAGCAGATGATCGATAGATATTGTCACCTCATGGTCCAGATGCGAAGACATGATATCAAGAGATCTAATGAAGAGCAAATTGAAAAGTTGGCCGATGCACTTCCTGAGGGAGAATGGACAATATATCTGATGATTCTGAAGAACAGTCCATCTTGGAGACATTTGAAATTGTCATCTTTCATCGACAAATTAGAAGGTCATGAAATGGAGTTGATGAAGATTGCAAAATCAAAGAATGCTAATGTTGTTCAAGATGTCGGTGTTTATTACAAAGGAGGTGTTCAAGATACTCCGATTCAAAGTCCAAAAACTCAAACAACATTTAGTGCAAATATGAATTCTTCTCCAAATCAGAGTTCCCTATATGCTGGATATACGAGTGCTAGTTCAAGTTCTTCATTCCAAAATCAGAACAATCAGTCGCATCAGACAAACCAATCTAGTTCTGATTCAAATGTTTTCCAATGCAACATAGCAGTCGATTTGAAGAATATATTTCCTGAAAAAGTGGCCAAGCAGCACATTGCACTTCTTGCTACTGTTCTAGAATCGTATGAAAGTCTTGTTACTGGAAAGATCGGTAATCCGGAAATGACCACCGAGGATTACGATCAGGTGGACGAAGAAGAGTTGGAGCTGATGGATATAAAATGGAGTATAGCATCTATCATCAGAAGAGTTACCAAGTTTGTGGCACTCACTGGAAGGGATATTGGTAATTCAAGCAACAAGCTTGGGTTTGACAAGTCAAAAGTCACATGCTTCAGGTGTCGACAAAAGGAACATTTCAAACGTGAATGCAACAATCAAGAAGCAAGTGGAAATCAAAAACCTTTCGACAGCAATAATGAGTACTACAAGAAAGCTCTTCAATACAAGCCATATCCAAAGAGAACACAAGTCGAAGTAGAAGATAAATCTGCAAAGACAACCGAACAAGCTCTTGTTGTTACTCATGAAGAAGATGGTTTTGACTGGAACAAATACATCGAAAAGAAAACTGGTGTTGCTATGATGGCAGAGGTAGTGGATGAATCTGAGACATCGTATGTTGATGCTGCTTTGGAGAATGCCATTCTAGAAGGATATATGCAGAGAGCTGAGGAAGAAGAAATAGCTTACCTTGAGATGCAAAGGCAAGAAGTGTTGAAATAAGAAGCCAAAAAGGTAAAATCTGAGGTAAGTATGTTTGAAAAGGAAGTTGTGAAAATTGTGGAGGTTGAAAAACCTTGCACAAAGTGCGCAAATCCTTGTGAGTCTTGTGTTGAAAAGACCAAAATCATAAGAGAAATGACTGTACACAACGAAAATTTTTGTTATGATTACAGAACCATGAAAGAAGCTTATGACAAAATGAAAGGCACATATAAAAATGTCAAAAAAACTAATCTTGAACTCAGTGCTAATGTAAAAATGTTAAATGCCACAGTAATTGAAAAACAAAAGGCAATTAACATGTACATTAACACTATTGCTGAAACAAAGCGTGAGCTTCATGACATAAAAATATAAACAGAAAGGGTAAGACAATTGCTGAAAAGCTATACCACAAACGCTTATGTCATTGATCACATTCTTCCTACGATTAAGTCAGAGGAAAATGTTGATAAATCAAATTGAAAAAAATACGGAAGTATTCCTCCACCATTTCTTGCAAGTTATTCCCGCAAGAAAGATGATGAGATTGAAAAGGCTTTTAATATACTACTTTTATCAGAAATGAAAGATAAATTGCCTGAGAACATTGATGTAGACTTTACGAAGTCAAATGATGACAATGAAGTAGTGGTAAAAGATATGATTAAAAATGTGTTGGCAAATGATTCTGATGAAGGCAGCTCTGAAAGCGCCAAATCAAGTTCGAACAACTAGGAATCACAATCTGAAGATGACGATACATCATCAGAATATGATCTAAGTGATAATGTTGTCATGTACAAGATTAAGGAATCTGATAGATTATACTTCGATGATAGTTTTCCGATTCAGAACGTGAAAGAGGATCAACTTGATAAATTTTTCAAACTTATAGAAGTTTCATCAGATGATCTTGAGAAAAATGAGAAAAGATTTTACTCGAAACCCAAAAGGAATGCTAACAATTTTCGGAAGTTTGGTGGTGATTTTCCTGAGAACAGGAGAGCAGGATTGGGTTTAGGGAAAAATGAAGAAGAGCCGAGAAGGAACCAGAAGTCACCATTTCATTAATACAAAGGTAAACACATGAAGTTTGTGTATGGGACAAATACGGTTCAAGAAGAAGGTATGATCGATAAGAAATCAAATGATGAATTCAAGAAAGAGAAAGAACTTCGGGACAAGGCTAAGAACAAGTCCACAAGTGGAGTAAAACCCACTAGTGGAGATGCTCCTGATAATCGGACTTGCTTTAAATTCAATACTGTTGGTCATATTGCTCGCAAGTGTCTGAGTCTAAAGCCTGTGTTTCCACAAAGAAAAAATGTGTCAAAAGATAAAAAGCAAAAACAACCAGAGATTGTGAAACCTGTCACAAAATCAAATAGAAACTACGAATCTAAAGGAGAAGCGAAACCTAAAATTGGTTCAAAATTTGAAAACTCAATTTTTGAAAAAGGTGAAACTTCAAAATTTAATGAAAACAAAGATTCTAGATTCTATATTAAGAAAGCGAGAAGCAAGCTACAATCCTGAGTTGCTAAGGAAAAGTTTTCATCATCTGAAAAACAAAGTATGTTGCTGACAAAACTGAAAATGTTAAATCAACCGAGTTAGTAATCAAACAGACAAAGAAAGAAAAGGTCAAAATGTTTTCAGAATTGACATTGGACGAAATGTTTGATGATGATTTTGAATATGATGATGATTTTGAAAGTGTTTAAGATGCTTATCATGTCAAACCCAAAACCAAAAAGGTTTGGGTTTCCTTATTCAAATAGTTGCTTTGTGTGCAGGAATTCCAAAAGATCTGCTTTGTCAAAGTTATACCTGGATAGCGGAGCTTCATGTTACTTAACTTATTCAAAAATGTCAAAATCTTAATTATTTTTGAGAAAATGAGAAGTTGAAAAAGAAAATTTGTCAAAATCAAATTGTGCAAATCCACACAGTTGAACGTAACACTGATTTTATAACCATTTATGCTTTTATGTTAAAAGAAATTGTAATGGTTTATATGTTGAAAAGGTGCAGATACATATATTGAAAAAAGGATCGGACGGCGAGTTCTCGTGATCCACATTGGTTTGTTATCTTTTTAGAATAGTGTTTCTTAAAATCTAAAATCCAAAAATATGTTTTTGATTTTAGGGGAGTAAGAAAATTTAAAAATTGTTGAAAAATCAAAAACATATGAAAAACAAGTTGAAAATTCAAAAACATTGAAAAATTCAAAAACTATAAAAACATTAAAAAAGACAAAAAGAATTTGGTTGTCAAAAGGAAATGATTGTACATCAGTGGATTATCATTGTATGCTAAAGAAATGTAAAGTTTAAAAAGTGATAAACAAGTCTTTGTGAATGTGTCGATAGGCTTTACACGTTCTGTAAATTGTTTTCGGGATATAAACTAAATTTTACAACTGCTTAATCTTGTGGATTAACATCTCTCGGATATATGGACTTAGTACTCCGAAATTTCGTTTCAGAGATTGTCTGATTCGAGATACGAGGTCTTTATAGATGATTGGTATTTGGGGTATTATACAAGTTCTTCTGATTTTGCGGAAGCAATAGCCTAGAACTTCTATAACGCTTTTGCTAAAACCCCGAAATATCATGCAAAGATGAAAAGAATCGAAAGATCTAATCATTTGTAATGCTTAAAAAGATTCTTTAAGTGGAACACACCTTAAAGACGAGCTTTCATCTCTTTGTCTGTACGGTAGTATAACCTGAGCTCTCAAGGTCTCGCATAACCCAAATACAGATATCAGTTATGCTATATTCACCTGTAAGATGAAATCTAGGGAATCTTGATATGGGAGTATATTCTGAGATGGGAACCATAGTTAAGTCAAGTTTCATAATTCATACCTAACATATTTTGGAACAATTGAGAAACGTGTCGAAGTTTAATTGGACAAACATATCGACAATCTAGGTAAACGAGTTTAAAACTTAAAGTCATCAAAAGGTCAACGGTACTGGTGATATGTCTCAAACAACTGATATGATCCTTAGACACGAATTCACAAAAATATGTCTGTAAATATGTTTGTACATAGTTTACTTTCTTTAATTGTTTTACAAATTAAAATCAAAAAGATTTTCAGTGTGTTTTAACATAAACTTTCTAAAAATAAAAAAGATTTTGTTTCTTCATTAGTCTTTACAAGCCAATGATGGAGAACGGTTCTTCGAAGTCTGGTAAGGTGCTATAATGGTGAAAATCTTGATGACATCTGTGAAAAATCAAAAATGATCAAAAGTGTTAAAAAGTTTATTAAATTGGAACTTGGTAAATGAAATTGGTTAACCAAGGTTATTAATTTGGACTTGGTAAATGAAATTGGTTAACCAAGGTTATTAATTTAGACTTGGTCAACCAAGTGGATTTCATAATTGAAAATTTTATTAAGTGGACAAAGACTTAAAATGTTAAAAGTGTTCAAGGTCGTAAAATTGAACTTGATTATCTAAAACTTTGAAAAAGAATAAAAGTGAAAGATTAAAATTTAAAATGTTGATGTTACAAAATTTTCAAAATTTGAATATGAAATGTTTATTTGAATGTCTTAGAACTTTGAAACAGAAAGGAGAGTTTTAGGGGGAGCATGGAATTTAAAGTTTTATACAGACAAGCTCAAGATACAAGATAAGAATTGAAGATCGAAGATGTTAAAGTTATTCAAAGAACTAAAGATCAGAAGATTCAGAAGATTTTAAAAGTCAATGACTACGGCAACAACCAAGGGGGAGTCGGTTGGTGCATATGTCTGTTGCCTACGTCATTGTATATCGAGTCTGAGTGATTAGAGCTTAATCTGTTAGAAACGAGGCGTATTTAAGTGTAAAATAGGCTAAGTTCGCTGGAGATGGTTTTGATGAAGTCAAGTTCGGCCGAACTTGGCTAGGTCAAGTTCGCCCGAACTCTATCTCCCACCAGCGAACTTGAGTTACTATATATAGGTGCCTTGGTGATTTCATTTGGAACTTGAGAGAGATTTTGGCACAGAGACGGCGAAGCTCTGTCGGATCCGGTTCTTGAATGTATTGAACTTTAGATCAATGAAAACAACATTTAAATGAGTAATTCTTGTTAATTGGTTAACTTGTCATTAGTTTCCGCCTAATTGGACAATAGATAACAAATTTAGGTTCCCGTGCTAATCGTGGATGTTCCTACACTACTTAATGGTATTGAAGAATGGTCCGAGTTGGGTGCATTACAAGCTATCAGATTTCATTGACAAGTTGGAGGGACATGAAATGGAGATGCTAAAAATGGCCAAATCAAAGAATTAAAATGTTATGCAAGATGTGGGCCTGTACTATAAAAGAGGTGTTTAGGAAATTTCAAGCCCGAAAATTCAAACGACATTTAGGCGAATATGAATTCTTCGAATCATTCGTTCCAAAGTCAATCTAACACTCAATCATACCCGAGTTATGATCAGAGTCCTCCGAACACATCATATTCAAGTGCTAGCTCAAATTCTCCGTTCCAGAACCAAACTAATCAGACAAATCAGACAAATCATTCTAATTATGATTCGAATGTATTTCATTGCAACATTGCGGTCAATCTGAAGAATGTTTTCACTGAACAAACAGCCAAGTAGCACATGGCACTCCTTGCAACCGTACTTGAATCATACGAAAGCTTAGTTGCGGGGAAGATTGGAAATCCAGAGATGACAGCTGAAGATTATGACTAGGTTGATGAAGAAGAATTGATGGATATCAAATAGAGCTTAGCATCGATTATCAGAAGAGTCACAAAGTTTGTTGCGCTCACAGGAAGAGATATTGGAAATTCGAGCAATAAGCTTGAATTCGACAAATCGAAGGTAACGTGTTTCAAATGTAGCCAAAAGGGGCATTTCAAGCGCGAATGCACAAATCAAGAAGCAAGCGACAATCAAAGTCCTTTCGGAAACAACAACGACTATTACAAGAAATCTTTGCAATACAAGCCATTTCCGAGAAAAGTTCAAGTTGAAGTACAAGACGATTCGTCAAAGACTAATGAAAAGTCTTTAGTTGTTGCACATGAAGATGAAGGGTTTGATTGGAATATATATATATCTCCAAGAAAACTGGTGTCGCTTTGATGGCCGAAATCGTGGAAGAACCAGAGTCAATGGTTGATGATCCAGCTATTGAGAATGCGATCTTAGAAGAATATCTGCAAAGATCAGAGGAAGAGGAAATGATCTATCACGAGACAAAGATGAAGAACATTATTCCTCATAATCTTCATTCTAGTTTTGTAGGTTGCTTTGAAATTACATCGCAAGAGCAAGTGGTTGAAGAAAAGAAACCAGAGATTGAGGAAATCATTGATGTGACAAAGAAGATGAACAAAGAAAACCTTACAAAGATTGTTGAAAAAGCCATGATGGCCAATCTGAAACAGGTAGGTTCAGAGGTAAAGGTGATTGAGAAATATGTTGTAAAAGTGCAAATTGTGGAGGTTGAATGTTGGGATTGACCCTTATAAAAGAACAGATGATAAAATGCCAAAATAGGTCTGTACTAAATGGTCCAGAATAAACAGTGCTTTGACTCACAACTTCCTTCAATGGCAAGATATCTAACATCTGATGGCTCTAACATCTGCTCAGTGCTAAGCTCTGTTGGTTTGTAAAGACCGTTGAAGTCCAAACCTCTGTTGAGATTAAAGGTCTGCGGGAAGTCAAAGGTCTTATCATCCTTTGAAGAACATCTGATAAAGCTTCATCAATAGTTAGCATTATAATTAGCTAGTTATCAGTGTTTTGTAAATGTATCTAAGGATAGCATTAGCAGTGGTTAGAGTTTGTTAGGTTTGTTAGATGTCATTGTCTTGGTGACGTCAGCAAAGATGCCACAGAGGTTAGGATTTATACTATAAATAGACAGTGCATGTACTGTTCTATTCAGCACACACACACAACGCTTATCTTGTACGATCTAACCTGTGTGAGCTCGGGCTGAGGGGGAGTTAGTGATTCATAACTGTATTTACTTGTAATCATTTCAATCTTTTGAGTAATGAAACAATATATGATGAAAGTTAATCTCTCCTTGATTGTGTTACAAAGTTTTAAATCGTATTCCACTACAAGGTATTATGTGTTTTATCTTATTTTATGAACAATCTGTTTAAAACAACACAATCAGGTCAAACTCAGATCCTAACAATTGGTATCAGAGCTTGGTCAGTCAAATTCGATCTAACAATCGATTTGACATAAAAAGATCAGTTCAATTTCAGTGATACTATGTTATTCGTATTTGTTGGAGAACAGAGTAAGAGCCTAATCACGTTATATATGATTTCAATGTTTTGTGTTGAAATTTGAAATGATTCATGATTAACGGTTGCTAAGGACTCATCTAATGTCTTTAGAAGACTGAGGTGAACCTAAACTTTAGGAACAAGATCTATATGAGGAACAAAAGTTATGAGAAAATTTTAAAAGGGTAAAATCCTATAAAGGTTATGGGTTGATATTTAGTAAATCAGATCAAAGGTAATGTCAATTTTAGCATAAGCATTTCGCAAAAATGACTAAGGTTCTCAAAACATTACTGTAAATGATTCTGGATTGATTATTCTTTCCTTAAAAAGCTTCCCAGTGAATGCTACGACATTTGCCTATAGAAAGGTTAAAAAGGGAATAGAAGAAAAATCACAAAACTTAAAAGTGTGTTTATCTCAAAACTTTTGATGGTAAAAGAAAAGAGTGTAAACATAAAACACTTGAGAGTTCACAGGCTAGTCTTACAAAAGGAAAACCTAAATAAATCTCCATCTCTGATCAAACATCTGTTAGCAAACAAATTGAATGTAACCACTGTTAACAGGTAGGTCCAGGTAACTAATGTTGTGACAACTGTGCATTCCGAGATTTGTGTTTTATCCAAAAATGTATATTCAATAAAACTTTTTGTTACATTTTATGAGTTTTGAATATTTACTTATGACATTTGTGTATTTTTAAATCCCTGTTCAAATCTGATCCTTTAAACATTTTCTTGATGTAAAATCGCAAACCGTTACGTAAATTTAATCAGTCAATGCAACATATAGTTCATAATAGTGACATAAGATTAACAACCTTAAATAACCTATACATAACTTAGAATTAAGTTTTGAAGGGTTTGGTATGTCAAAAACAAGCTTATTTGATCACATGGACTATTTGCGACAAACTTTGAAAGTCTGCTGATTCTCGTAGCGACGCACACTCCGGAATAAGTTTACAAGATTAACTACCTTAAATAGTGTTTGTATAACTTAGAGATAAGTTTTGAGGGCTTCGGTATGGCAAAAACACACTTCTGTAACTTCAGGGGCTATTTTGCAAATTTTGCGAAACTATGCCTTTTTTCGTAAATCACTATCCAGAACATGTACGAACATCCAAAAAAATTCCCAAACATTAAAATGTCATATTTTAGTGATTGGAATGCAAAAATATCGTTCGTTACGCATCTACGGTCAAACACACGTTCGTTACGCTTTTCGTCGTAATTAACCAAAAACCGCGACCGTACGACCAAATGAACCGATCTCTGGAATATTTTTTGGACATATTTCAAGTTCCCTATACTTTATTGTCCTTATAGAGCTTTGAAATCAGGTTAACGCGTGTTAAATGTGCCGAAACGCGACAAAACGTAGTGCAGGGGCTTGTCTTGTAATTTCTGCAAACTTTTCCCAGGTCACAGGCTTACGGACCGTAAGCCTATGCTCCATACGGTCCGTAAGGACCTGCCCAGCTCACCAGAACCAGCTGTCAATAGCCTGTTGTTTTGGGGACACTCAGCTCCGAATTTGGCCACTTCTCTTCTGCAATTAACACCTATTTGGACACTAATCAAGCCCCTAACACTTGCTATAACACTTGTCAAGATTTGGTGAGTTTATGATCATTATAAATACCAAGTTCATGCCATTTTTGAACTCTTTCTTGCAACAACCTGCCTTTAATCCGAATTTACAACTTCCTTGGGGCTTTTCTCTGGTGTTCTTGATCTTTCCTTGTGTTTGTAAGTATTCCACTCTTGCTATGTTCAATTATTTAGCTTAATTTGACTAAAAATCAAACAGTTTGACTTTTGTTTTACTTTTATTTTTTATCATTAATTGATCAAGATAAAGCTCAATTGAATCTTTCAATATGATGGTAATCAAGGTGGTTATGGTCTCTAAAAATCATGCCTACTGATTCCCACCATTTCTAGTTATTTTGGCAAGTCAAAGTTTCGGTCAAAATGCAATTTTTGCGCATTTTGCATCAGATCTGTTTTCGGGCATCAAAACAGGTTATTTTGATGCTAAAATACTTTTATAAACTTATTAAGACATGTCAAAACATGTCAAATTTGTCACCTTTGTTAAATGTGCTCATTTGGGTTCAAAAGTCTAGCGGTTTGACCACTGCTTTGACTTTCGAATCTAACCCGTTTGGTTGATCTCTAGACCCGACCAAATATATATTTTTACCATAAATATAAAAGGAATAACCCTCTAAGGTTATACCTTATGGTCATGCCTTTCGGATAGTGTTATGTAAATCAATGGTAAAATCCCTTAAAAATGACCAAAATGTCCTTTTCGCAAGAAAGTCAATTAAACACATATGTAACATAAATTTTGACATATAATCTGATCAAGTAACATTTTAAACATGTTTAAGCTTTTAAAACTTTTTAAGACACGTATTTAACCAACCGAATGCGTAGTTACGCAAATGATGCGTTAAAGTAGCTTAAACTACCTTAACGAGTCATAAAGGGTCAAAAGCACTTAAAAAATTTTCTAACTCAGAATGTTAACTTATTAAACCATATCATATGAGTTCCAACACTCATTTGGTTTATAAAGTCTCATTCTATCCAAATCTTCCGATTTCAAGTCTCGATATTTACATAGTTAACCGTTTATAGGACACACTTGAATTCACGGACTCTTGAGCTTTGGTTTATCTTCTTGAACAAGGACTTTCTTGTAACATCAAGTGAGGACATAGTCCCTTCTTTTACGTTTTCAAATGTTTTGGGGTTAAACATATTATGCCTATGATTACTTTCGTGTTTCATGACATTATACATACTTTGATTACATAGTATACATATTACACGATTTCCATTGCATTTTGCTTTATATGTTGACTTAGCATATTTAGCACATTGTTTTCAAAGACATTTCTTGCTATGTATGTTGACTGAGCATACTAGTACATTGGTTTTCAAAGACATTTACTTGCTATGTATGTTGACTGAGCATACTAGTACATTGGTTTTCAAAGACATTTACTTGTTATGTATGTTGACTGAGCATACTAGTACATTGGTTTTTAAAGACATTTCTTGCTACGTATGTTGACTGAGCATACTAGTACATTGGTTTTCAAAGACATTTACTTGCTATGTATGTTGACTGAGCATACTAGTATGTTGGTTTTCAAAGACATTTTTGCTACATTGTTCATGACATTTTGATGCGTTGGAGATTGACTTAATAGATTCATTAACATTGATCACGCCGACTGGTAGTAAGTTATGGTACCATAGGACTTGACAAATCATGTTCCCGCTTCCTAGGTTTGTTTGGAAGTTTGTTTAGGGAATGACATGATCCGATGAAATGGATAGACCTTTGACTGATAGGGGTCTATTTGACTGTTACAAGGCTTAAATGTGTTTGCCAACAAATCTGAATACATGTTTAATAATAAAAGCAATGGTTTATAAAATATATCTTTTGATTATTTCAAAGACGTGTTTTATTACTAGACCTTTGGTTTATACTTGACTTTTGGTTACACAAGATTTGTTTATATATAACTTTTGTTTACATGACTTGGGCTTTGCATCACTTTGGTTTAAATAAGACTTTCGATGATGGTTGGTTTATGGCGAGTGATTTAAATAATGTGACATGTGTAATATGATAAAAGCATGGTGGATACGCCGATGGTACTTCCTATATATAAGTGCTTTCATTATCTTACATATTGTGGCGTTATCTAATTCATTCCAAACAAAATACAAGAATCAACATATTACATACAAAACATGACATTTTATACAAATACAAGATTTACTTTTAGTTATCTATTCGACCATGCATTACTTCTTGGTATCGTATCGATTTTCATATGATCTTTATAAGCGAAACTTCATGGCTACTTTTGTATTACTTCAAACATTTCCTTACAATAATCAAAGCCATGAAACAACATCTCAAAACCTATGTTACTCACAGGCATTTTTATGCTGACGTACTTTATTTTCACATATGTTTCAGGAGCAAATGCTTAAGGTTGATCAGGCGTCACATAGGACGGACTTTGCGCTTTAGTAGCTTAAAATTTGAAGACAATTTAACTTATGTTATGTTTTATGTTTAAATTTACAGGCAATGTAAACAATTTATATTAAATTAAACTTAACTTGTTATGCCATGGTTATCGAAACAATAGTTCTGTTACGAAACTCCTCGACGATTCAGCCGAGGTTTGTTGTATTACGCGGTCGGGGTGTGACAGAAAGATTGGTATCATAGCCAATGGTTATAGGGAATTAGGTTATTAGTAAAGCTTTGACCTATACTATAACCTTCCTAGGACCCTAACACGAATTTTTCTTGCGTTTAGAATTAAAACACGATACAATCACCTATCCTTAGGTGATTACCAAAACATAAACACAATTTTCAAAATGATTTTGAAATCAATCATCTATCCTTAGATGATTTGTTTTTGGCTTAATGCCTTCTATGTTTTCAAAATCTCGTCAAAGTTTGGGTCTTATTAATGTGAAAACATGCAATCTAGAAGGGTGGGTGCCTGTACCCTGAGTTTTCTAAGGCTAGAGTGTTCGTACAAATCCAATTAATCGGACCAGTCACTCTTACCTGAGAACTCTTGGGGTGAGTGTCCACTTATAGGTTAAAGCATGTCTTCGTGATACATTATAAGGACCCATTTACTTTGATTAGTCACTGTGTTTTGTTTGTTTGTTTTGAGTAACGAATGAATGACCACCATCCTTACATTTGTCGATATTTATTCATCTCATTTTGATTATTCAACATTCATCTCACTTGTTTTCTCTCATGTTTTTTCTCTCTTATAGAATGCCTCCTCGACGAAACGTAAATACGAACGCCGACATGGCGGCTCTAATTGCTCAGCAGTTTGTTGCTGTGCTTCCAAATCTCATAACTCAGATAAACCAAGCTAACAATAACAACAATGCACCAGCTGTGTGCAACTTTAAACAAATGAGAGTCTGAGGGAGCAACTGGGCTCCTACAGTGGTTTGAGAGTCTTGAGAATACATTTCGCCATGTTTAATGTCCAAATGAGAGGAAAGTTGAGTTTGCTTCTAGTGTGTTTGAAAAGAGAGCGCTCACGTGGTGGAACGGAGTGATGAGAGATAGGGGTGCTGATGTTGCTATGGGTCAAACTTGGGAGGAACTCAGGGCTTTGATGATGTAAGAATTTTGCCCCCGTCATGAAAACAGGGCACTCGAAAATGAGTTTCATGATCTGAGGCAAGATAGTGGTGAGCACCGTGCGTATACTGACAGGTATGAGGAGTTAAGTTTGTTATGTCCTGAGATGGTGACGCCTTTGGATAAGGCAATCGAGAAATACATAGATGGTCTTCCTGACCCAGTTCAGGATATTGCACCGGCAGCAACCCCAATACTGTCAAGCAAGCCATTGAGCTATCTGCGACATTAATTGAATCGCAGATCAAAAAGGGTAAGCTCCATCGTAAGGGTGACAAGAGATCGTCCGACAAGTCTGAGAAACCAAAGGGTAAGAAAACTGAGTCTTTGATGAAATCTAGGAAGCGTAACGCTTCTAAGAACTTTGCTGTCACTACTCAGCCCAATCCAACCGCTCCTAATCAGCTTGCTCCACCTCCTGTGAAGAAACAGTATGCCGGCACTGTACCTTTGTGCAACAGATGCAACGGTCACCACCAACCTCAGTTACCATGTCGTGTTTGTACAAATTGTGGGCGATCTGGCCAACACTTGTCGGTGTCCCCCTGCTCAGAACCAAGTTGCACAAAACCCTGTTCAGCAGCCAGCCAATCCTGTGCGACCACATTACCCACCAGGATCTTGCTACAACTGTGGGGATCTCACCCACTACCGTAACAATTGCCCAAGATTGGAAAATGTGAACTAGGCTCGTGGACGAGCTTTCAATATTAATGCGAACACGGCACGGGCAGATAACGAGGTGGTGAACGGTACGTTCTTTGTTAACAACCATCCTGCTTCTATACTATTTGATTCGGGTGCTGATAGAAGTTTTGTGTCCTTAACATTTGAGCCTTTACTTGTGAAACCAAGAACCAAACTAGGAAAGCCCTTGACAGTAGAAATAGCCAGTGGTGAACCTCTTACACTCGATTTGGTCATTCCTGGTTGTCTATTGAACCTTAATAACCATCTTTTTCCTATTAACCTCACGCCAATGCAACTTGGGAGTTTTGACATTATAGTGGGAATGGATTCGTTAACCAAATATCATGCTGAGGTGATTTGTTTTGATAGAATTGTTCGTATTCCTCTTTCGTCTGGTGAAATTTTGGAGATTCATGGAGAAAAACTGGTTAGTAACCTCAAACTCATGACTTGTACCCAAGCCCATAAATACCTATGAAAGAATTATGTTGCATTCTTGGCCCGTATCGTAAAGGAGAAAGGCAAAGGTAAAACAATTCAGGACATCCCCGTTGTTCAGGATTATCCTGAGGTATTTCCTGAGGAGCTACCTGGTTTACCCCCAGCACGTCAGGTTGAGTTTCGCATAGATCTTGTACCTGGTGCCAACCCAATAGCCAAATCCCCCTACCGTCTTGCACCGTCTGAGATGCAAGAATTTTCAAAACAGCTTCAGGAACTTTCGGATAAAGGATTCATTCGACCGAGCTTTTCACCTTGGGGTGCTCCTGTGTTATTTGTGAAAAAGAAGGAAGGGTCTTTTCGTATGTGTATCGATTACCGTGAGCTCAACAAGCTCACAATCAAGAATCAATATCCTCTACCTCGCATTGATGATCTTTTTGACCAACTACAGGGTGCAACTTGTTTTTCGAAGATTGATCTGCGTTCTGGGTATCATCAGCTTCGTGTACTCGAGGAAGATATTCCCAAGACAGCTTTCCGTACTCGATATAGTCATTATGAGTTCATTGTTATGCCTTTCGGGTTAACGAATGCTCCTGCTGTTTTCATGGACTTGATGAATAGGGTTTGTAAGCCTTATTTGGACAAGTTCATCATTGTTTTTATTGATGACATCTTGATTTATTCCAAGTCACGAGCCGATCATGAACAACTTCTTCGTTTAGCAATGGAACTCCTAAAGAAAGAACAACTTTACGCCAAATTCTCCAAGTGTGAATTTTGGCTTAAGGAAGTTTAGTTTTTGGGACATATTGTCAACGAACAAGGTATTCATGTGGATCCCGCAAAGATTAGTGCAATCAGTGATTGGAATACACCTACAACCCCTACTGAAGTTCGTTCATTCTTGGGTCTCGCGGGTTATTACCGCCGTTTCATTGCTAATTTTTCCAAGATTGTGGTTCCGCTCACTGCTTTAACTCAAAAGAATAAACCTTTTGAGTGGGGACCCAATCAGGAAGAAGCTTTTCAGACTCTGAAGCAGAAGCTTTGTGATGCTCCTATTCTATCTTTACTCGAGGGTAACGATGATTTTGTCGTATACTGTGATGCATCAAACTTAGGTCTCGGTTGTGTTCTCATGCAAAGAGACAAGGTTATAGCCTATGCATCAAGACAGTTGAAGTTCACGAAAAGAACTACACCACTCATGATCTTGAGTTGGGTGCAATTGTGTTCGCTCTTAAGATTTGGAGACATTACCTTTACGGTACAAAATGTGTGATTTTCACGGACCATAAAGTCTTCAACACATCTTCAATTAGAAAGAACTAAACATGAGACAATGACGTTGGGTCGAGCTTCTGAACGACTATGATTGCGAAATTCGTTACCATCCAGGTAAGGCGAATGTCGTAGCCGATGCATTAAGTCGTAAGGAACGTGTCAAGCTGCATTGTGTTCAGGTTCGATCTGATATCCAGACACGTATTCTTGAGGCTCAATGCACTTGTGTCACACAAGACAAACTAGGTGATGAATTGCCACATCATCTCGAGCTTCAGCTGGAAACAAAAGACAATGGTTTATCTTATTATCTGAACCATTTGTGGATTTCAAGTCTAGACAATCTTCGCACCTTAATAATGGATGAAGCTCATAAGTCTCATTATTCAATTCATCCAGGTGCATACAAAATGTACAAGGATCTTCGAACCCAGTAATGGTGGCCGGGTATGAAGAAAGACACCGCCTTGTACTTATCCAAATGCCTTATTTGTCTGAAGGTAAAAGCAGAACATCAGTCTACTTCCAGTTTGCTTGAACAACCAAAGATTCCAGTTTGGAAATGGGAAAGCATTGCCATGGATCTCATTACCAAATTACCGCGTACACCTAGAGGTCACGATGCCATTTGGGTAGTCGTTGATCGTCTAACAAAGTCAGCACATTTTATAGCCATTCGTGAGGACTTCTCTGCTAACAAACTTGCTAAGATCTATGTGGATGAAATAGTATCTCGTCATCGTGTCCTTCTGGATATTATATCTGATCGTGATGCTCCATTCACATCACATTTCTGGAGAACCATGTAGTCTGCCATGGGATCCAAGCTTAATTTGAGCACTGCTTATCATCCCTAAACGGATGGACAATCTGAAAGGACGATCCAAACACTGGAGGATATGCTAAGAGCCTGTGTAATTGACTTTGGTGGTAGTTGGGATTCGCATCTACCATTGGTCAAATTCTCCTACAACAACAATTATCACTCCAGCATTGATATGGTACCTTTTGAAGCTCTTTATGGTCAAAAATGTCGTTCACCTGTCTGTTGGAATGAAATTGGTTAATCTCGATTCACTGGACCTGAACTTATTCATGATACAACAGACAAAGTCAAGAAGATTCGTGAAAACCTTTTGACAGCTAGAAGCCGTAAAAAGAGTTACGCGGATAAACGACGCAAATCTTTGGAATTCCAAGTCGGTGACCACGTCCTACTCAAGGTATCCCCTTGGAAGGGAGTGATTAGATTCGGAAAGAAAGGAAAAATTGTGCCATGCTATGTTGGAACATTTAAGATCGTTGAGAGAATCGGAAAAGTGGCCTACAAACTTGAGCTACCTCCACAGCTTGGTAACTTTCATCCAACCTTCCACGTGTCCAATTAAAGAAGTGCTTGGCTGATAAAAACCTCCACATCCCTCTTGATGAAATTCGTGTTGATAACACGATGCATTTTGTTGAGAAACCCGTGGATATATTGGAACGTGAAGTCAAAAAGCTAAAGCGCAGATGGATACTGATTGTTAAAGTTCGTTGGGAATCCAAACATGGCCCAGAATTTACTTGGGAACGAGAGGATCAAATGAAGGCAAAGTATCCACATCTTTTCTCACCAGTTTCCTCAAGCTAAATTTCGGGACGAAATTTCCTGAAGTAGGGGAGACTCTGACAACTGTGCTTTCCGATATCTGTATTTTATCCAACAATGTATATTCAATAAAACTTTTTGTTACATTTTATGAGTTTTGTATATTTACTTATTACATTTGTGTATTTTTAAATCCCTGTTCAAATCTGATCCTTTAAACATTTTCTTGATGTAAAATCGCAAACTGTTACGTAAATTTAATCAGTAAATGCAACATATAGTTCGGAATAGTGACATAAGCTTAACAACCTTAAATAACCTATACATAACTTAGAATTAAGTTTTGAAGGGTTTGGTATGTCAAAAACAAGCTAATTTGATCACATGGACTATTTGCGACAAACTTTGAAAGTCTGCCGATTCTCGTAGCGACGCACACTCCGCAATAAGTTTACAAGATTAACTACCTTAAATACTGTTTTTATAACTTAGAGATAAGTTTCGAGGGCTTCGGTATGGCAAAAACACACTTCTGCAACTTCAGGGGCTATTTTGTAAATTTTGCGAAACTATGCCTTTTTTCGTAAATCACTATCCAGAACATGTACGAACATCCAAAAAAATTCTTAAACATTAAAATATCATATTTTAGTGATTGGAATGCAAAAATATCGTTCGTTACGCATCTACGGTCAAACACACGTTCGTTACGCTTTTCGTCGTAATTAACGAAAACCGCGACCGTACGACCAAACGAACTGATCTCTAGAATAATTTTGGATATATTTCAAGTGCCCTATACTTTATTGTCCTTATAGAGCTTTGAAATCAGGTTAATGCGTGTTAAATGTGCTGAAACGCGACAAAACGTAATGCAGGGGCTTGTTTTGTAATTTCTGCAAACTTTGCCCAGGTCACAGGCCTACGGACTGTAAGCCTATACTCCATAGGGTCCATAAGGGCCTGTCCAGCTCACCAGAACCAGCTGTCAATAGCCTGTTGTTTTGGGGACACTCAGCTCACGAATTTGGCCACTTCTCTTCTGCAATTAACACCTATTTGGACACTAATCAAGCCCCTAACACTTGCTATAACACTTGTCAAGATTTGGTGAGTTTATGATCATTATAAATACCAAGTTCATGCCATTTTTCAACTCTTTAATCACCTTCTTGCAACAACCTGCCTTTAATCCGAATTTACAACTTCCTTGGGGCTTTTCTCTGGTGTTCTTGATCTTTCCTTGTGTTTGTAAGTATTCCACTCTTGTTATGTTCAATTATTAGCTTAATTTGACTAAAAATCAAACAGTTTGACTTTTGTTTTACTTTTATTTTTTATCATGAATTGATCAAGATAAGCTCAATTGAATCTTGCAATATGATGGTAATCAAGGTGGTTATGGTCTCTAAAAATCATGCCTACTGATTCCCACAATTTCTAGTTATTTTGGCAAGTCAAAGTTTCGGTCAAAATGCTATTTTTGCGCATTTTGCATCAGATCTGTTTTCGGGTATAAAAACAGGTTATTTTGATGCTAAAATACTTTTATAAACTTATTAAGACATGTCAAAACATGTCAAATTTGTCACCTTTGTTAAATGTGCTCATTTGGGTTCAAAAGTCTAGCGGTTTGACCACTGCTTTGACTTTAAAATCTGACCCGTTTGGTTGATCTCTAGACCCGACCAAATATATATTTTTTACCATAAATATAAAAGGATTAACCCTCTGAGGTTATACCTTATGGTCATGCCTTTCGGATAGTGTTATGTAAATCAATGGTAAAATCCCTTAAAAATGACCAAAATGCCCTTTTCGCAAGAAATTCAATTAAACACATATGTAACATAAATTTTGACATATAATCTGATCAAGTAACATTTTAAACATGTTTAAGCTTTTAAAACTTATTAAGACACGTATTTAACCAACCGAATGCGTAGTTACGCAAATGATGCGTTAAAGTAGCTTCTACCTTAACGAGTCATTAAGGGTCAAAAGCACTTAAAAAATTTTCTAACTCAGAATGTTAACTTATTAAACCATATCATATGAGTTCCAACACTCATTTGGTTTATAAAGTCTCATTCTATCCAAATCTTCCGATTTCAAGTCTCGATATTTACATAGTTAAACGTTTATAGGACACACTTGAATTCTCGGACTCTTGAGCTTTGGTTTATCTTCTTGAACAAGGAATTTCTTGCAACATCAAGTGAGTACATAGTCCCTTCTTTTACGTTTTCAAATGTTTTGGGGTGAAACATATTGTGCCTATGATACTTTCGTGTTTCATGACATTATACATAGTTTGATTACATAGTACATATATATTACACGATTTCCATTGCATTTTGCTTTATATGTTGACTTAGCATATTTAGCACATTGTTTTCAAAGACATTTCTTGCTATGTATGTTGACTGAGCATACTAGTACATTGGTTTTCAAAGACATTTACTTGTTATGTATGTTATTTGTGAATGGAGAAGCCGCTCAATTTACTTGGTTTTCCACCTCTATTACGCGAAAGCTACTATCAAAAGAAAGTAGAAGGAATGGAGAAGCCGCTCAATTTAAAACTCAAATCTGAAATGAAAAATGAGCTGCCTAAGAAAATTGATGTAATCTACACAAAATCTAACGATGATAGTGAGTACTTGTTAATAACGTGATCGAGAAGGTGTTGGAAAGTGATTCTGATGATGGCAGCTTTGAAAGTACCGATTCGAGTTTTAATACTTCAGATAGTTCACAATCTGAAAATGAAGAAAGTAATCTTTCGGAGAATAATCTAAGTGATGATCCAAACATTGTATTACACAAGGTTAAGGATTCAGATAGATTATACTTTGATGAAAGTTTTCCGATTCACAATGTGAAAGAAGATCACATTAACAAACTGTTCAAACTTGTTGAAGTTACTTCAGAAGATTTGGATAAAAATGAGAAGAAATATTATTCAAAATCCAAGAAAGTGTTTAACAAGTATCGAAGAAACGGTGGGGATTTTCCTGAACACCAGAGAGGGGTATTGGGTTTTGAAACTAAAGAGAATGAGAAGAAAAAGTCGCCACAACACGAATACAAAAAGAAAAACATGAAGTTCGTGTTTGGGACTGACACTGTTTGGGAAAAAGATTTAAAAAGGAAAGAGAGCTTCATGAACAGACTAAATCTACAAGTGGAGTAAAATCTACTAGTGAGAAATCTGTTGATACACAGACATGTTTCAAATGCAATGAAGTAGGTCACATTGCAAGAAAATGTCCGAAATCAAAGTCTGAACATCGAAGAAAAACAAATTCAGATGATGAAAAATGAAAGAAACCAGAGATTGTTCAAATTAAGATTTTGAAAAGGAACAATGAATCTAAATCTGAAGAAAAACCTATAATTGAAAAATTTTTATAACTTCGAGAAAGGTGAATCTTCGAAGCAAAATGATTTTAAAGATTCAAAGTTTTATGTGAAAAAGGCAAGAATGAAGTCTCAATCCTGGATTCCGAAAAAGAGTTCATCATCATCTGGAATGGTCAAACCAACTGGATCAGTCAAAACCAAAGATTACAATCAAACAAAGACTGATCAGTGGGTTCCTAAGTAGGATTTGAAAATTCCAACCTTTGATATTCCAAATCCACCCAAGACCGACAACGCTTGGGTTTCCCTTTTTAAGTAATTGTTTTTACATGTGTAGGGGCTTCCAAGGTCTACTTTATCAAAGTGGATTATGGACAATGGAGCTTCTCGGCACATGACAGGGATGCGAGCCTTATTATATGACATCAAAGCTATCAATGTAGGCTACGTTGGATTTGCCGGAAATCAAGGTGGAAGAATCATCGGAGAAGGAAAATTATCTAATGGTGTGGTATCTTTTGATAAGGTCAACTACATTGCTGAATTGGAGAATAATCTTCTGAGTATCTCCCAGATCTGTGACATTTAAGAACCTAATGATACTTTTCAAAAAGCTTGAGAATTTGTATCACTTACCAATAAGAAGGATTCGAAGTGATAATGGTACATAATTCAAGAATAACCGCATGATCGAGTTTTGCAACGAGAAAGGAATTCTACATGAATTCAGCGCTCCATATACTCCACAACAAAACGGAGTAGCTGAGAGGAAGAACCTCACGCTCATTGAGACAAAATAACCATGCTTGCTGATTGTAAACTTCCTGTCAGTTTCTGGAGTGAAGCTGTTACATCAGCTTGTTATACGTTGAACAGGGTTTTAACTATTAAACCTACCAAGAAGACATGTTTCGAACTTCTAAACCAAAGGAAACCTAATTTGGAGTATTTGGAACCTTTTGGATCTCCCCGCACAGTTATTGATCCTGATGGGAAATTCGGTCCTAAATCATTAGAGGGTTTCTTTGTTGGTTATGCTAGTCCACTTAGGCGAGTTTATCTTCCTAGCATGAATCAAGTAATTCTCCCACAACATGTCGACTGTCGCAGATATACAATGCCAACACAAAAGGCAGGTGATGCTTGGTTATTCAACTATGACAGCTTATGGAAATCTTTCGATCTTCCAGAAGAGCCGGCTGCAGAAGAAGTTGCTATTCTATATCATCTACATCAGTTAGCTAATCAAGAACAAGTTTCAAGACCGATAGTGGTTACTCAATCACCTGTTGGTACATCTTCTTCTGGTGAAGGTCAAAGTAATGTCCAGATGACCAGCGACACCTTCCACGGAACCAGTGAATTTTCCTGAAGAACCTATTCTTTCTCCTTCGCATGATTCTGATTCTGATGAAGCTCCAACTTTTGATCAAGATGGAGAATCCAGTTCTAATGAGGAATCTTTAGCAGATAACTAGTATATTAAATCAATCTGCTGGCCCAAGTTCTAGAAATGAAGCATCTTCTAGTAATCCTCCTGTTGAATAGGTGGTAGATCTGAATCTTACTAATCTGGATAGCTCAGTTGATGTTTCCAATGAAGGGATGCCGAGATCTTTTTCTTACCATCCATTTGATAATATTATTGGTGAATTGCAAGAAGGAATCAGAACAAGAGGCCAGATCAATAAAGCGCTTAGTAGTTTCTACACCAAGGTGGCTCCGATTCAAGAATTTTTCTCTAATTGTTGCTTTATATCACAAACTGAGCCGAAATCGGCTACTGAGGCATTGGGTGATGAAAATTGGGTACTCGTAATGCAAGAAGAGTTACTACAATTCGAGAAATTGGGTGTATGGAAGCTTGTTGACCTTCCAAAAAATCAAAAGGCGATTGATACTAAATGGGTCTTCAAGTGTAAGCGTGACGATCGAGGAGTAATTGTGCGAAACAAAGATCGACTTGTTGTCAAAGGATTCAATCAACAAGAAGGTATTGATTACACGGAAGTGTACGCACCAGTTGCGAGATTAGAGTCTATCCGCATTTTCTTGGCGTTCGCGTCTTGGAAAGGATTTAAAGTGTACTAACTTGATGTTAAATCAGCTTTTCTCTATGGCAAATTGAAGGAACAAGTGTATGTCGGCCAACCATCGGGGTTTGTAAATACACTGAACAAGAAGAAAGCATTTTTCCTGGATAAAGCCTTGTATGGGTTGCATCAGGCCCCGAGAGCCTGGTACGATACGTTATCTCAGCACCTAGTCGGCAACGGTTTTATCAGAGGCATAGTGGATAGTACGCTTTTCACGAGAGAAGTTGGAAGTCCTCTGCTGATCGTACAAAGCTATGTGGATGACATCATATTTGGTTCAACGAACGATGATCTTTGCAAAGAATTTGAAGCTATAATGAAGAAGAAGTTCGAAATGAGCTCGATGGGCGAAATGAAATTCCTTCTGGGATTGCAGGTTGATCAGTTGTCGTATGGTATCTTTATCCACCAAACCAAGTACATTCATGATATTCTAAAGAAGTTTGAGATGGATAGTACGAAGTCGTTATCAACACCACTGGCACTCAACCATGGAATTTGCGTTGATGGGCATGGAACCAAAGTTGATGAGATTCTTCACAGGTCGATGATAGGATCGTTAATGTATCTAACAGCATCACGCCCGGATATCATGTATCCTACCTTCCTTTGTGCACGATATCAGTCTAGTCCCATAATATCTCATATGCAGACCGTGAAGCGGATTTTCAGATATCTGAAGGGATGTTCAAGCACCGGCTTGTGGTATCCAAAGAATGACAAATTCGATCTGACAGGATATGCTGATTCTGATTTCGGTGTTGACAAATTGAACGCAAAGTCTACAACGGCCGGTTTCCAGTTCTTCAAAACACGACTCGTAACTTGGCAGTGTAAGAAACAAACCACAGTCGCTCTCTCGACTTGTGAAGCATAATATATTTCAGCTTCCAGTTGTTGTTTACAGTTATTGTGGACTCAACAACAGATGAGAGACTATGGATTGCAATTTTTTGACACTCCATTATATGTAGACAATAAGGCAACAACATAACGAAAAATACAGTTTATCACTCTTGAACCAAACATATCGAGATTCGTTACCACTTTATTCGTGATTGCTAAGAAAAAAATTGGTACGAATTGAGAAAATCTACAGTGATGAACAAAAAACGGATTTTTATACCAAACCATTTAGTTTAACAAGGTTTAAATACTTAATGAGGCTTAACAGTATAAAAAATCTCAGGTGCGGAAGCAGAGGTTGAATATGGATCGGACGACGAGTTCTCGTGATCCTCATTGGTTTGTTATCTTTTTAGGATTAGATTTCTTTAAAAACTAAAATCCAAAAATATGTTTTTGATTTTAGGGGGAGAAAGAAACGAGAAAATAGAAAAACATACAAAAAACAAAATGTACAAAAACAGGAAAAAGACAAAAAGAATTTTGTGTCAAAAAGGAACTGATAGTCCATCAGTGGACTATCACAGTATGCTAAAGATTTGCAAAGTTTAAAAGGATTAAACAAGTCTTACTGTGGATATGTCGATATGCTTTACACGTTCAGTAGATTGTTTCTGTGATATAAGCTAAATTTTACATCTGCTTAGCTTGTGGATTAACATCTCTCGGATATATGGACTTAGTACTCCGAAATTTCGTTTGAGAGATTGCCTGATTCTGAGAAACGAGTTCTTTATAGATGATTGATATCTGGGGTATTATACAAGTTCTTCTAATTTTGCGTAAGCAGTGGCCTACAACTTCTATAATGCTTTTGCTAAAAACCCTAAACTGCAGCGAATTGAAAGTATCGTAAGATCTAATCAATTGCAGTCAAAAGATTCCATATTGGAACAACACCTTAAAGTAGAGCCTTCATCTCTCTGTCGATATGGTGGTATTAACCTGAGCTCTCAAGGCCTCGCACAACCCAGATACAGATATCACTTATGCTATACTCACCTGTAAGATGAAATCCAGGGAATCTTGATACGGGAGTATATTCTGAGATGGGAACCATAGTTAAGTCAAATTTCTTAATTCTACATAACATATCTTGGAACAATTGAGAAATGTGTCAAAGTTCAAGTGGACAAACATATCGACAACCTAGATAAATTTGTTTAAAACTTAAAGTCATCAAAAGGTCAACGGTACTGGTGATATGTCTCAAACAACTGATATGATTCTTAGACACAAATTCATAAAAATATGTCTATAAATATGTTTTGTACATAGATTCATTTCGTTACAGAATTAAACCAAAATAAACCCAAAAAGATTTTTGGTGTGTTTTAGCATAAACTTTATAAAAATCAAAAAGATTATCTTTCTATCTTATTTTCAACAGCCAATGATGGAAAGTGGATCTTCGAAGTCTGGAAAGGTGCTAAAAACTGGGAATTCTGATGACAACGGGTTGGGAGCTAATCTGTAAAATAAAAAATGGTTCAAAACGCTTTAAATTCATTAATTTGAAACTTTACAGTGACAAAAATATTAGTTTGTTCATAACGGGTCAAACAGGGGTCATTAACTTGAACACGGTAGACAAATCAGTTAACCAAGGTCATTAACTTAGACTTGGTCAACTGAGTGGATTTTCAAAACTGGTAAAAAGTGTTAAAAGTTTAGGGTTTAAAGTGTAAAATTTGAAAAAAGTTTGAAAAATTGAAAAACTTTGTGTACAAGTTTGTACGAAGTAACTCATTAGGTTTGTTTGTTATAAAAGTCAAGTTCGTACGTGTCAGGATCTAAGTATGAATTGATTGTTGTTTTTGTTTCAAAGAATGGAAAATGATTGAAAAACAGAGAATAAGTGCAACGGATTAATGGAAAACTTCTACAACAATCAATCGGTCGTTTATTTTCATCACCATCATGCTTTCAAGTAATTAAACTATTGCATGTGATTAACAAACTCCCCCTTAGCCCAAAACGATCGTTTGATAGTAAGAAATGAAGAAGATATGCGAAATTGATCTTTTTAAGAAGACGAGTAAAAACTGTTACATTGAGCGCCTATTTATACTAACTATCTAACCACTGATCGTCTTTCAATGACGTCAGTGTTGGTAGTGACAGCTAACAAACGTAACTAACTACAAACACTGCTAGACTAAACTATCAGTGCATAGCACTGTTACATTGATTAAACTAATACTAGACTAAGCATTGTTGGCTATCCTCTGTTCTTGTAATCTTCTACCAGCGGTTGAGAATTTCTTCTGTCAGAGGATAGGAAACAGGGTGTGTTTATTGAATGCAATAAATGCCGATCAGTGGATAGAACATCTGATGGTTGGATCAAAGCTCGAATGGTGTGTTTTGACTTTGTATCATTTGTTCCTTTCCAAAGGTTCAATCCCAATAATCTCCCCCTGGAACAGATGATGCCAAAAACACCTTATTCTTGATTTTTATTCCTCAGAAAGAATTCTCTTATTTGACCTTTGAATTGTAGTTCAAAGTTAAGAGATTCTAAATCATCAGCATCCTTCTCAAGCTCTAAACTTAGTAGTTCGTGGAAGTCTTCTACTGTAAGCCCATAAGCAGCTTCCATGGATAGTTTAGTGTCATTACCATCAGACTTGAACAGAGCTAATTCGTGGGTGTCTTTGTCGACCTTCCACTTTAGAATTTTTGGGTCTGAAGGCTTTCTTGAAGGAGCCTTTATTGCTGAGGTTAGAAAAGGAGCTATTCTTGTTAGATCTTCTTCCAACTTGGTACTTCTATCATCTGCTGGATATTCCATCATATTTTTGATACCTTCTTTGATGAATACTTCTTCAAACTCTCTGTCAGCCTTCTCTGACATCTCCTCTTGCCTTTTTCGCTTTAGCAAGGTAAGTGTGGAGGGGGTAGATGTTGAGCTAGGCTTTTTAGAAAGTTGGGCTTTGAGAGCAGCATCTTCTATGGTATAATCAGGTTTAGGAGGCATTGATGAATCCTTTTTCTTCTAGCTTCAAGCATTTTGTAAGTATCCAACACTCTTATCTCCCCCCATCTCATTACCTAGTTCTTTGACCCATAATGATTCTGAATTAGCTCTTCTTTCATTCTTCTGAGTTTCAGGGTCTTTTTAGGTACATTCTTTTTGTATTTGTTCCAATCTGGGCATGTAGGTTTGTTGTGAGGATCTTTTAGTTGTTCTTCTATTCTTGTATTTTCTTCTTGAAGTTCACTCACAGACCAATCTTTGAACTGTGCCTTAGTTGCAACATATCTCTTTGTTTCCATGATGTGTGAGATGTATTTTCCTTTTAGAAATTTATCATCTGCTTTAGAAATCTTATTAGATAGATTCTTTGAGAATCTTTCCAGTGACTGGACTTTGCTCAGCTGGAACTGGAGTTAGTTCTGCACTTCTCTATCACTTTTACCTTTAAACAACTTCTTAGCAATATCTTCTGCCTGTTTTTCTTTGAGTTCCAGATACTGATCAATATTTGCAGGAGTTGGATAACCTTGAAGAGATGGAAAATGTCTTTTGTCTGGATCTTCTTCAGCATAGAAATATATGATTTCCTCCTTAACTGCAGGCAAATCAAGAGGAAACTTTATAGCTGCAGAAACCACTTCTTTTGAAGGAGCAGATGTTGTAGTTGGGGAAGCAGAGGTTAGATTTAGCATTGGTGCAGATGCAAGAGGCATAGGAGCAGGGATCTTTTCTTCATTTATGACCTTTGTAACCTTCCTCCTCTTAAAACTGATTGATGGTGATGATGGATGGCTTGGAATTCTGGGTGTTGTTGGTAGTGTTTGTGTGGAAGTGGGAAAGGTGATGATGGAAGTGGTTGTGATAACATCTGCTACAACCTCTGCTGTGTCAACAGTTGTTGGCACAACAGTTGCTGCAACATCTGATGGGGTGGATTTGGGAATTGTGGGAGAAGATGTGGTTGATTTTGAGATGACAGAGGTTTTTGTGGTTGGATTGGTGGCAACTTTAGTTTTGAGAGGTGTGGATTCTGGTTTTCTTTCTTTTGAAGAAGATCTCCTCTTTGTTGAGGTACCAGTCTCTCCCTTTTCCAATTGCTGATCAATCTTTTTCTTAACCAGTACCTTGCCTTCATCAAACACAGTCTTCTTATGAGACATCTTTGCCCTAGCCAGGATATCTTCAGTTGTGTCAAGTTTTTTTGAGCCATCTGGCTTAGGGATATTTACTGTAGGCCTTGCCTTAGCATCATCCATCTTCAACTTTTTGTTTCCCAAAGGTTTCTCCCCTTTTTAGCTTCATCTGGACTCACAAAAATGACAGTAGGAGGAGATTTATCAGTGGTGGTGAGCATAGGGACTGGGGGTTGACTCCAGGATATGTTTTTCTTGCATCAACCATATTTCAGAGTTCCATCATCTGATGCTTATGTTTTTGCTCCAGGATATGTTTTTCTTGTTGAAAGATTGGATTTATTGCAGATTTGAGCTCAGCAGTGGTTGGAACAGGGGGTTGACTCTGAATAGTAATCAACTGTTCAAAAGATCTTTAATTTAATCAACAGTGGTTTCAACATTGGTAACCCTCTCTGTCAATTCTTGGTATTTTAGCTCATCACCTAACTTAATAGGATCATCTGAACTCCTACTAGCTGTGATAGTTTCAAGATATCATGAGCAAGTGGTTTGCCACTGGCTTCAATCTTAGATGCCCCTTTGTCTTGGTTCTGGGGACTTCCCACTGGAGCAGAGGTTACCGTAGTAGCCTTAGCAGTGGTTGCCTTCAACAACGTCTTAGCTATGTAACCACTGTCCAATTGAGAACTTGGGAGTTCAGCAATTGTAGTGGCTGCCATCATTGAACTATCACCAAGGGTTACATGTAACCCAAGGGATGTAGCCTCTTCATTTGCTGATGGGCTAGCAATTAGAAATAAGTCAGATCCAGCTTCTTGTTGAAGTATATTCTCATGGATGAGTTGTTGAGAAGTGTTGGATAATGTCTGCTCAATATCTATGGCATTCAGCAAGGGTAACATGGTAGGTGGTAGTGATGGCATTGGTAAGAGTGGCTGTGTAGAAAGCGACATTGCCCTGGGAGAGGGGCTGTGGAAGATAGAACCAAGTGTCCTAGAGCTTCATAATCTGGTATCCCTATGCCTACAACCTGATCCTTTTGTGAGGATGCAGGAGGAGTTTAAAAGCCGGTTTGAGATTTTTCTACCAACTGCTGTGAAGAAGTAGCAGCAGTGGTTGGTAACTTTGGTGGTGTCACCGGTTTTACCTCTGGGATCTCATCTTCCAGAGGACCCTTTTTGGGTTTGATCGGTTTTTGGGATGCTCTGGATGGTTTCTTTTTGCAGATTTTAGGTGTGGGTTTCAGAGCAGCGGTTGTGTTGCCCTGATCACCTATTGCATTAGGCTCAGTAGCAGAAGGTTGAGCTTGAACATTTTCTTCTTTTGAAAGTTACTCAGCCTCCTCTACTTCTGTTTTTAAAACTTTGTCTTGATTAGTTATTCGTGTAAACGTTTCGTGGTTTAGGCTGCCAAAGTTTGTAACTGCGCCTTGTTTACTTGCGTTTGATTTGATCTGATCTTGCAAGTAAACACTCATGAATCTTGGATGTATCAAGAAAGCTTTTTTTTAATATTTTTAAAAATTAATTACAAGATCATTAAACAGCACCTGGGAGAAGTTAAAATCAGAATCAGTTAAGATTGCAAATCCCAGATACTGCATGTTCAATAGAATCTCATTGAAAGCAGTTGTTTTGGCAGAGACACATGTAAGGTATGCGTGGAAAAAGAATTTCGTCTCTGCAGGAAAATTGGGTTTAAAAATTGTCATACCTTTCAACTGTCCGGTGTAACCTCTTTCAACAAACTCATGCTGCATCTCCCTCAAAGGAAATGATATCAATGTTGCATATCATTTAACATGAAGACTTGGGAGATAGATTGTGGGCTTATTTGCAGTTGTGTGCCACCAACTTTGGAACTGATGGAATAGGGCACATCATCAGCGGCTGAGTTTAGTTTAGCATTTGCCCAAAATTCTCTTAAAGAGTCGACGTAAACTGGGGCTTTCACTTCCAACATGTGCTTGAATTTTGATTCTTTTAGAATCCGGATCATTGGATGATAGCTAGTGTTTGCGTCGGTTTCTTCAAGAATCGAAGTGTAGTTATGTGGTGTTTTGATGATTAGGATAAATGGGGGTTATTCTTGTGTCGATTTCTTCTTTGATTTGGTTTTAGGAGCCATGATTATGGAAGATTTTTGAGAAAAGGGCTTTGGAAAGATTTGAATTCGCACAAGAAAAGTGAAACCTCTTTTGGGGATAGAACAGGGTTTTATAGGGTTTTTCAAAAAGTGCACTTGACGTGGCGTCTGATGCAACATCTGTCGAATAACATCTGTCCACGTGTAACCTCTGTTCGACAATGGGAAACAGTTGTTTGGCTAACCACTGTTAGAGCAAAACTACCACTGGTTGTGACCAAGTTAAACACTATCAGAGGTTTGCAGCAGTGGATATATTTTTCTTATCCAATAGTGTTTTTGTGCTATCAGAGCTTTGAACAGACTTTGAGGATTTCTTGAAAAATTCAATTTTAACTATTTTTAAGGATGGATTTCTAATTTTCTAAAAACATTTTATTGCTATTTACACATGGATCACATAAAAATTTGTTTTTAATCCATGTTTAGCATTCCAAGCTTAGAAATCAAATTGTCAAATGTGGAAGTATCAAGTGCTATTGTCAACACATCTGCTAGTTGATCCTTGGTATGGACATGTTGTAAAGAAATCAGACCTTTTTCATAGCAATCCCTCACAAAGTGATGTCTGATGTCAATGTGCTTGGTGGTGGAATGTGAAACTGGATTTTTGATGATGTTTTTTTGCTGCTTGACTATCAATTTTGAGAGGAGTCCTCAAGGCAGTCACACCAAAATCCAAAAGTTGATTTTGAAGCCACAAAATTTGAGCAGTGCAACTTGCAGCAGTTATATATTCTGCTTCAGCAGTGGATGTGGATACTGCAACTTGCTTTTTGCTTTGCCAAGACACTAGGCACTCTCCTAGGAATTGGGCTCCCCCAGATGTGGACATCCTTGTTGTTTTACATCCAGCAAAGTCACTATCCGAATATCCTGCAAGCTCAATGTTACCATTAGCTGGATACCAGATTCCAAGTGTGGGAGCACCTTTTATGTATCTGAATATCCTTTTTACAGCAATAAGGTCTTATTTTCTTGGCATTGACTGTGATCTGGCACAGACACATGTGGCAAACATAATGTCTGGCCTTGATGCAATTAGGTATAATAAAGACCCAATCATGCTTCTATACAATGTTTGATCAACAAGGTCATTCTTCCATCTACAATGACTAGCTTGGATGTTGCCATGGGTGTGCTGCAAGGTTTACAATCATTCATATCAAATTTCTTAAGTAGTTCTTTCACATACTTATTTTGATGAATGAAAGTGCCTTTTTGCATCTGTTTGACTTGTAGACCAAGAAAACATTGCAACTCACCCAATTGCACTAATCTCAAACTCGCTGCCATGAGTTTTCTGAACTCTTCACACATGGCAGGGAATGTGGATCCAAAAATGATGTCATCCACATAAATCTAGACAAGCATCAAATCTTTTCCTTTTCATTTTAAAAATAGGGTTTTGTCAATCCTACCTCTGGTAAAACCAATGGATAAGAGAAAAGTGGATAGAGTTTCATACCAGGCTCTTGGTGCTTGTTTTAGACCATACAGTGCTTTGTTTAACCTGTAAACATGATCAGGATGAAAGTGATCCTCAAATCCAGGAGGTTGACAAACATATACTTCTTCCTTGATCTTTCCATACAGGAATGCACTTTTGATGTCCATTTGATACACCTTGATGTTGTGGTTAGCAGCAAAAGCTAAGAACAGGCGAATGGCTTCTAACCTTGCTACTCTGGAGCAAAAGTTTCATCATAGTCAATCCCTTCTTCCTGTCTGTAGCCTTGAACCACGAGCCTTGCTTTGTTTTTTACAACAATACCCCTTTCATCAGTTTTGTTCTTGAAGACCCACTTTGTGCCGATGGGACACATCTTTTGGCAGTGGTACAAGTTCCTAGACTTGTTGTCTCTTGAATTGTAGGAGCTCTTCTTGCATGGCCTCTACCCAGCTGTTGTCTTTCAGTGCCTCTTGGTACTTGACAGGCTGTGTGAGTGATAGAAACCAGTAAAAAGACAAATATTTTGGGCTTGGCTTCTTGTGAGTACCCCCTCATTTATGTTGCCAATAACTTGATCCAATGGATGGCTTTTGAGGAAAATCAAATCACCTTGATATGGGACAATGGCATTTTGAGGTGAAGCTTGCAAATGTGTATCATCTGAGTTATCCTCTGCTGGTGAATTTGATGGTCCAGCCTCTGATTGGAATGATGGTGGAGGAATTGGTGGAATGATAGTGAAAGTGGGGTTGATTTTTGTCCATTTGTTGTGGACTTTCATCAACAGATGTTTGGTTTTGAGAGCTAGCAGAATTTGAGTATTAAACACTGTTGACCTGGCAGAGCTTTCACCATTGCTACTAACATCTGCTCCTCTGCCTGTATGATTGATTTTGAAATTTGGAAGAATGCAATCATATCCTTGCTCTTCAAATGATGATTGTAGGGTACCTGCAGGGTTAGTCTTGACAGACACATCTTCAAATGTAAATTTAGATAATCAAACAATTCAGCAGGTCCATTTGCTGGGATTTTCAAAGATGAGAGTTCATTGAACTTCACATTTAGAGTTTCCTCAACACACTTCGTCCTAGAGTTAAAAACTCTGTAGGCTTTGGCAGTGGTTGAGTATCCCGGAAAATAACCACAATCAACTTTGGCTGCAAACTTGGATATTGAATCCTTGATGTTTAAAATGAAGCATGGGCAGCCAAAAACTTTGAAATAAGAGATCAGAGGTTTGATTTTGTAAAGCAATTCATAGGCAGTCTTTTGATGCCTAGGGTTTATCAAAACTCTGTTCTGGACATAGCAAGCAGTGTTTACAACCTCTGCCCAAAAAGATAAGGGTAAACCTGAGTCTGCAAGCATAGTCCTTGCTGGTTCAATTAAAGTTCTGTTTTTCCTTTCAACAACCCCATTTTGTTCTGGAGTTCTAGGGATGTTGTATTGTCTAACAATCCTTGTTCCTAAACTCTGTCCCATTATCACTCCTAAAGATTTTTACAGGAAGATCAAATTGCTTTTCAACTTGTTTAACAAAGTTTTGCAAAATGTTTGTTGTTTCATCCTTAGAGTGTAAAAAGAAAGTCCATGTGAACCTGGAAAAATCATCAACTACCACCAGACAATATCTTTTGTGTTTTAAGCTCATGATTTTTACAGGTCCAAACAAGTCCATATGAAGCAACTGTAAGCACTGACTTGTTTTGGATTCCTCAATTGACTTGTAAGAGCTTTTATGTTGTTTTCCTTTTAAACAGGAAACATAATGCTCTTCACAAGTAAATTGTTTTGGGGCAAACCTCTAACCAGACTTTGTTTTGAGAGAGTGGAGATGGTTTTTAGATTTGTGTGCCCTAGCCTTTTATGCCATAACTCTGTCTCTTTGCTTGAGGCAACTGAAAACAGGCATGCACTTGACATAGGATTATCTTTTACCATATCAACCACATACACATTTCCTACTCTATGAGTAATCAATTGTGCTTTGCTCTCTGCAATGATTTGATCAATCTTTTTGACAACCTCTGTCCCTACTATCTGGCAAGTTTTCTTTGTGAAAAAGGAACCATAACCTTTATCACTCATCTGTGAAACACTTAAGAGATTGAATTTTAGATTCTTAATGAGATTCACATTTTTAAACTTGAGTTTTCCTGCTGAGACACAACCTGACCCTAACATATTCCCTTTTAAATTATTTCCAAAGAAAATATCACCCCTTCCATGAGCTTTAAAATCTCTGAGCAGTGCTTTACATCCTGTCATGTGCCTGGAGCCTCCACTATCTACATACCAAAGACTGTCAAGGCAAGTAGAAGCTCCCTGCACATGTTTTGAAATAATTAGTTCAGGTGGGTCTCCAAAGCCAAAATGGCTTTGGATGGAGTATCAGATGATCAAGACTCAAGTTCAGATTGAGGAGCAGTGGTTAGATCAGACTTTTGTACCACTGCTGTGAGCTACCTCCTATCAACTGTTGATAACCATGAGGATGCCTATTTACCCTTGGCTTAGAAGGCTTTTTGTAAGTCTCATAAGTCATAGGGACCTTTTGGTAATTAGGCTTGCTTTTACCTCTTGGAAACTGGTTTGATGGAGGTGCATCTGTTACTTGAATTTCTCTGTGAACAAAGGTTTGATTTAAAGATTTGGTGATAGATATTTCACATAATTTAAATTTCTGTTTGGCAAGATTTGAATTTTCTCTTTCTAGAGCTTTTTCTCTAATCTCTTTTACCTTTTGGTGATAGGTTTTGAGATAGACACACTCTTGAGTTGGATGATTTGTTTTGTTGCAAATGGTGCATCTAGGAGATTTAGGTATAACACAAGTTTTGTTTATATCATTAGCTTTCAAAAGAAAACAGTCTGTTGTATCATGATTCCTCTTTTCACAAAATTTACAAAACAAGTGTTTAACCTTTTCCTTCCTTTTCCTATCAGACTTTTTGAGAGCAGATGATGTAACCTCTGCTGGCAAGTCTTTGATAGGGATCACCAATGCTTTTGGTGCTTTTATACCATCAAGAGTTGAAAAGTCCATTGGCTTGAAGTTTTCCAAAATATCACACTCATCTGACCAGGTTGGTTTAAACTGATATTTTTCAACTGTTTTTTCTTTTGGTGAAACCTCTGGTTTTTCAAGAATAATTTTGTTTCCTTCTTTATCAGTGATTTTAATTTCTTCACCAGCCAAGTTTGTTGGGACTATTTCAACCAGCTCAGAGTCAATTTTTGCAACATTTTCACAAGTATGGTCATATTCCCTAAAGCCTAAACCAAACTTTATGTTGCTCTTGACTTGAGCATCAAGCATAAGCTCATAACCTTTGCAAGACTCTGCCCATTTTTCACAAGTAATCTGGGTAGATTCTAACTCCTGTTTGCAAACTTGGTATTTTTCTATCATGGTTTGGAGCTGATCTTTGGTTATGCTTGATTCATACCTTAGGCTACTCATTTCAGAATCTTTTTCACTTAATTTTGTTTTCAACTCTTTAACATGTTTTGCAAATTTAAGTTCATCTTCCAAAATTTTGTTTCTCAGGTTTTCATTCACCTGTTTTATGTTTGAACAAGCAATAATGCATTTTTTAGAACATAGATTTTTTAGGATCTGAGGTGATACCTTGGAAGCAGCCATAAGAGCACAATCACATTCTTCTTCACACTCCTTTGTGTCCCATGGGTCAGATAGATTGTCTTTTTCAACATCAGCAGCATTCATTTCAACCACAGGTGTAACTTCTGGTGTAACCACTGCTTCACAACATTCAACCACATCATATTTTGACTCCTATTCCACAGACTCATCACCTTCAACAATGGTCTCAAGAGCCATAAAACATAAGTTTTCATTTTCAAAATCATTTTTGGCTATGAGAGCAAAGGTTTCATCAGTTAATTCCTCAGGCAAACTACTCCAGTCAACAAAACCTTGGGTAAAGAAAATTTGTTGTGTAACCTCTGCTGGTGTAGCAGTGGTTTGAGTGGTTTGGGTGACATGTGGAGTTTGTTGCACATGCACTTGAGGTGGTGCTTGAACATATTGAATCTGTGGCGCATGGGTTTGGATATAATGAATAGGGACAGTTGTTACAGGAGTTGCAAAATGAGCAGTGTTTTGCATTTGATGTGCAGGGCAAACTGGGAATATGGACAGTGCTTTGAGGATTGGTGCCAGGATGAGTAACAATTGGTCCTGCACTTTGAGTTATGCATTCCCTGGAAAAATGCCCCATCCTATTGCACTTGAAACATTTTATCTTTGATTTATCTAACCCAACTTTTAACCCCCCATGCAACCCTGGAAACCTCCTTCCAGTTCTTTTGTAAAACTTACTAGCCCTGACACTCAAAAGTGCCAACTGGTGTAGGATGTCCATTTCTTCCAAATCCGTGGGTTCAAAGTGTTGTAGGTCATTCATCTCAAAACTCATATTGTCAGAGGTTTGGCTTTCATAATTTGCAGCAAAAGCAAAATTGGGTGTACAGGGATCAGAGTTGAAATTGTTTCCAGAAGTTATGTCAATGTAATGATCAAAACCCTGATCCTTTCCACTGCCAGACCCCTCTTCATGACTATAGAGAGCAGTGTTTCCCAGTGTATAGTCACAGTTACTTTCCCAGACTCTTGAAGCTTCTTTTTCGGGTTCAACTCTCTCTCATAAGTGAGAAGTCGACCATGAAGTTGTGTGAGGGTCATTTCTTTATAACCAACAGATGTTCGAGTAACATAAGCTATTGTCTCCCATTTTTCTGGTAGTGATCTTAAGAAACGACTATTGATAGTCGAATTAGGAAATTTCACATCTACAAGTTTCAACTCGCTTATGAGACCGCTAAATCGCTCGAACTGTTGGGTTAGTGACTCACCTTTTACACGGAAAAATGGATCATACTGCTGATTTAAGACTTCTCTATTATTCTCGATCACCTCTTCAGTACCACCGAATTGCTCTTTAAGATCATCCCATAACTCTTTAGCACTATTACAATGAAGTAATCCCGCATAAATCTCATTGGGCAAAGCTGAAGCAACGATGCTAAAAGCCTTAGCATCCAATTCGATTTTGAGGAAATCATGTTCAGAGTAATTTTTGAGTTTTTAGGGACTTGAGTGTGGGGATCCTCTATACTTGGAACCATGGGAACATGGGGTCCAAACACAACGGATCTCCAGCATCCTGTGTTCTGTTGGGCGAGAATATGACCCATCCTACATTGCCAAATAAAATACTCATTTCATTTCAACATAGGTGGTTTGAACATGGATCCAATATTGGAATCTGATGTGTTTGTGTCATTTCTCTTGTTTACAACAGCTTTGTGTTTTAAAAACTTTTGTAGTAATAAAACTCTGTATTCAAGCAAAACTTATCAAACGAAATTAGTAACAAAGAGCTGATCTGTTCAAATCAATTTGACGTTTAAATCAAAGTCGATTGACCAAGCTCTGATACCAATTGTCAGGATCTAAGTTTGAATTGATTGTTGTTTTTGTTTCAAATAATGGAAAATGAATGAAAAACAGAGAATAAGTGCAGCGGATTAATGGAAAACTTTTACAACAATCAATTGGTCGTTTGTTTCATCACCATCATGCTTTCAAGTAATTAAACTATTGCATGTGATTCACAAACTCCCCCTTAGCCCAATAACAATCGTTTGATAGTAATAAATGAAGAAGATATACGAAATTGATCTTTTTAAGAAGACGAGTAAAAACTTTTACATTGAGCGCCTATTTATGCTAACTATCTAACCACTGATCATCTTTCAATCACGTCAGGGTTGATAGTGACAGCTAACTAACGTAACTAACTACAAACACTGCTAGACTAAACTATCAGTGCATAGCACTGTTACATTGATTAAACTAATACTAGACTAAGCACTGCTAGCTATCCTCTGTTCTTGTAATCTTATATCAGCGGTTGAGAATTTCTTCTGTCAGAGGATAGGAAACAGTGTGTTTATTGAATGTAGTAAATGCCGATCAGTGGATAGGATCAAAGCTCGGATGGTGTGTTTTGACTTTGTATCAGCTGTTCCTTTCCAAAGGTTCAATCCCAACAGTATGAAATTACTTAATTGTAATTGACACAAGTTCGACCGAAGTTCGATCATAAACATATGTGTCAAGTTCGTGCGAAGTCAGATAGTACTAGTATATATACCAACTTCTTGCGAAGTTATTCATTATCAGATCTGTTATTTGAGAGAAAGCGACTTCTAGCGAACGTGTTATTGCAAAGTATATACTGTTACTCTGCCCAAATTTCGTGTTGACTTAGGTGATTTACACACTTATTTCAATGGCTGAGGTGAGCTTCGTGGATAAAATCCAATAATTTGATATGTAACAGTGATGTCGGACCTTAAACGGGCAAATCTGATAGATATAAGGGTTGTATGTTAAAATTGATCAATGTTAATCGACATACAAAATCAATAAATAAACCATCAATTTGAACAAAGGGTCATAAATTTTTTATTACAGGTTGCATGATTAGTTGAAGAAGATGACAAGTTCATGCGAACTTGTCAAGATGTTGTTCAAATTAATTTGGCACCACTTTGTGCGAAGTCGAACTTGAATGTGTTAAAAATTGTTGTTTAACCAGTTCGTGCAAAGTTAGAACATGTTGAATTTCAAAAAGTTGTTTAATAGTATTGTCAAGTTTGTGGGAACTTGTGTTTAAATTGGTCAAAAATGATTTTTGGAATGCCAGTTCGTGCGAAGTTATACTTGATTTTGTTAAAAAGTTGTAAATTGTTCTAAATGTTTTGTTGTTTTGTCGTGCAGCAAATCGTGCAGCTTCCTTTTTCAAAGTTCCACAATACGTGTATATCATTGGATGAGAAGTTATATCCAAGTCTTGCACCGTATTCTGAAGTTTTAGAGTTTATGGGACGTATACCAGTGACAAAGGCAATCACCGACAAGCATATTGTATACCGATCCCACGTCAACTTCTTTTGGAACTCTGCTGAATACAATGAAACAGACAAGGTGATTAAATATGTTGTTTATGTCGGGAATGAGGATAAAGCTATCACTGTGACAGAAGCTGATATTCGAAGGGTGTTAGAGTTCAATGACAACGTATCGGATCCCACGGGCTTTAGCGAACGCATGGTTAAGGGTTGCTTCTATAGAATGGGATATCGTGGTCATGTTAATGCTTCGTCTTTCAAGAAAGGTGGTTTAGGGCTTTGACACAAGTTCTTCTACGCGTTTAGTCATCGAAGAACGGTTTAGACGACATGCAAGACTACATGATGTGCATAGCTACCTCTTTGGTGCTTAACAAGAAATTCAACTATTCTAGAGTTGTTTTTGATCATATGTCGAAGAACATGGGCAAAGATAAGATTTTGCTATATCCACGATTCGTCTAGATGCTAATTGACGACAAATTCAAAGACATTAAGAAAGATTCGAATGATGTGCTTTCCTTACACCACATGGACGAAGACACATTGAAGAAGCTTAAAACATATCAACGACAAGATTCTGCTCCAGTTGCAAAACCAATGTTTGGTGCCATCTCTAAAGCTGACTACATATCACCACCTGATGATAAATGGAGGAAAGATGGTAGTGGTGATGAAAGCGTTGAAGTAGAACAGTTGAAAGATTTTGCGGCTAAACGAAGCTACTGGTATATCAAGAATGAACCAAAGAATAAGAAGCGCAAAAGAGCTGTGAAGTAAGTTGAAACAATGTTGAGCGATGAACCTGAGAATGAGCCTGAAAATGTAGAAATGTAGCTGGCTCGAGTGCAGCAGTGAATGTAGAAAGTCAAGATGTTGAAATTCAAACTTCTGAAGTTGAACGTGATGATCTTATCTCTGCTACCTCTGATAAAGACGATAAATCATCTAAAGATTCTGCAGATATTCGTCAGAAACAAGATGAGAAAGAGGTGGAAGAAGAAATATTAAAGAAACGTGGTGAAGGTTTGTATAAACCATCTGCTGATGAAGAATCTGAAGAGGAAAGGCCAAAAAGAAATCTAAGCGTGTGAAATCAAAGGCCGATGTAGGAAAGAAAACAACTGGATCTCCAAGTACGAAAGGGAGAGTGTTACCTAAAAGGAGATATGTTAGTCAAAGAAAGAAAGATGTTACTCCACCACAGGCATCACAAGTACAAGATCAACCTCCACATACTTCAGAAGTTCAAGAACCTCCAACAGCTTTTGTGCAAGAACTACAACAAATTTCTCAAGATCCAACTACTGCTACACAGCCGATATCTCCACAACAACAAACAACACCAAAACAAGCAACGCCAAAAGCTACATCCAAGCAGCACACTCCTCAAAGTCAAACTTTTGCTCAACGACAAGAAAGTTATTTCAAGAATGCTTTTGGAGATATTCCTTTTACTACTTGCGGTGTTGATACTGAAATTTATTCCAATGAGTTGATTGATATGTTTAATGAGTCCAAGCTTCAAGAGTTAGAAATGAGGATCAAAGCTCTTGAAAATCAAATACTGAGAAAGAAATGATGGAGAACAGAGTTAAATTTCTGGAAAACAATCGTGACTATATGAAGGCAGTCGTTGAAAGTCTTGGTTCAGATAATGATAGACTGAGGAAGTTGATGGCAGAACTTGAAGCAGAAAAGGCCCTTAACAAAAGAAGATTCAGTATGCTACAACGCGTTCTATCCAACAATCTTGGTATAGATTTTGTTGCTGAATACAATCGCTTGGAAGTTCAAGATGAGATAGAACAAGCAGAAAAAGAGATGGCTACTCAGGGAAAGGGTAAAGAAATTGAGAAAGAAGCAGTTGTAACCAAAAGCTCAAATACTGTTAAAGAACCTATTATTAAATAAAATCTTGAAAGAGGGTTGGTTATAGTTGGTGAAGTGATTGATGTTGCTGACAATCCTATCCATTAATGTATTGCTGATCTCCGACGTTCATATGCTGAAAAAGCTGAAACTGAAGCTGAAAATAATGAGGATGAAGAAATGAAAGATGATGATAAAGCCGATGACCCTGCTGATGATAACGACGACGATTCTAATCATGATGATGATGATAATGATGGTCAGGGTGGAGTGGCTGTTAGAATTCAATCTGCAAAGCATCATGATGATTTTGATTACGATTCAATATTAAATAATGAAGTTAATGTTGAGGATGCACAAAGTAAGGGGGAGCAGACAGGTCCAAATGAGTCTGAAGAATCAGGAATCTTCACAGCTTTACCATATACAGTTGTTCCTGATCATGAGCCCCTGATGATAACGATTGATCAGAATATTGAAGATGGAGAATTTGTGCATCATTAAACGAAAGAAGAGCTAGCAAAGATGTTCGAGGTTGATGTTGATTCTTTCGAGTTTGTTTTGAAGAAGAGTTGGTGAACATAAGTACTTTCAAGCCAAAAGATTACGTTTATAAGAAAGTACCAGAAGCTGACGATTAGGATCGTGTTATTATTGAAGATGCTTCTGATGATGAGGTGGAGAAGTATTCTGGTATTAACACTGACAATTTTCCAACGATTAACGAGATTATGAGTCAGATAGATGTTGAATTGTTGAATCAAAAGATTGATGAAGTAGTTAAAGAAGGAAGTATGCCGAAACGTTTATCAAAAGAAGAGATTGCTGAAGAAAATAAATCATGGTTCAAGGAAATGCCGAAAGAAAGGAAATTTAAATGTCCACTTGCATTCTTTACTCGGGATAAAGATAAATCGCTTGGAGACATTTTGAGTTGGGGATGGATCAGTGAGCTGGATGTTTATGCAATAAAGAGAGAATTTGGCGTACAATACTTCAAATATTTGAATGATATAAAGAGTTTACCTTTCTGGGATGTTGAAGAATTAGTACAGACAAAAAGCATAAACTATCAGATGAAGTTTAATGATCAACGGTTATGAAAGTGATAAAGTTTGAAGCTTCACGTGGTTTTGAACTCTGGAAGCCGTTCATTCCAAAACATAGAGTGAAGATTGATAAAGAGAACAAAAAAAAGAAAAGGATGTTACGTTGGTGATGAAAATGCATAGAGCTATGAAGAACATGCCACTGAAAACGATTGAACAAGATTTTCATCCATACTTTCTATGGTGGCAAACGGATCCTGAAGCGTGTGAAGCTGTGATAGTAATTAGAGCTGACGGAAACTAGGATATCACCAAAGAAAAGGAACCTAAATTGATTGAATGACGAAGAATTTGGGGTTACGGAGAATAATTATAGTACTAGACTAGAATTAGTGTTTGGTAAGTATATAATAAAAAAAATCTGATTTCTTTCGTTTTGTAGAGATCGAAGCTTATTTATTTATTTATTATTTTATATATGTATATAAATATATATTTATCAAACACTCAAATAGTTGATTATCTGGTTATTGGGATATCAAACAACATAATCAAATCCAAACGCTATCTTTCTGCAGCACGTTTTGTTACAGCTAATCATCTGATTCTGATTAATTCAAAACACATAAACTATTTTCAAAACTCAACCCCGAACACCCTCTAAACCTCTTATCACGATTAAGAGAACATTTTGCTAAACACTTTTCAACGATAATTAAATCCATTATCCCAGATTTCCTCTCAAGGGTCAACGTATCACAAGAACCACTGAATTTCAAATTTCTTATCTTGATGTAACATCCTTTGAAAACGATGCGAACCTACTAATTTAAGACCTTGTCATACACCACTCAAAATGTCACCTCAATTTCAAAACACGTGGGCAAGAAAACATTACAAGGACTAACCACTTTCGACTTACTTAATTTCCCCTAAAACAGTGGTAGCACTCCCGTCCATTACAAAATACGTAACGCAAAATCAATAAGTACCTTATATTCTTTTATATTCACAAACTAGATCATACATTCTAAGTCAAACTGAACCTATTTTAGAAACGATAACCTCAAAGTTTTGCTAAATATATATATATATACATGCATATCCTCATACATGGTTTGGTCAACTGTTGCATGACCTTTTAATCATATCATTCGTTTTACATACCCTGATTTCTCGACTATTTTATGTAAATAAATTTGTTGCATACAATTCATATCTTACGCACAATCATCGTCTTTTACACTTGTTGACGTTCATAATTATACACATATTCATGTTCATGAAAATACGTGTCATCATTCATGCTTATACTTATCATCACATTCATTCATATACGTCTTATATCCATGCTTATACTATTTCCATACTTATGCTTATACTCATACACATACCTATACTTGTACTCGTATTCATATTCATACCTAAGCGCGAGCGAAACCCGAGGGATTCACTTACGTGGGCCACATGCTTATTGCACGCAAACATGCCTACGCACTACATTCTTACACACACGCAAACTTATTTTTAGAATTTATGTACACCTTTATTCATGCGCTGCTAGTACAAGATATGCGGATCATGTGATGATCGGTATAATCGCGGGTGCACACGGGATTATAGCGATAAGCGCATAAGAACCATAGAGTGTACTACCGGGTATGGTAACACACGAAACGTAACATTGCATCGAGTAACGAAACGGTCGCAACGTGGTCAAAACATGGTGGATACGCCGCTGGTACTTCCTATACATAAGTGTTTTCACCATGCTGCCAAACTTTCGTAATACCTGCCATGAGAAATTCGGTGTTTTACAGACCATAATATGACCTAACACGCCAGCTTTACACAACTCACAACTGCATTGCTAAATGCGCGCTACCCGATTATCCACGACGAGCCTTAGTCCCTAACGTAACGTTTTCGTTTGTTCATATACATATGCCATCCTTACACGAGTATTCGTTGATCGAATCAATCGTCCGCTCTTATGCCTCCGTTACCCCCGTTAACCTTGTCTTTTTATGCAACCTCGTTTACAATCAATCGTGTAAGCATTCAAACCCTAAATGCCTTCTTACTCTAAAGTTATCTCCCATTCTCGTAGATAGCAACATGCTTGATTGGCCGCTACCTCGATAACTAGCTTATTTTAAATACCTAACCTTATCGTTTTCCATCATCAAGCAACTCTCTACAAAACCGAGATTTATTAACGCTCTTCAAAGTCGATAGAACTTTCTAACAACCTACGGTTCGACCACACTCACCACTAAACTGCATACCACTTCTTACGAGAGCTTTTCTGCTTAGATGGCATATCATTGAGTTATTCAAGCTCGTTTAAACCACTCTCCTATACGCATACTTACGCGCTTTACTTACGCTTGATGGCTTTAATCTTTCTAGTCAAGCAACTTCTTCTTGCAAACCTAACTCTTCGTTGCTCTAAACTTCATGCTTTCCCTCATGTGTCCAATCATCCAAGTCTCAGTTTTAGACGATCTTTCTCTAGCCAAATCTTTCTAAAGTCTTCCTCTTGAATAAATTTCGGGACGAAATTTCCTAAAGGAGGGGAGACTGTAACGCCTCGTATTTCCAAGATTTATTATTTTTATAAAAATTCACGCTCGTTTTCTATTTCCTGAGTCGCAACTACAATCGGATCGAAAAACGGTTTAAAAACGGAAACAACGCATTGTTACGTGTTTTTAACGAAACGACAACCGAACGCGAACTTTTTTTGATGTCTTACATCTAATTCCCGTGTTTAAAACTTAAAATAAATTATACGCTATTTTGTAACATTCGGGCGCTGAAATGGGCTTCAGAAACGCAATCGGGCCGTTATGGGGCTTTAGGCCCAACACCCTTGAAACCCTAACACTATAAAAGCCTCATCACCTTTGCAACAAAACCTAATCCCTCTTCACCTACCTTCTCATTTTCGGCGATCGGAGCCGCCTTTCCGGCTAGACTCCGGCGACCCTTTTTCCGGCAGACAAACACCCGCTCAACCACCTACCCCCACCTTCCTCTCTTTCTCCCGGTTTTCCGGCAGCCAACACCACAACACCGCCTATCTTATCTCTCTCGTCACTCACGGTCGCCCCTCAACCGCCTGCACTCACCTCTCGCCTCTCTCCCTCGGTTCTCCTCCGACAACGGCTCAAGCCGTCTCTCCGGCCGCAAACCACCACACAACCTCCACCCCCGCTCTCATCCCTCCGCAACAGCAGCGGCGACGGCGATAGCAGTTCGCGGCGCGGCAGCAGCGGTGTTAGCCGGCTCGTGTTCATCTGAGTTCAGGTCTTGCTTATTCTCGGTTCTGATTTCAGGTTTGTCGAGTCTATAACCCGGTTCTTATTCCACTTCTTAATCTCAGATCTTGTTCGTTTGATTTCAGGTTTGAGTTCCGGCCGACGTCAATCAACTCCGGTCGACGTCAGTTCGGTTCATGTTCATTTCAGGTTCGATATTCTGTTTCAAGTTGTTTCCGATTTGGACAGTTCCGAGTTTCAGTTATTTCGTTTCAGGTTCAACACGACAGTGGTGAACGGGTTGAGTCGGCTCGGGTCATACTCCTGTTCGATTCAAATTCTGTTCGGGTCAAACACGGTTCAAGTCCTGGTCAACTTAGTCAACTGCCGGTCAACTCGGGTCAAATAGTCAACTATCGGGTCAATGCAAGTTGTGGTATAAATTATCGACTCGAAAATTTGTAATGACGTTTTCATAACTAATTATTGTTTTAATCACGTAGCCGAACATTATATAATTTGTAACACAAATAGATTATGTAAAAAAATATTTATATTGTATCGTCGATTCTTGCAGTGTTTATCGTTGTGTTTTGACAATGTATCGACAACTCGCGTTGTCGGGATCGTTCCAAAACAGGGGAAACTCTGCCCGATTTTCGACTAATATATATATTTATTTATTATATCTATATTATATTTTCGGCAATATATATATTTACACCTTTCTGCTTTTCGACAAAATCCATTTAATTATTATACCGTTCGACAACATATTTAATTATTATTCTTTTCGACAAATAAATATCTATTTAACGACAAGATATAAACAGTATTCCTTCCGACAAAATAAATATATATTATATACTTTTCGAAAATGATACTTCTCTAACGACAATGTGTATATATATATTATGTGTTTCCGACGAACAATATATATATTTAGCTACTATTCTTTTCGTTAACATGCATATATATCTATTATCCCGTTCTGTCAAAATATACATTTATCTATTTCCTTTTAGCCAAACTATATATTTATCTAGTAATCTTTTTCGTCAAAATATACCAATATTTATATACATTTACTTGTTAAACCTTTCGACAAGGGTGCATTTATTCGCTAAACCTTTCGACTAAATATGCTCCACGATTATACTTTTTCGCCAAAATATATAAGTACACATCTATTATTCTCGTCGACAAAACATAATAATTTAACGAAGGAATATATTTATCCAACTGCAAATATCTATATATCTTTTATACTTTTCGCCAAAAATATATATATTTATTGTATTATTTTGATAACACTTTTACGGCACCTTTGACGAATTTAACTTTAGAGTCGTTACATAAATTCCGTGCTAAACGTACACGTACCTTCAACTCCGATTCGATTATTCATCCATGTTCGTTGTCATTTAAGGTGGCATTGGTGTCCCTTTCTCCCACTCATCAACTCATCATGGAATTTCCAAAGAAGACCTAGCAATTTTGTGAGTACACTCGGCCCACTTTTGTTTATAACACTTTTGGGTGTAACATGTTTTACCTATACAAAAATCACAAACACTTAAACTTTATGAAACACACAAACAATCCTATACCCATGAATACTTGAATCGTATACTTGTTGCTTGTCTTGGATATTCGTTATGCTATGCTTTAGTCATTAACTATTTTTAGCCTTTGTTTGACATGCTTAGCGCTATAGGAATTCATGCATCCACCTCCATCGTGTTATTCGTGAGGTCATGTTAAAACATCGTGATTGCGTTAAGGGTTTGATTATTAGTATTGCATGCCTTGATATTGCTCTTGTATAGATTTGGTTGCCATGAGGATTGTTAAAACTTTATTCGTATACGTATGCTATGCTTAAACTTGTGTACTCGCCTTTGCTTTTGCATTGACTTTATTTTAAAACATGTTACAGGTTGAAGGAGATGACGCTATGAAAACAATATAGCAAGGACTAGATACACACAAATTAGACGTTAGGTTTATTGTCGACGTATCAATTTTGTTATGACTTTGCAAATGTTATGTTGTTCTTTGTTTTGTTACATTGATGTATTTGACAATTCTTATGAAATGAAATATGGTTTAATTAATTATTGTCACTTAATAATGTTGTGAGCAATGAGCAATCTCGTTTTCCTCTCATCCCGATGTTTCCGCCATCGGTTGGGGTGTTACACTATCCAAGGGGGAGTCTGTTGGTACATGATGTCTAATGTCTAAGTCTTAGATCGAGTCTGTTTGTATAGGTTTGAATATGTTAGATTTTGTGATATTTAAGATTGGTTATAGACAATTTCGCACGAACTTGAATGTTAAGTGGACAAGTTCGCACGAAGTCCACTTCATGCGAAGTTGTGCCCAGCTCATTTGGTGCGAACTTGATCCTATATATATAGTTGTCTTGAGTCTTTCATTGTAATAGTTTTTGCAAAGTCGACGGCGGAGCTCTTGTCAGTTTGGAACTCGAATGTACACTTGAACTATTAATAAACTGACTATTAAACTGTTAATCTTGTGCATTTGTCGTTATTTCATATAAATTCCGCATATATGGACTAGATACAACTTAGGTACCATTGCTATCAGAGGAACTCGATCCTACAGAGTTCGTGTAACCGATTCACGTTTGAATGAAAATGTTGATCTTTCGGTGTACCTTGACGACTCAGTGAACCAACATGATTCTGAAGTTTTAGGGGGAGTCACATGGTACCACTCCAGATACTCAGCAGGAAGGAATCCTCACAGTGACTGATATGTCATCTGTTCCTGTTGTGCCAAAGCCGAGAATTTTTTTATCTTGAACATGATGTTGAAGAGGGCGAATATGTGCATAATTACTCTAAGGCAGAGCTGGCTGAAATGCTTAGTGTTGACGAAGAATCTTTCGTGTTTCATTTTGAAGAAGATTTAAACAATACAAGTATAGAGCCGAATGATTACTCGTATAAACATGTGCCTTATGTAGATGAGTATGACAGGGTTTTCGTGGAGGGTGATTCCGATGATGATAATACTGCCAAATATACTAGCGATGGAACGGATGACTTCCCAACCTTTGAGGAAATGTTCTCTGCAACAAATGTGTGTTGAAACATAAAGTCGAAGAAGCCGTGAAAGGAGGAAATGTGCCAAAAGGTGCTTCTAAAGAAGAGATCTTGGAGATGAAGAAATTATGGTTCAAAGAGTTTCCTGTTGAGCGTAAATTTAAACGTCCTCTTGCTTTCTTCACACGAGATCCTAATGTTTCTCTGGGAGACATTATTAGTTAGGGCTGGATTGAAGAATTGAACGTCTATGCCTTTAAGCATGAATTTGGAGATCAATACTTCAAATATCTTTGCGACATCAAGACCTTACCAGAATGGGATATTGAGGAGTTGGTACAAACTAAAACTTTCAATTTGAAGATGAAATTTCATGATCAACGTTTATGTAAGGTGATAAAGTTTGAAGCTACTCATGGATTCAGTTATTAGAAGCCTCACAAGCCTCGTACTATAACCAAGATTGATCCAGCGACGAAAGAAAACGTTGTTACGCTTATCGTCAAAAGGCTTCGAGTAATGAAGAACATGCCTTTGAAGAAAATGGAGCAAGACTTCTACAAAATCTTCAAGTGATGGCATTATCATTTAGAAACAGGGGAAGCAGTTATCTGTGTTGAGCCAGATGAAGACTCTTGGAAGATTACAGAAGAGCTATCAGAGTCTGTCATAATGCATAGGAGAATATATGGTTTGTGGCGTGGGATCCGAGTACTAGACCCGATGTAGCTAGTGAACTGCTCAAAGAATGGTATCGAACGTTTATTCTATGTGAAGATCAATTATGAAGACAAGGACGAAGTTCAAGCACTTCAGTTTCAAAAGGTTGTTAACGTTTGTTATGCAAATGATATTCATTCAGGTAAAACGTGGAACTCATCCTGGAGGGAGTTGGAAGCAAAAGAGCAATGTAGAAATGACAAGAAAAAAGAAGGGATTGAAGAAATAAGGAAAAAGGCTTCGTAGCAAAGATTTTAGTTTGGCGACACCTACAATCGTCCTCCTCCTACAGATCAAATGCCAATCCCATCAGAGGAGGGTCGAAGACCGCCAAAGCACTTCTTTGGACCTTAAACGTCCCAAGTCTTTTGAATATTTTTAAAGAAAATTTTGAAGACCATCCAAGATTGCGGCAACATCCAAGGGGGAGTCTGTTGGTGCATAATGTCTATTGCCTACGTCTAGGATGAGTCGGACATGTAATAGGGCTTTGTATAGTTGAATGTTCAAGTTAGTTTACATTTTGTACTTCACTCGTACGAGTGACCATCTCACCCGTACGACTGACATTTTGGTCACCCGTACGGATGGCCACTTTTTCGAGTCACCCAGGTCTCCTTTGGTTTGAGTCATGTCAGCTTATAAATAGGTGACTTGGGTTCTAAGATAGTTAGCTGCTTTGTGGTGACTGAGGCGTAGTCCTGTCCGATTGTTTACTTGTCTGTAATCATTTCACGTTTATCAATACAAGAAAGAGATGTTTAAGCAGTGAACCACTTTGTTGTTTGTCAAACTCGTTAGCAATGAATTCCTCCTCTGCTATCTGAGTCAGATCTGTCCGGGAGCTCATCGAGGTAGCACCGATCCTCATCTCACAGTGTCTATATATAGAAGGTGTCATGCACATGAGCCCATAACATGTACTTTGGAGATTTTGGAGAGCTTATTAAAAATCATTGTAAACAGAATGTTATGCTGCCAAAATTTCTAACGAAAGAATGATTATGAATATCAAGTGTTCACAAGATATCAAGTTGGTGTTATACAAGTCATATCTACACCCAATACGACCCTACACGCTATCAGGGTGACGTCAGCTGATTGCAAACAAAGCTTTCGTAGTTGTATAAATAGTTCTCATATGTTACCCCAGATCTATTTAATAACATTCGTTCCTTTTGTACGAAGAACAAAGTGGGTGATCACGCTGAGGTGGAGTTTGTATAATCATTGTACTGTATTTGAAATCATTATAGTTCAATATAAAAAAGTGTTGATATAATTCCATGCTTGTGTAGTTATCTTATTTGCATTACAATTCATAAATTGTTTGTTCTTAAATCGCCTATACTCACAAGTATTACAGACTCTTATCCTTCAATTGGTATTAGAGCTTGGTCACACTAAACTTGATTTCACAATCAGTTTAATACTCAAAGATCAGCTCACAAAAAGATCCAATTTTTACGTTATATCTGAATTGAGAGTTTAAAGTTTAACTTTAAAAAAGGTTTATGTTACTTTGTTTTCAAAAAGGATGAAAAGGAATGACATAAAACAATCATGACACCCATAATACCGGTTTCTACAACAAGCCACCGATGCTTGTCAGATATGAATATAATATCTAGCAACGTTGGATGGTATACATGCTTGCTCAACAGAACATAGGATTTTGGAAGTCTGTTATTTTCGGACCTCACATTCCAACGGTACCTAGTGCTGGAAATCTAAATGTTTAGGAGGCAAAGAAACCGAAAAACTACTCTGAGCTAGACTTTCAATAATTTGTGATAGATGCTAAAACACTTATATTGTTGCAAAGGCTCTACCAGATGAGATTTATGCTAAGCTATTACATTATAATAGTTCAAAAGAGTTATTGGACGAATTAAAAGAAAAATTCAGTAAAAGAGAGGAAGTTGTTGGAAAAAACCAAGAATCTTCAATCAACATATTGTAAAGAATGTATTTAACAAAATACAAACAACAGTTTGTGAAAAAGGTTAATGCAAAAGTTGTGAAAAACAATTATCCCTAGAACTCCACTGAGTGTGAATGATTGTGATTGTTTTTTAATGGCTACCAAAATTGAAGCCTCTACTTGCCTTGATACTCTATGATATGTTGATAGTGAAGGATCTAAACATATGACTGGATGCAAAGCTCTACTAACAAACTTCTCTACTGATGGAGGATGTGACATATCATTTGGAGATGACTCAAAAGGTAAAGTGTTGGGGTCTGGAACTGCCCAAGATGGTAAGCTAAAATTTAAAATGTTAATCTTATTGGTAATCTAAAATTCAATCTACTAGTGTTTTACAAATGAACGATAAAGGTTATGGTTCATTTTTTACTAAGAAAACATGTAAAAATTTTGGACTAGAAGTAGTGAAAAAGATTGACAAAATTATAGCTGACAACACTACACAACTTGTTGCTCAAAGAAGTGACAGTGTTTAGTAGTGGACTGCATGTATTTTGAAGGACTTTATTATCAAATTTGAAAAACAACATAACCTGCTAGTAAAAATCTTCGGGAGTGACAATGGGACAAAGCTCTTAAATCAAGAATTTGATTAATTAAGTGCTTTAAAAGGAATAGTGAGACAATTCAGTATTCCAATAACTCATGAACAGAATGGGGTAGTCGTAAAGAAAAAAAATAGAACCCTAATTTAGGCTACAAGAACGATACTTGCAGATTCTGGCCTTCCATTATCCTTTTGGATTGAGGCTGTGAATACTGAATGCTATGTTCAAAATAGAGTCTTGATTAATCCCTGACATCAAAAGACCGCCTATGAAATTTTGTTTAATATCAAATCACTGATATCATTTTTCAAAATCTTTGGCTGCCCATGTTTTATTTTGAATCTTAAAGATTCAATTTCAAAATTTGTAGCCGAGGTCGATTATGGTTATTTCTTGGGGTATTCTTCTATAGCCAAGGCCTACAAACTGTTTAACACTAGGACCAGGACTATAGAAGAAACTCTGAAAGTAAACTTTAATGTACTTTCTTCTATGAAAATCCCTAAAAATCCTACAAAATTGTTTGATCTCCATAAATTTAAATTTGAGGATGTTACTTCCAAGATTGATGTTGATACAAAAAAAATCAAAAGCAATGCAATAGAACTACTGATTTGACATTGAGATGCCTTCTCAATACAAAATCACTTCTGATCCACATGATTCATCTGCTTAGAACAATAGCCAATCAACAACAACTCAAACCACTCTTGACAAAAGGCAACTTCAAACCTCTTATCAAACATATGGTCAAGCCACTGATTTATTTTCCACAACAAACTCTCCGCATGGGCCAATTCCACCACCTCCTTTTCAAACCATTGTTGACCATAATACGTTGGCAACATATGTTTCACTAGAAAGTTCCTATTTATGTCCTTCACCATAAAATTCCATCATTTCATACACTGGAAACCATCTTTTTCTTAGATCACATCTATCAAATCAAGTTTTGGAGACATTACTGCAAGAGTGCTCACAAGAAGCCAAAAACTCAAATGTTTGTTATTGTTACAGGCTTTCTATCATTAATCCAACCTGTCAAATACCAAGAGGCATTGAAAGACGATAGTTGGGTAGAAGCAATGCAAGAGGAACTCCTTTAGTTTAAAAGACAACATGTATGGGAACTTGTGGTAGTGCTAGAGGATGCATGTCTAATTGGCACAAAATGGGTCTTGAAAAGTAAAACTGATAAGAGAGGCATAGTTGTTAACAACAATGTCGGGCTTGTGGTTCAAGGATATAGACAAGAAGAAGGTATAGATTATGATGAAACATTTGACCCAGTGGCAAGATTGGAAGCTATAAGACTCTTCTTGACCTTTGTTGTCAACCACAACATCAAGTTGTATCAGATGGATATAAGGTGTGCTTTTCTATATGGAAAAATCCATGAAGAAGTCTATGTATGTCAACCACCAGGATTTGAGGACAGATTCCATCCTTCTTATGTCTATAAGCTTAAAAAAGCCTTGTATGGACTAAAGCAAGCACCAAGAGCCTGGTATGATACGATATCCGCTTTTCTCTTATCAAATGAATTCAAAAGAGGTAAAATTGATAAAACTCTGTTTCAAAAATGGAATGGAAAGGATCTATTGATAGTACAGATTTATGTGGATCCACAAGTAATAAAATGTGTGATGATTTATGAAAATTGATGACAACACAATTTGAAATGAATGCCATAGGTGAACTTCAACCCTTTCTTGGAGTACAAGTACAAGATAAAGAAAAAGGAACTTTCATTTATCAAAACAAATATGTTAAAACAATTTTGAAAAAAAATTGATATCAATGAATGTAAACCATGCGGAACTCCTGTGAGCACATCCAAACCATTATTTTTTATGAAAAAATGACTTGGTAGATCAGACTCTTTATAGATGTATGATTGGATCAATGATTTACTTAACTACATCAAGACCAGAGATTGTGTTTGCAAACAGTGTCTGTGCAAGATACCAAGAAACACCTAGAAAGTCTCATCTAATAGCTGTAAAAAGGATCTTTAAAAACCTTAAAGGTGCACCCACACTTGGTATTTAGTATCATGCTAATGAAAATATTGAGCTTTCAAGGTACTCAGATTGTAATTTTGCTGGATGCCACACACAAGAAAGTCCACATCATGTAAGTGTCAATTCCTTGGAGATGCCTTAATTTCTTGGCAAAGAAAAAAACAAACAACAAGATCTACTCTACAGTAGAGGTAGAGTATATTGCTGCCAAAAGTTGCATTACCCAACTATTATGGCTTCAAAACCAACTGCTTGATTTTGGTGTCAGTGCTATAAAGACACCATTAAAATTGGACAGTCAAGTAGCTAAAAACATCATCAAGAATCCTGTGTCACACTAAAATATAAAGCACATTGACATCCGTCATCCCTTTGTAAGAGATTGTTACGAAAAACGTCTAATTTCTATCAAATATGTTCCCACTGAATATCAGGCAGTAGATGTATTTACAAAACATGTTGATACATATTTGATATCTAGAATTGGGATGTCAAACATGGTTTGGAACAAAGTTTTCACTCTCATCAATAAAATATTAATATGTTGTTTTGAAAATCCTAAAATTTCTTTCTAAATCATTAAAAGACTGTTCAAATAAACACCAAAAACAAAAACTCTGTTTAAAAGAATGAACCACTATTCTAGTGATTCAAAGGCTGTTTAACCAAAGCCATACCCACTGTTTGCAAAAGCAACCACCGTTTTTTCTCAAAACACTATTTTTTAACCCAACGGTACAGATGTACCAAACATTGTTTTATATCCTAACAACTATTGACAACAAACAAACTTTTCAAAGTATAATATAGACCTTTGCCAAACAGACCTTGCATTACTTCATCAAAGGGTTTTCTCAGTAGGGCTCAATATCTAGTAAAACCGAGCTTTGATAAATAGACTTTCTGCTAAGAAACAAAAAGCCCTTGACAATCATCTCAAAAGTAGCTGGTGTTAAAATTCAAATCACACTAGAATGACCTTCAACCTAAATGACTAAGCAGGCATGGAAACTTTCCCTATAAATAATTTCCAAAATGAGTTTATAGAAAGTGGATATGATGCTTAGCTGATGGGAGCTACTCTTTTAGTGTGTTAATCTGTAGCGACTCTTTTAGTGTGTTAATCTGCCAAAACCACCTCTTTTAATAAAATTCACTTGAAAACTCAATATTTGAGATATGCTATTCTTACGAATACATATTATAATCTATCCCAAACACTGTTCTTGGACATGATGGGTAACATAAAAACAAGAAAGAGGGGAACTGCCAAGCCTTTTCTTTTAGACCTAAGACTACTAAGTGCATACCTTCAAAAGGTTTTACCAAAAGAAATTTTTGAATAGGGCTAATCCTTACAAATGATAGTCTTTCAAACGAAACATTTACAAGAATGATGACCAAAAAAGGTCAAGCAAATGTTTTAGAAAACCAGCCGACAGAGGTTACAACCTCTGTTATCGAGCCCACTGCTCCTGGTGCCCACAGTGACCTTTTAAATACATGGTTCCTAATTCCCCATTTTTTATTGTTCCTTGTTAAACCACACATTATACACACACACACATATAGGGAATAGTTAGAATGAGAACCGTCCCGAGTTGAAAAAACTCGTAGGAACTCGTCTTTTTTAAATACCTTTTTAGGGAAAAAAATTTCAGGAAGGCACTTTTTACGAGATGGATGACTCACAAAATGGTTTTCGTAGATTCATTTACACCTCGGTAATTAATTTTTATGGGTCGAGAAAAAACTGGCTCATAATTTTTTTTGGTTTTTTTTTTTCAGATGCTTTAGTTACATATTACTATACCTTTGTGAAAATTGGTTGAAAAACTCACACGAGAAGTGGGTTCTTATCAATTCTTTCAACTCGGAGGAGTTTTCATCTGAACCGGATCCTATATACATATATATATATATATATATATACATATATATATATATAGATATATATATATACATATAGGGAGAGGATCATGAGAAAACTAGATATAAATGAGAAAACTAGAAAACTAACTAAAAAAGCCAAAAAAAAATCATAAAAACATACAAATTTTTTTTTACATTTTTTTATAAAAAATCGCTGCATTTTATGTATAAAAAAAACTTTTTTTCAAAAAAAAAAACTTGAACTACACGTGTGCACTATATGTGTACTATACATGTGCATTATATGTTTATGTTGCACATGTGCATTATATGTTTTTTTTAAATTTTTTTTTTGAAAATTTTTTTTATATAACATATATAGCGAATTTTAATAAAAAATCAAAAAAAAAATTGATATGTTTATTTTGGCTTTTTTAGTTAGTTTTTTGGTTTTCTTATTTAAACTAGTTTTCCATCAATCCATCCCCTATATATATAAAATATATATATATATATATATATATTTATAATGTTCATTATCTATTACTTATATGTATATAAGAGAGAGAAATTAGAGATGTTGAAAGTTTAAGAGTTTTTTTTACTTATATAGCTTAAGGACAATAATAAAAGGCATAATTAAACTAAATACATCCCCTAAATGTTAAAAGCAATCTACAACATTTGGGCGGTGAAACCCTGAACCTTAAATTCATTTCAAAATACAAAATCTTTTCTTCCTACAATCCTCCTCACTTTCTCTCTAAGGCTCAAATACCACCTAATCTTCTTCCTTGGAAGTTTTCTATATTCTGTAAAAAGGGAGAGAGAGGGAGAGAGCGAAAGGAGGACAGCAAAGATCGATGATTAAAGGGTGCTGGCCACCATATCCCAGGAATTATTTTTTATGGTGAAAAGGGAAAATGGTGGTGGATTTTGGCGTGACTGAAGGCGGCAGACGGCGGCGGTGCTTTAACCAAGTGGAAGATGGTGAAGGTGGTATTGGTCTCAAGATGAACGATGACGGAGAGAGGGGTTAATTTAGGGTTTATCTGACGGTGGTTCAAGGCAAAGACGAAGGTAGTCTTAGCGGCGGCTTCATGGATGCATGTCTCCGATGATAAGTTATTTGGTAAATTTTTTTATGCAAAATGTTCCATTAAATTACTCAGATTTTTCGTAACACCTTGTGTAGTTAGGAGTCTATGGAAGGGGTTTTTCATCACATTGTGCGGAGCTTTGCCTGCATCTATTTCAATAAAGGGCATAAGCTACATGGTGACTTGACTCACAATTTCATATTCCGCATTTATGCTAAACGGGGCATTGAACTTCTTACAATACTGATTATAAGTGTAAACACACATGGAGCCCCTGTTTTTGTTTTCCTTATAAACTACGATAATAGACGAATTATCTAACTAGGCCTTGTTATTTACTTTGTTGAAAGTATTCTCTTGTTTTTTCAATACATACATATATATATATATATATATATATATATATATATATATATATATATATATATATATATATGGAGAAGAATCCATTAGGAACCACCCTTTATTGCGAGAACCACGAAAACCAATGTGAACACAACCAAAGATACCTAAAAAATCTAAAAAACACAAAAAAAATTAATATTTTTATAAAAAAGTCCCTAATTTTCGTCATTAAAAAAATTGTATTTTTTAAAGTAGCACTTTTTTATAAAAAGTATTAAAAAATAAAAAAAATTGTGTGTTTTTTAGGTTTTTGAGGGGTTTAGTTTTTAGCATTTAACTTGGGGAGGATGGGGGGATTAGGTTTTTTGGGGTTTTTTGGTAAGGTATATGTTTTTTTTTTTTTTTTTTTTGGGGGGGGGGGGGGGGGATGGGGGTTTAGCTTTTTGGGTGGTGGTGGAGTGGGTGTTTAGGTTTTGGGTGGTGGTGTAATGGGATTATTTTGTTGTGTTCACATTGGCTCCTGCGGTTCTCGCAATAAAGGTGGTTCTCGCATGAACTCTACCCTATATATATATATACACACACACACATAGGGGATGGATCATGAGAAAACTAGTTTAAATGAGAAAACCAAAAAAACCAACTAAAAAAGTCTAGAAAGCGTATCAATTTTTTTAATAAAAATCGCTATAGATAATATATAAAAAAACTTTTTCCCAAAAAAACAAAGTTGTACTGCACATGTGTATTAATAAGAAAAAGTCTAAACCACCTACCCCACCCTCCAAAAACCTAAATCCACCATCTCACCAAAACCCTAACACCCCCCCACTCACACACACCCCAAAAAACCTAAACCCTCTACCCCCACTCACCCAAAACAACGTAAAACTAAACCCTAAACGTAAACCCCCAAAAATCTAACCCCCCCCCCCCACCCGCACCCCCCAAAACCTTAAACCCCTCTCACCCAACACCCAATACCCAAAAACCTAATCCTAATCCTAACTACGAATCTGTTTTTGTAGTTGCCTTTTGCTGGTGATTCTGATATGATTACGATCTATTGGACAATATCATTATGAAGACATTGGAAAGATGCATCCCAGTAACATGTAATAATTTTCATCGGTATCTTATTTATATGTAATAAATCTGAGTTCCTGAAGTTTTTAATCTTCTCACTCTCTCAATTTTTTTTAAATTTTATTGATCCTTATTTAAATTGTTCATTTTTTGGACATAATTTAGCTTAAGACATTCGTAAGTTGGTGCTGGTGGATATGTTTTCCTGTTTGTTTAATCATGAGGTTATTCTCAAATTAAGGATCCCATATATAAGTTGCAAGTTGTTGGTTTGCTGGTTTGCTTTTGTGTGTGTTGTTTTGTGGTGCAACTGGTTCATTGCCGGGAGTTCGTTGCTGGGGGTTCGTTGCCGGGGTTAGGTCTATTGGCGTGTGTTTGGTGCGTTGCGCCTTTTTGTTTAGTGGTGTTCCAATCGGTTCCGTTTCGGGTATCTTTTGGTGTGGTTTAAGTGGTTTCCTTTTCTTGGGTGGGTTGTGGTATACAAAGCGCACTTCGTATAGAGTTTTCTAAGGTTGTTATCTACATTGGAATTAGACATTTGCTACTCATTCAGGTTTCCTCTGACATAATACACATGTCAAAGGTGTGTGTTTGCTAGCAGGTTGTGGTTCTTGCCTAATCGTCTAGCTATTGACCTGAGGTTGTTATGTACATTGGAATTAGGCACTTTTACTTCATTAACAAGCCACCATCAGAGTGCTCACAACCAATAGTGAGGCAATAGCATGGGGCAAAGGGCTGCAATTTCTTTGTTAATATTGCAGGTCAATGCTTTGGAGGTCATTTTCTGTCTTGTAAACTATACTCGATAACACATGTAAGCTATTGATTCGAAGGGAAAAATGGTACTTAGCGTAATGTTTTTTTTGCTTGCACATACACTATAGTTGATATTTATCTTTTTCTGCTCTTCAAATGGCTTCCCACTACCCACTAAAGGCTCCGGCAAACCTAGGGTTTCAAGAGGACAATAGATCTAAAGCCTAGGTTCGTGAAATCGGATACTGAGGGCTTCTTCTTGATCGAAAGCCCTATGGTCTCTATCTTTCAGTATAGTGGACATAATTTTTTGCAAATGAAATTGGGGTTATTTACATGCATATTAAGGATAAAAATGTGAGCCTCATTTTTAAACCAATTTTGTGTCCTGTGTGTATTGTTTGCTATACTGTCCGTATTTTTGCAACTCTGTTACTTTTAATTGTTGTAGGTCCCCTTAGTCCTATGGGTCTTCATGAATTGTTTATCTAATCTAGAGTGTGGAATCCTCTAAATCAGATTGTCACAGAAAGGTGTAGAAGCAGATTAATGTAAAACTGAACACTGTGATCTTTATTGATTATTCAAAACAATTAACCTAAGATCCTAGCACTCAAGAATTCGTCCCACACTATGTCATGAATTATATCTCTCTCTAAACTCTCTGTAAACTGATTTTAAATGCTTAACCCTAACCGTAATGCATAACATTGTTTATATAGCACAAGACATGCATTCTGGGTTGGTTTCACACAGACCTGTGAATTGGACAGGCCCAATTCGCCTACCATTCCCCCAATGAATGTTTGGTTTGGCCCAATAACTCTAAACTCACTAATACAAAGCTAAACCCGCCAACCATTTATCATTTCACTAATTACAAGATGTCCAAAGACCTGAATCTAAAAGTTGTTGTCACAAACATGCACCAACAGACTCCCCCTTGACAATAGCTTCATTAAACAACTTTGTCTTCAGTCATCTTGCATTCTTCACGTAATCATTCATCGTCTTTGGTCTTTGGATAGCTTCAGCTTCAATAGCTTCTATCAGCAACAGACTCCCCCTAAGCTAATGCATCCAATCACCAAATCTTCTAAATCGTTAGCGATTGAGTAAACTCCAGTTCAGCATTTGCATAGCAATCTTCAAACTCTTCAACTTTGTCAACAATGTAGAAAGGAGGTTTCTACCGTGCATCCAATCAGACTCCTCTTCATTAAACTTCATAGCAACTCATCACTTTACTTCACTTTGCTTCACAAGAAAAAATTGCAACTATCTGTATACAAAACAAACATCTCGAGAACCATAAGAATTTTTCAACACAAGTTAACAAATTATTATTAATCAAGAGATGCAACAGATTAAGCAATTTTCCATTCAACACCAATACTCAAAAATTTTCAATACCACTAGAACCTGCAAGGTTAAAAATTTTGAACTCATCTCCTAACACTATCTCCCCTTTAGGTAATAATTCCTCCAAGAACAACAATTTTCCGTACATTAAGAATTTTAAGGAAAAAGGAAATCCTTTTGGATTTTTGTATTTTTTCTACAAGCAAATAAATAACACAAAGATAAACACTTTGTTTTTTTGTGAGAATCACTAGTTAAGAAGATTATATCAGTCTAACCAAACTGTTTCACACTTTCAGTTCATTTTTTCCTTTAATTTTCATGAAAAGCAGTTCAAAACACATGAACATTTGAAGTACCTTTACCTAGTGATATGTTAAAGTAATTTTATACTGATATACTAGTGTGTCCCACTTCAGGACATATCCCACGATCAAGGTATGCACAAATATTCATCGTAGTAGGTGAGTATACCGAAATTCATCCTTTTTTATTTACAACGTTAGATAATTGGTGATCAGGTCAGTACTTCCGTACAACAAAGAGACCAATATCCAACGAGGGTTAAGATAAATACCACAGATTTTGGTACGATTTCTGCATTTTGCACATATGAATGACTCTTTAGGAGAGCTTCTTTAATTTCTATGATTTGGCATTTTTAGCTCTTTGAAGATATCCTGGTTGTTGTGACAACTGGCAACTTTCGGGTAATTTCCGTACAATTAAGCTATTAATTTAATCATGCAATTATATGTTAAAACGCTATGTTCTGCTAGATTAAATCTTGTATATCTGAAAATGTCATGAATTACATTTAAATAGTGCATATTATTCATTTTGATCACCACGCCTGAAAACAGTTAGACAATGTACTACAACAACTAGTAGACTTGCCGGTTAGACTAGCTGTGTCAACACTAGTCCAGTACTCAGCTTAACGACAGTTCTAAGACATAGATAGAAGTCCAATAGCAATTACAAATTAAATCCTATAATGGAAAACAAGGATTTGTGATAACACCTTCCGGAAATAGTATAAGCCCTAAAAAGTGTCCGAACCGGGCAATAAATAACTAATTCAGTAAAAATTCAGCATTTTAACTTCTTACTAACCAACGTAATGTCCATAAATAAGTCCAAACAACTTAAAACACTTACAAAAATATTGGGAATGCAATGGTGATTCAAAAACAAGTAATACCATACAAAGTTCATCACTTGAAAAATAAACGATCCGATAACGAAACGACCACCCGAACACTACTAGAAGCATCTAGTGAACTAGTTAACAATATTTTGGCATCATACGACTTATGAAGGTCACCCGACACTTTGTTTCACCCTAAATCCTTAATACACTAAACACCCCTAACTAAACACCCTAAATCCTAACTAAACAAACTAACTACCATTATAACTCAACCTAGACCACCCCCCCCCCCCCCTCATTTGGAAGGTCAATAAGGGGCCCCATAAGCCCCCAAGTTGTCTAGTGATATGGATTATGGTATGGTGGTTAATAAGGATGTTTAGTGGAAGAAGATCTTGAGCTAGATTATATGTCCACCCTAACCCAACATTATCCTCATTCACCCAACACCAAAAATTCAAAACCAAACTCCTTCTTCTCCTTCCTCTTGTTCACGGCCCAAGCACCATCAAACCACCTCCATTTTCAAGCAACTTTCAATCCATTCCAAGCTTATACAAGGGTGTCTCAAGATGGATTAAGAAGGTATCAAGTGCTAGAAGTTGAAGGACCACTCTTGGAAGCTTTTATCCACCTAGTTCATCTCATCTTCATCATCTAGTTTCATTTGCCACTTCCCTAGCCACAAGAGCTAATTGTAAGCCTCTTAAACCTTGTTTTAACTCATGTTATTAGTAGTAGTATGATGTACAAGTTAAATCCATCTAAAAGACTCATACTAAAAAGATAAACACATGAAGAACCCTTGAAATCTAAAGAAAACCAACATAGTCTTGAAGTGTAATAATATTGTGTATGATTATTTTGTGCTTATCTTGATGCTCATCATGTGTGGACTTGTTAAAAGTAAGGATCTAACAAGTATATTCATGGATCTTGAAAGATCCATGAAGAACAAGGAAGATGAACTTGGTTTACTAGAAAGATGAACATGTTAAGTACTTAAAACAACATAAACATGTATTTTAAACCTTTTAAGAAGTTGTATAAACAAGTTGTTAAAGATGAATTTCTACAAAAGTTGTGTAGTTAGTGTTTTTGAAGTTAAACAAACATGTTAAACCTACATTTAAAAGACTACATATTTTTATGAAAATATGAGTTCATCATAATGTGAAAAGTGTATGTATGAGGTTGTTTAAATTTATAGAAATTATTGGGTTTTATCAAGTGAGTTTTGTGAAGATTAAACACATGTTTTAGACATGGGAAAACTCCTAAATCTAGGGGAAACTATAGCCAAATTTTTATAAAAATTCAACACTTAGAAAAATATAAAGTTTACTACTAAACTTTTGATTTTTAGATTTTTAAATAAATTAAACATGGTCATACCCTATTTTTATATAAAAATACAAGTTAAGAAAATAAAGATTTCTTAAAGTATAAAAACAAGTATAAATATATATTTAGGAAATTATATACTTAGAAGCCACCAAGTATTTGTGTGCTATGTGTATACTAAGTGTATTATATGGTAGTAGACAAATTAGGGCATTCAAAACAATAAATACTCCCAATGGAGTGTAAACACACATACCTTCAAAATACCAAGAAAAATACCAAGGAAGATTACACACAAAAATGCCCATACATGGGTACATGGACTATATACAACAAAAAATATATATAAACTTATATATATTTCTTGATTTATATGGACTTGGACAATTGGATGGACTTATACACAAAATATATATATATTTAACAAGATTGGTAGATATATATATATTTCATACAAGCCTTAAAAATATATTATTTTTAAGAAAACTAATTTCTGGAAAATATAAAAATTACTATAAATGATTTTTGTCACTTAATGGGAAATACATGAACAATAATACATAAATACATGTATACTTGCCTAAGTATACATCTGGTGAATAACAAATATACTTAAACTAAAAATAATGTTGGAAATATTATTTTACAAAGTATGCATATTTATTTTGGAAAAATAAATATAACTAAACATATACTTTGACTTTATCAAAGAAGTATAACACAAGGATACTTGGAAAAGTATAAGTACACAAATACAAGTATAAGTGAAAAGTCATATTATTTTTCACAACACATCTTAACTTGGAAAATATATATTTATTTAAGAATAAATATAACTTGGGCTAGGCCCAATAACATAAAGACATGGGCTAGGCCAATGACACAAAGACATGGGCTAGGCCCAATGACACAAAGGCATGAGTTAGGCCCAAATACACAAAGACATGGGCTCGGCCCAATGACATGGGCTCGGCCCAATGACATGGGCTCGGCCCAATGACATGGGCTCAGCCCAATGACACACGTGCTAGGCACGAGGACAAGGAACGGGCGATGTCGTTCACACACAATTCAAGACTCGATAACAAAATACATATTAACAAGACAAGGAATAATTAATCAAGAACATAACTAAGAACAATTAACACAAGATGGGAACTTGTACATAGAACGAGCATAGACTTAAGTGTCTAATGGAATTTAGAACACTTGTAGGTTTCGGTTCGAGACCAAGAGAACACTTGTGAGTTACACGAAAACACAAGGAACGCAAATCCGTGAGTTCCTGTCCCCCTTTCCTTTTAAACGTTTTCGGTTTTATAATATTCGGGGGAAATACATGTTAAGGCATATGGTATGTTAGTTATGGAGTTAGACGATAACAAGATCAATGTGCGTAAGTAGGATTGATAACAATATAACATTAGTAACCATTAATCACTTAGTGACCAATGTGCAAAAGGTGTAGATCTATTGAGCTTGAGGCACGCTCCACTCCTAGTTGTATACCATGGAGTGCTTTTGTGATCCCAATTGAGAACAAAGTGTCTCGGTTTGGTTATTTACTTACGGCGCATGGTATCGGAGGGCTCGCTACCCACTGATAGATCCTTAATTCCATAATTATTTTACATACCTGGATTTCAATATTGGATTACAATTATGACAACTTATTCGAAAACAAAACTACATGAACTCGCTCAACTTTTGTTGATTTTTCAAACTACATGTATTTCAGGAAACAAGGCGTAACTGGTGATGGATTCTCACGAGATACAACGATGGCCGCGTTTGGAGGATTTGCCTCATATATCCCTTCCTCGTTTGGGCATATAGGGGTCAAAACCTCGATTTAATCTACGATTATAATAAACATATTTTGGTGATGTAACTTAACTAAATATTGTTTTGGATAACTTATGAAACTTGTTGGAAACTTTTAAACTTTGAATTTGAATTTATGTAACTCATGGCATTGTTGTTGGTTATGGTTATGTTTACACGATTGATTGCAATGATTACCGTTAAGTCACACGTTGCGCTTCCGCTATGACCAGGGTGTGACAGATTGGTATCAGAGCTTCGATTGTAGTGAACCGGGGACAAACTTTTACTAAGTTTGGTATACAATCACCAGGGTCTCTCACATGAAAACAAAGTCTATAACATTACAAAACTGTTTTCAAGTATATGACAAAAGTATTACTAAATGTCACGATAACATGAGGATCTATCACACGAGCTCAACTGTAGGAAAAGAACAAAATTTATTCCTGCTTAGCCTATAATTGGTAGACACAAAACATTAAGATTACACATGAAACCAAAGAACAAATTGCATGAGGATTGATGATTAATATAAAGTATATCATAAGTAATTATTAATTACTAACCCATATGTTTATACATTGTACGGATTGTATTTGCCAGGACCATGTCTTCTTCTTCTTCTTACAAGGAGGATCCGATGGAGTACCTATTTGACGATGGATACGGTACCTCAGAAGGATGCGGCTATTCATGAGGTCTCCGATGATGAGGACCTCGACGATTATTAGCCTTTTGCTTTACCCGATCATCACATGGAAGACGATCAGGAGCACCCGCACGACATGGAGGATGATGTGCTAGCTATCCCTCAGCCCCAGCACGACGTGGCCATCCATGGTCACCCCGAGGAAGAGCACCTGGTTGTGCACCTAGTCGCACCACTAGCTGTCATTCCACCTGTCATCAAGCTGGACGATGACGAGGATGATGTCATACCCGTCTTCCATGTTGACCATTTAGATGACGAGTTAAGAGACGGCGAGGTCGTTGATGAGCTAGCCATACTTGAGCTACCCCCACCTGTCATCCCTGTTATTGACCTATCATCTTCATCTTCTGACTCTGACGATGGACACTTGTCTGATGATGCTATGTCTGCAGTACCAGCCACACCCTCGCCAGTTCACTCACCCGACACTGTGTTACCTCCACCCTTTGTACCTCTGCATGCCTCTGTCGGCCCGTCTCATGCTAGCATTCCTGCTCCTATGTTTACCCCATTCTTTGGACCCCCACGTCACTACTCATTGAGCGGTACACCCCGACCCTACGAGCAGCCACCCCCACTTTTCAAGGGAGGATCCTCATACCATCTCGTTCATGCCCCACATGCTACCGGATCATCTCATTGGGCCGGACCCCCATCCCCTACTGCACCACCGATGTATGCTTCATACCCTTCGCCACCCCGTTACCGCATATATCCCCCTTCTCCTCCACCGGGCATCAGTCCCTCAGACCCTTACCATCCCTCTCACTTCCCTCCTGTCCCTTTGGACGAGAGAATGACGTCACATGATCTTCAGTTATCCAGGATCTATCGGAGGATTTATGAGCTCCAAACCCAGCGTGACACCCGTACCACTTTCAGTGCTCCACCACCTCCACCACCTTCATCACCACCCAACCCCCTCCATCATACCCACCACCATCACCACCACCAGTACCATCTTCACCACCACCATCGACTCCACTACCTCAGTGTCCCTATCACCACCGCAGATGCCCATATAAGGCACGTATGTGTGAGTGGGAGCGTATCCATGCTGCCGCTGTTCACCGTGTCTTTGGGATAGAGGAGGAGTTGGCCTACCACCGCAGTTTGCTCCATAGGTCACCATCCCCTCCACCCCCGCCATCTTAGTAGTTTAGTACTAGCAATCTTTTGGGACCAGCCCCAACTTTTGTGGATCTAGCTTCCGAAGATTCAGACCAGAAGATCCAATTTTCGTGACGACTAGAGACGAAGATTCAATGGAGAAGAAAATTTTACTTTTATATTTAGAAAACTTGTACTGACTGGGGCTATGTAACCCCAATTCCTTTTAATTCTCCAGAACAAATCTACTAAGTTGTCATTATGTATGAAAGTGTATTTTCTTTATTTTACATTGTATTTTATTTATGTCATGGTTGGTATTATTGTGATGTGGTGATGTGTTGGTTGATATTGTGATGTATTGGTAGATATTATGATATGTGGTTGATATTGTGATGTGACGTGGTTGATATTATTGTGATGTGGTGATACGTCGTGGTTTATTTTATGTTGTTGTTGTGGACGATGTTTATTTATTATACCATGGTGTGCATGTACGTTAGATATTGCATAATGGTTGCGATGATTGGTTTATTCTTGCATGTTCGCGATCGTGTGTTGTAAGCCATATACACGACTTCTTACCCCTTATCCGGCGTGATGCTTTCTTATATACTCGACAAAAAAAAAATAAACAAACAAAATTTTTGTAATATTTTTTTATAATAATAAATGTTTCTTTCATTATTAAACAATCGTCTAATTACAATCGATATTTCGTACTAGAAGACGATGCCTCCACACCGAAGAAGTATCAACAACGACCTGCTCCCAACAACCCAAGCAGAGCTGAACGAGCGCATATCTCAGGCCATTACGCAGCACGAGGCCAACCACACTAAACATAGCGGTGGAACCGGAGGTTCACCTGGAACCAACCCACCCACCGGTAATCTTTGGTTATTCATATAACCATGTGACACTCTCGTTTATTCTATTCGTGCTTTGAGTCTCATTCTTGAGTTGGTACATCTAAATTGTTTCAGGTTGCACTTACAAGCAGTTTTTGCACTGCAAGCCTCTAAACTTCGATGGTACCGGCGGTGCTGTTTCATTCGTGCGCTGGACCGAAAAGACCAACTCGGTCATACGAAAGAGCAAGTGCCCTGCTGAACAAAGAGTCACTTATGTCACTGGACTCTTCATTGATGGAGCGATATCTTGATGGAACCTCCAGGTTCAGACCAAAGGAGACGATGCTGCATATGGTCTGACCTGAGAGGAGTTGAAAGAGATTATGAGGAAAAGGTATTGATCGAGGTCCAAAATTCAAAAGCTGGAAACGGAGTTCTGGAATCTTAAGATGATTGGCTCAGACATCGCGGGATATGTTCAAAGGTTTCATGATTTGTCACGAGTGGTTCCTTATTTGGTGGAACCGGAATTCAAAAGGATTGAAAGATTCATATGGGGACTCGCCCCTGAAATTCTGAGTATGGTGACTTCATCGAAACCGACTGAAATTGGGGAAGCGATTGAGTTAGCTGTGAGCCTTACTGAAGAGGTTGTGCGTCAAAAGAAACTACCGAAACTTGGGGAAATCAAGAAAGAAACTACTGTGGAGACTACGGACTCCAACAAAAGGAAGTTTTCCCACTTTAAGAAAGGTACTCGTGGTAACAACAATAACAAGAGCAAGAGAAAAGCGCCAAGGGAAAATAAAGTAGCAAAAGCTTATGCCGCCACCACACCAAACAATGCCGAGAGGAAGCCTTATGGTGGTGACGCACCAAAATGTCCCAAATGCCCTTTCCACCATTATGGGGAATGCCGAGGCTCCAAATGCGGCAAGTGTGGAAGGTTTGGGCATACTACCACTGCATGTCGAGGAACAACTGATTGATGCTATAACTGTGGTGACAAAGGGCACTTCAAGAAGGATTGCTCAAAAGGAAATCAAGCTCGGGGGAGAGCTTTTGTGCTTAGAGCTAAGGACGCACGCGAGGACCTGAATGTGGTCACCGGTACATTCCCTATAAACAACCACTTTGCATCTAAACTTTTTGATACCAGGGCAGATTTTAGTTTTATTTTCTGAGGAATTTAGGGATATACTTGGGGTGGAATCGAGTAAATTAGACATTCCTTACTCGATTGAACTAGCTGACGGAAAATTGGCAGAATCGAGTGAAGTTATAAGGAAATGTACCTTGGAACTAGGTGAACGAAAGTTCGACATAGATCTCTTACCGGTTCAGTTAGGTAGTTTCGATGTCATTATCGGCATGGATTGGCTATTCGATACCGAGCTGAAGTCTTATGTCACGAAAGATCATTCGTATTCCACTACCAAGCGGAGAAATTTGATGGTCCACGGGAAAAGCAAAACACGCACTATGGATAATAAATTGCATGAAAGCCCAAAAGTGCTTAAGGTAAGGTTGCATAGCTTTCCTAGCACATGTTGTCTACAAGAAGTCCGATGAGCCTAAGCTTAAAGATATTCCGATCGTGAAGGAATTCCCTGAAGTTTTTCCTGAAGACTTACTGAGATTGCCACCTCAACGACAAGTCGAGTTCTGCATCGACTTGGTACCGGGAGCCGCGCTTGTAGCCAAGTCTCGATATCAACTAGCACCTTCTGAAATGCAATAATTATCTACACAACTTCAAGAGTTGCTAGATAAAGGATTCATTAGACCGAGCTTTTCTCCTTGGGGAGCTCCGGTCTTATTCGTTAAGAAAAAGGACGGAACGTTCAGAATGTGTATCGATTACCGAGAGTTGAATAAGCTTACTATCAAGAATCGGTATCCACTACCAGAATTGATGACTTGTTTGATCAACTACAAGGTTCGAGCTTCTATTCCAAGATAGACTTAAGGTCTGGATATCACCAATTGTCGGATACAAGAAGAAAACATACCAAAAAACGGCTTTTAGGACTCGTTATGGTCATTATGAGTTTCTTGTAATGACATTCGGCCTAACAAATGCACCGACGGTCTTTATGGATTTAATGAATTACTTGTGCAAGCCGTATCTCGACAAGTTCGTGATAGCATTCATTGATGACATCTTAATATATTCACGATCGAAGAAAGAGCACGAGCAACATTTGAGGACCATTTTGGAACTTCTAAAGATGGAGAAACTCTATGCTAAATTTTCAAAGTGCGAATTTTGGATTCACGAAGTACAATTTCTTGGACACGTGGTGAACGAGAAAGGTATTCATGTGGACCCGTCAAAGATTGAAGCGATTAAGAATTGGGAAGCGCCCAAGACCCCAACCGAAGTTCGACAATTTCTAGGATTAGCGGGCTATTACCGGAGATTTATTGAGAACTTTTCTAAAGTTGCTAAACCGCTAACATCTCTCATGCAAAAAGACACGAAGTTTGTTTGGGATGAAAAACAAGAAGAGGCATTTCAACTCTTAAAGGATAAGCTATGTGATGCACCAATCTTATCACATCCTGACGGTACCGATGACTTCGTGGTGTACTGTGATGCTTCGCATCAAGGTTTAAGTTGCGTGCTTATGCAACGAGAAAAAGTCATCGCGTATGCGTCACGCCAATTGAAGGTTCATGAGAAAAACTATACCACGCATGACCTCGAGTTAGGTGTCGTAGTATTTGCTTTGAAGATTTGGCGACATTATCTCTATGGTACTCAATGTACTATATTTACGGATCACAAAAGTCTTCAACATATATTTAATCAGAAGGAATTAAATATGCGTCAACGGCGTTGGGTTGAATTGTTGAATGACTATGATTGCACGATCAAGTATCATACGGGCAAGGCGAACGTTGTAGCGGACGCCGTGAGCCGCAAAGAACGATTCAAGACATTAAGAGTACGAGCCTTGGAGATGACAATTCAGACAAACTTTGCGACCCTTGTGCGTGAGGCACAGCAAGAAGCTTTAGAACCAGAAAACATTCCAGCAGAATCTTTACGAGGAATGGAGAAACAAATGGAACCAAACAAGGATGGAACTTTATATTTCATGGGAAGATTCTGGATTCCCTATGTTGGGGATTTACGAGATTTGGTACTGGACGAGGCACACAAGTCAAATTACTCAATTCATCCGGGATCGGATAAGATGTATCAAGACTTGAAGGAGTAATACTGGTGGCCTAATCTCAAGGCAGACATTGCAACCTATGTTGTAAATGCCTGACTTGTGCGAAGGTTAAGGCCGAATACCAGAAACCATCTGGAATATTACAACAACCCGAGATTCCTGTTTGGAAGTGGGAACAGATATCAATGGATTTTATAACAAAGCTCCCACGAACCTCTCGAGGACATGACATGATTTGGGTGATTATAGATCGGTTAACCAAGTCGGCTCACTTCTTACCGATTAGGGAGAAGGATAGTACTGAGAATCTAGCTGAGCTTTATCATAAGGAAATTGTGGCACGTCACGGAGTGCCAGTCTCCATAATCTCAGACCGAGATGGTCGCTTTGTGTCGCGGATATGGCAGTCATTTCAAGCTTCGTTTTGATCTCGTCTAGATCTAAGCATAGCGTTTCATCCGCAGACTGATGGTAAAAGCGAGCAAACCATCCAAGCTTTAGAGGACATGCTTTGCGCTTGTGTGATGGACTTAGGCGAAAACTGGGATACTCATTTACCATTGGTAGAGTTCTCCTACAATAACAGCTACCACACTAGCATTAAAGCCGCACCATTCAAAGTACTCTATGGACGCAAGTGCCGATCACCGCTATGTTGGGTGGAAGTTGGTGACAAACAACTCATTGGTCCCGAATTAGTCTAAGAAACCACCGGCAAGATATTCAAAATCCGCGAGCGTATTAAGGCAGCTCGTGATCGACAAAAGAGCTACGCGGACAAAAGACGTAAACCATTGTCCTTCAAGGTCGGAGACAAGGTTTTATTGAAAGTCTCGCCTTGGAAGGCCGTAGCTAGATTTGGTACGCGTGGAAAGCTTAAACCATGAAACATTAGACCCTTCGAAATTCTAGCAAAGGTCGGTACTATTGCATACAAGCTAAAATTACCCGAGGAACTCAATAATGTGCATGACACATTCCATGTGTCTAACCTCAAAAAGAGTCCAACTAAAGAGACATTCATCAACCCGGCGGATGAGATCCATATAGACGACAAGCTCCAATTCACCGAAGAACCTGTTGAGGTTATGGACTGGAAGGTCCAGAAAACACGGAGAAGTCGTATCAAGCTAGTCAAAGTTCGTTGGAACTCTCGACACGAACCCGAGTATACTTGGGAACGTGAAGATAAACACTTTGTTTTTTTGTGAGAATTACTGGTTAAGAAGATTATATCAGCCTAACCAAACTGTTTCACACTTTCAATTCATTATTTCCTTTAATTTTCATGAAAAGCAGTTCAAGACGATTACCAGTATTGTTTATCCACTTAAAAAAAACACATGAACATTTCAAGTACCTTTACCCAGTGATATGTTAAAGTAATTTTATACCGATATACTAGTGTGTCCCACTTCAGGACATATCCCCACGATCAAGGTATGCACAAAGATTCATCGTAGTAGGCGAGTATACCGAAATTCATCCTTTTTTATTTACAACGTTAGATAAGTGGTGATCAGGTCAGTACTTCCGTACAGCAAAGAAACCAATTTCCAACGAGGGTTAAGACAAATACCACAGATTTTGGAATGATTTCTGCATTTTGCACATATGAATGACTCTCTAGGAGAGCTTCTTAAATTTCTAGGATTTGGCATTTTTAGCTCTTTTATGATATCCTGGTTGTTGTGACAACTGGCAACTTTCGGGTAATTTCCGTACAATTAAGCTATTAATTTAATCATGCAATTATATGATAAAACGCCATGTTCTGCTAGATTACATCTTGTATATCTGAAAATCTCATGAATTACATTTAAATAGTGCATATTATTCATTTTGATCACCACGCCTGAAACAGTTAGACGATGCACTACAACAACTAGTAGACTTGCCGGTTAGACTAGCTGTGACAACACTAGTCCAGTACAAAGCTTAACGACAGTTCTAGGACTTAGATAGAAGTCCAATAGCAATTACACATTAAATCCTATAATGGAAAACAAGGATTTGTGATAACACCTTCTGGAAATACTATAAGCCCTAAAAAGTGTCCGAACCGGACAATAAATAACTAATTCAGTAAAAATTCAGCATTTTAACTTGTTACTAACCAACGTAATGTCCAGAAATAAGTCCAAACAACTTAAAACACTTACAAAAATATTGGGAATGCAATCATGATTCAAAAACAAGTAATACAGTACAAAGTGCACCACTTGAAAAATAAACGATCAGATAACGAAACGACCACCCGAACACTACTAGAAGCATCTAGTGAAATAGTTAACAATATTTTGGCATCATACGACTTATGACGGTCACCCGACACTTTGTTTCACCCTAAATCCTTAATACACTAAACACCCCTAACTAAACACCCTAAATCCTAACTAAACTAACTAACTACCATTACAACTCAACCTAGACCCCCCCCCCCTCATTTGGACGGTCAACAAGGGGGCCACACAAGCCCCCAAGTTGTCTAGTGATATAGATTATGGTATGGTGGTTAATAAGGATGTTTAGTGGAAGAAGATCTTGAGCTAGATTATATGTCCACCCTAACCCAACATTATCCTCATTCACCCAACACCAAAAATTCAAAACCAAACTCCTTCTTCTTCCTCTTGTTCACGGCCCAAGCACCATCAAACCACCTCCATTTTCAAGCAACTTTCAATCCATTCCAAGCTTATACAAGGGTGTCTCAAGATGGATTAAGAAGGTATCAAGTGCTAGAAGTTGAAGGACCACTCTTGGAAGCTTTTATCCACCTAGTTCATCTCATCTTCATCATCTAGTTTCATTTGCCACTTCCCTGTTGTAAGCCTCTTGAACCTTGTTTTAACTTATTTTATTAGTAGTAGTTTGATGTACAAGTTAAATCCATCTAAAAGACTCATACTAAAAAGATGAACACATGAAGAACCCTTGAAATCTAAAGAAAACCAACATAGTCTTGAAGTGTAATAATACTGTGTATGATTATTTTGTGCTTAGCTTGATGCTCATCATGTGTGGACTTGTTAAAAGTAAGGATCTAACAAGTATATACATGGATCTTGAAAGATCCATGAAGAACAAGGATGTTGAACTTGGTTTACTAGAAAAATGAACATGTTAAGTGCTTAAAACAACATAAACATGGATTTTAAACTTTTTAAGAAGTTGTATGAACAAGTTGTTAAAGATGGATTTCTACAAAAGTTGTATAATTAGTGGATAATTAGTGTTTTTGAAGTACAACAAACATGTTAAACCTAGATTTAAAAGACTACATGTTTTTATGAAAATATGAATTCAACATCATGTGAAAAGTGTATGTATGAGGTTGTTTAAATTTATAGAAATTATTACGTTTGATCAAGTGAGTTTTGTGAAGATTAAGCACATGTTTTAGACATGGGAAAACTCCTAAATCTATGGAAAACTATGGCCAAATTTTTATAAAAATTCAACACTTAGAAAAAATATAAAGTTTACTACTAAACTTTTGATTTTTAGATGTTTAAATAAATTAAACATGGCCATACCCTATTTTCATATAAAAATATAAGTTAAGAAAATAAGGATTTCTTAAAGTATAAAAACAAGTAGAAGTATATATTAAGGAAAATATATATTTAGAAGTCACCAAGTATTTGTGTGCTATGTGTATACTAAGTGTATTATATGGTAGTAGACAAATTAGGGTATTCAAAACAATAAATACTCCCAATGGAGTATAAACACACATACCTTCAAAATACCAAGAAAAATACCAAGGAAGATTACACACAAAAATGCCCATACATGGGTACATGGACTAAATACAACAATATATATATATATATATATATATATATATATATATATATATATATATTTCTTGATTTATATGGACTTGGATAATTGGATGGACTTATACACAAAAATATATATATTTACCAAGATTGGTAGAAATATATATATTTCATACAAGCCTTAAAAATATATTATTTTAAAAAAAAACTAATTTCCGGAAAATATAAAAATTACTAGAAATGATTTTTGTCACTTAATGGGAAATACATGAACAATAATACATAAATACATGTATACTTGCCTAAGTATACCTTTGGTGAATAACAAATATACTTATACTAAAAATAATATTGGAAATATTATTTTACAAAGTATGCATATTTATTTTGGAAAAATAACTATAACTGAACATATACTTTGACTTGATCAAAGAAGTATAACACAAGGATACTTGGAAAAGTATAAGTATACAAATACAAGTATAAGTTAAAAATCATATTATTTTTAACAACCCATCTTAACTTGGAAAATATATATTTATTTAAGAATAAATATAACTTGGGCTAGGCCCAATAACATAAAGACATGGGCTAGGCCCAATGACACGAAGACATGGGCTAGGCCCAATGACACAAAGGCATGGGCTAGGCCCAAATACACAAAGACATGGGCTCGGCCCAGTGACACGCGTGCTATGCACGAGGACAAGGAACGGCCGATGCCGTTCACACACAATTCAAGACTCGATAACAAAATACATATTAACAAGACAAGGAATAATTAATCAAGAACACAACTAAGAACAATTAACACAAGATGGGAACTTGTACATAGAACGAGCATAGACTTAAGTGTCTAATGGAATTTAGAACACTTGTAGGTTTTGATTCGAGACCAAGAGGTTACAGGAAAACACATTTAACGCAAATCCATGAGTTCATGTCCCCCTTTCCTTTTAAACGTTTTTTGTTTTATAACATTCGGGGGAAATACATGTTAAGGCATATGGTATGTTAGTTATGGATTTAGAAGATAACAAGATCGATGTGTGTAAGTAGGATTGATAACAATATAACATTAGTAACCATTAATCACTTAATGACCAATGTGCAAAAGGTGTAGATCTCTTGAGCTTTAGGCACGCTCCACTCCTAGTTGTATACCAGGGAGTGCTTTTGTGATCCCAATTGAGAACAAAGTGTCTCGGTTTGGTTATTTACTTACGGCGCATAGTATCGGAGGGCTCGCTACCCACTGATAGATCCTTAAATTCCATAATTATTTTACATACCTGGATTTCAATATTGGATTACAATTATGACAACTTATTCGAAAACAAAATTACATGAACTCGCTCAACATTTGTTGATTTTTCAAACTACATGTATTTCAGGAAACAAGGCGTAACTGGTGATGGATTCTCGAAAGATACAATGATGGCCGCTTTTGGAGGATTTGCCTCATATATCCCTTCCTCGTTTGGGCATATAGGGGTCAAAACCTCGATTTAATCTACGATTATAATAAACATATTTTGGTGATGTAACTTAACTAAATATTGTTTTGGATAACTTATTAAACTTGTTGGAAACTTGTAAACTTTGAATTTGAATTTATGTAACTCATGGCATCGTTGTTGGTTATGGTTATGTTTACAGGATTGATTGCAATGATTACTGTTAAGTCACACGTTGCGCTTCCGATATGAGCAGGGTGTGACAGTTGTGCCTAGGTAAGCATATATCCGGATGCAGCAGAAGGACAACCCTGATACCCCGGATGAAATAACAGTATAAAGATCCAAAACTTCATATTTTGGCAATCTATCAACACAAGATTTAATGTTATAAAACCATACACCACTGATATGTTACCAACTCATACTCAATTCTTTATGTTTATATCATCATGGTAAGTTGATTATTTCATGTTTCTTGCCTACTGGTACATCAAATGCTGAAGCTTTTATCACACTTTGCCATGTAAATTCAATTCAGTGTGACATCTAACTTGCCGATGTACTATCATTTCTTCTTTTCCAACACAGTGATAACTCATTTTTTATTTTTTTATTTTTTATTTTTATGAATTTCTATTTTTTTATGTTTTTGATTTTTAAGAAAGCAGTAAACTATTTACAAAAGTCTTATGAAAAACTGGTCAGGATTCCTCGTCCCGTTGAGTTCTACTAGATGTTCAAATCGAGCCGTGTCAAAAGCTTTTGTATAAAGATCTGCCAGGTTATCTAGTGTGTCGACTCTATGCAGTTCAATCATTCATTTTCCAGCACAATCCCGTATAAAATGATGAAGAATGTCAATATGTTTTGTGCGACTGTGTTTTACGGGATTATTTGTTATGGAAATTGTGGAATTATTGTCTATCATAATAGGGGTGCGAGTGAAATTCAAACCGTAATTGCGCATCTGCTGTTGAATCCACAGAGCCTGAGAACAACAGCTACCCGCAGCAATGTATTCAGCTTCACACGAAAACGTAGACACACAGGCTTGTTTCTTGCACTGCCATGACACAAGTCTTCCCCCTAAGAACTGACAACCACCTGTGGTAGTTTTTCTGGTTGATTTGCATCCTCTGAAATCCGAATTAGTGTATACAATAAACTTCAAGTCACTATCAGCAGGGTACCATAACCCAGACTTAGGTTTTCCCTTCAAGTAACAAAGAATACGCTTCACCGCCTTCATATGTGACTCCTTTGGATTTGCTTGGTATCTGGCACACAGACATACGGCGAACATAATGTCTGGCATTAAAGCAGTAAGATACATCAACAATCCAATCATGGCCTTATATTAAGTTAGATCAATATCGTCCACCCTCTCAGCATCTAGACTAATGTTGTGAATTTTACAAATGGGTGTATTAAAAGTAGCGCAATCCTCCATCTTGAAACGAGTCAAAATGTCATACACATACTTCGTCTGATGAATAAAGATCCCATCCTTCTTTTGTTCAACATGCAACCCCAAGAAGAATGATAACTCACCCATTGCACTCATCTCGAACGTACCCTTCATCACCTCTTCAAACTCATGACACATGCTCTCATCAGATGAACCAAAAATGATATCATCGACGTATACCTGTACCAACAGAAAATCTTCCTTCTTCCTCTTAATGAAAAGTGTCAATCTAACCTCTTTCAAAACCATTCTTCAACAAATGAGCTGATAGTGTCTCATACCACGCCTTGGGTGCCTGATGCAATCCATACAATGCCTTATTCAACTTGTCTCGATCTGGATAGTTTGGATCACTAAACCCATCTGGTTATGAGACATACACCACTTCTTCGACTTTCCCGTAAAGAAATGCACTCTTCCCGTCTTGTTGGTAAACTTTATATCCCTTGAATGAGGTGAAAGCTAGGAACAAACGAATTGCTTCTAGCCTTGCCACTGGTGCAAACACTTCAGTATAATCAATCCCCTCTTGTTGATTGAACTCTTTCACCACTAACTGAGCCTTGTTCCTTGTTACGATCCCTTTGTCATCTTTCTTACACTTGAACACCCGATTGATGCCAATTTATTTCTCTCCCTCTGGTAAATCAACTAACTCCCAAACTTTCAACTTCTCAAACTGAGCTAGTTCCTCCTGCATAGCTTCCACCCATGAATTGTCCTTCAGAGCCATATGGATATTCTTCGGCTCCTCTTGAGAAATAAAACAGCTATACAAGCACTCGTTGATAATACCAGTCTTCTCAATCGTAGCATACATACTTGAACCTTCTACTATACTCCTCCTTGTCTGAACACCTGCATTCGGATCACCTATAATATTCTCAACTAGATGATCTTTTTTTGCTCGTGTAGTAGCAATGGCGTCAACTTCCAAGTTAGTCTCTAGATTTGTTCCACTCCCCCCCTGGACATTTTGATTAGCAAACGGATTAGTAAAGTCCTCCCCCTCAAGAGCTTCAGACTCACTGTCACTTGAATCCGCTACTTCTGCATTTGCATTTGAGGAAGGTCCTGGCACATCTGCACTTAGAACACTTGAACTCGGACTAAAAGAACTCTCATCTCCATCCCTAGTCAAGCTGTGAATTACCTCTAAATCACCTACACCGGAAAACTCAGGAATTTTAAAAGACTCAAAGCACAGATCATAATCACATAGGTTGGCTGGACCTGGGCTGGACTGTTTGGGCAAATATGTGATAATTTTAATATTAAAAACCGTTTCAATTTTACCATTAGTTTTATTAAAAACTCTTTTGTTTGGTGCACCGTCGACATAACCTATGAAAAATCCTTCGTTAGCGACTTCACCAAATTTTGGTTGGTTTTTATTTCTAATTATGGTGCATGGAAGCCCAAACGGTTCGAACCCTTCTAAATTTTGTTTACGGTTTCTCAAGAGTTCGTAACACATTTTGTTGTGTCTTTTAACCTTAAAACCCTATTCAGAACATAGCAAGCTGTATTCACAGCCTCTGCCCAAAAGATGACAGGAAGCTTAGAATCAGAAAGAATGGTCCCAACAACTTCACTTAACATCCTGTTTTTCTGTTCTGCCACTCCATTCTGTTTCGGTGTGTATGGAGCACTGAATTGATGCTCTATCCCTTGCGAAGACAGTACATATCCAGCAACCGATTCTTGAACTCCGTACGATTGTCGCTTCTAATGCGCTTGATTCTTGTCTCAAGAAGATTCTCCAACTTTGTAAAAAGATTGATCAACATTTATGTTGTCAGATCCTTTGTCACTAGAAAGAAAACCCAAGAAACACGAGAAAAGTCATCAGTAACAACTAAAAAATAATATTTTCCTCCAATACTCCTTACATTCACTGGAAATCCATGTGAAGTAATTCGAGTGGAGAAGCAATGGAATTCACGGTTTTAGACTTGTGAGGTTTTCTATCTTGCTTCCCTATTTACAAGGAAGACATTCGTCATCCACAGAAAACTTCTGCATAGGCACACCTTCCACTAACCATTTTTGATTATATAATTCATTTTACAATAGTGGATATGAGCCATGCGTCTATGCCATAACATCGACTCCGCCTCAGATGCTTTTGACAACAAGCATGTAGTCACCACTGAAGTATCATTTACGCTCATGTCCATGACATAGGTATCATTCTTCCTCGGTGCTCGAATAACTACCCAATCTTCAGGAATGATCAAACCCGGTTTTAATACCAATGCCTCAAACTTGGTAAAGTGGACAGAGTAACCCTTTTCACAGACTTGCGACACACTCATCAAATTGTGTTTGAGCTGCTCGACATAGTTAACTTTGTCCAATGTTATCTTCCCATTGGTCACTTTCCCTTGACCTGTTTTACTCCTGCAAAGTTCACGTAACCTCCATTTATTTCTTCAAAATCTTTCAGCAACCTCCTATCCCCCGTCATGTGCCTGGAGCAGCCACTGTCAACATAACACAAGTTGATCAGCCTCCTTAGCAGCTCCTACACAAACCAAAATAAATTTAGTTAGTTTGGGGGACCTAAGCCTTAATGGTCTTGGGTCTCTAGATTCAACAACCACCAGAACATCCATCTGATAATCCATCACTCCTAGGAGTCTAATGGTTTTTGATTTCCACTAGGTCTCTGGTCCTGAGGGTTACTATATATGTTTGGACTTTGTGACCTCTAGAAATTTTGATTTTGAGAGCCTCTATTCAGATTCGCAAATCCTGAGTTCTGATGAACTCTCGATTGATTTCTAAAATTTTGATTGTAATAATTTCTAGAGTCATTATTGTAAAAAATTTCGACTACCACTAAAGTTATTCATTTCAGGTGAACTACTCCTAGGTCTGTCGAATCTGCCTGATGTAGACGCAGGCTGAAACCATGGTTGATTTCTTTGAAAACGAGGAAACTGTGGATTTCCGGTCTCAGCCCTGTCTCCAACAACATATTTCTTTGGTGAGTTTGATGTCTTCAACTCACAATCACCCTTCTTTCCTAGTGATTTTTCTTTCTTCTTTACTTTCAAAGGTGCTTCACCCTTATTGTAAAGATAACAACTGACGACATGTCCTTTTGAGTGACAATTAAAGCACGGTCTTTTTGCAAAGGATGTCTTTGGTGAAGCCTTTGAAGTTGATGGTTCTGATGACTTGGGTGACGTTTTTGAAGGACCAACGTTTGTTTCTTTTGATTTGCCCTTGTTCATTTTGTCTTTAACAACTTTTCATTTGACTCTGTTTCAATCACAATTTTCTCATTTTTAATGTCATCCCCTTTCAAAAAATTCACCTTATTAACAAAAAGTTGTTTTTTAGATTGGGAAGATGCATTTTTTTTTAAAACAGTGTCTTGTTTGGTCTCCTTCTCGACATCAGCCACTTCATACTCAGAAATAACATCATTCTCATACACGGAACTATCAGGTACTTCGATAGTCATCGGCTTAACCACAACTATACCATACACAAAATCTGTTAAATCATCTTCATGTGGTAAAAATGTATAGTCCTGATGAACAGGTGGAGGAACTTCACTAAGTCCCACCGTTGTTCGATAAGTGCTCTTTTTTAAGTTTCCCATCATGTGATTCATTACAAAAGATGTGTTTCTAAATTGGTCTATTTTTCTTTGAAGCTCAACAATCTTAACTTGTGCGTCAGATAATTCTTGGCACTTTTCAGATAGTTCTTTTATTTATCTCTCATAGTCTCATGTGCTAAATCTATCACTTGAAGCTCTTTATTTAATTTTTCAGTCAAAGTTTTAACTTCAGCTTCACATGATTTTATTTTCTTTAGGTATTGACACTCTTTTCTTTTTATGGAAAAGTTTGATTCTTTCAGACCATTTAGTTCATTTACCAGACTTTGGTTGTGTGTGGACAACCTGTCAACTGTACCTCTTAGTTCACTGCAACTCACGCAGACAGAACTTACTGGTTTTGAACTTACATCACCAGTAGCTTTACTCAAATCGGCCATAAATGCAACAAAATTGGCTTTGGCCATCTCTTCTTCGTCAGATTGCACATGTACTTCATCAGGCTTTGCCTCTGCAGCTGGTTTTTCTTTAGGCTTGACCTGTTCAGCAACATTTTGATCTTTAGCAACTTCAATTTCTTCACTTGCAACTTGTTCAGCTACAATCTTCTCTTTAGAACTCTCCTCTTTAACATCAATAGCTTCCCCCTCATCTTGTTGACCTTCTTCGATCACTTTAACTATCTCTGCCATTAGAGCTTGTGTAATGGTTCCATCATCTTCAAGGTAAAGACTCCAATCATATGAACCATCAGGAGAAGTAGTGGAAACTAGTGCACGTGATGCACCATGGGATGAATTTTGACTAGATGAATTATGAAAAGTGGAGGGTTGTTGTGATTCTCCTGTTTGTCTTTGGCACTCTCTAGCGAAATGCCCAAGATTTTGACATTTAAAGCATCGAACCTTGGATTTATCGAATCCAACCCTTTTGCCAATGAACTTCCTCCTAGTTCTGTTCATGAACCGTTTAGCCCTGAGAGTTATCATGGCCATTTTCCACTGAATATCCATCTCATCTAAATCATCTGGATCAATCTGCTCATAATTTTCCTCCAGTGCTGCTGGATCTGTTATCTTTCCCTGTATATAATTCTGATATGAAGTAACAAACAAGGCCATGAGTGACAGTTGATTCTCAGCTAATTTCACACTCATAGGTATAGAGTTAGGAATTCTGCTGTTATTCGATCCAGTATGATGTTCATGTTGTCTCTTACATGCAGTTGTACCTCTTGATGAGGCAATAAGGCACAATTCACCATTATCATCAATAACATTTTCACATTCACTTGAGAGAAATGTTGTAATTGAGTCGCTAGAAGCGTTGTGAGAAGATGAAGATGGAATGCCTTTGTAGATCTCGAATCTTGAACCTGATCATAACCTGTTTCCTTCTTCTTCATGTTGAGCTCGTAAGCTCACAACTTCCCAACAACCTCTTCTAAGTCTTTGGTAGCATAGTCTGCTTCACCCTTTATCATGATAGTGTAATATCCCATTTTACAGGTAGGGCGTCCAACAACTTGTCATTTATCTCAATATCTGTGTATCCCTCTATGTAGTAGTTGTCTAACTTTGTCATCAGATGATAGAACCTTCTGATGATATCTTCAAGGGACTCATTTCTCATGCACTTAAACATAGCAAATTGTTTCTTCAGCAGATCAATCTTGTTCTTTTACACATCAGCATTTCCCTTATAACACTTCTCTAATGCATCCCGCATCTCTTTCCAAGTAGTGTACCTCTTAAAAGTGTGTTTAATTTCCTCAGGTAGAGACATTTTTATAGCAGCTAGAGCACGTTTTTCAGCTTCATACATCTTCTTGTCTGCTTCCTCCGTATTGACATAAGCTGTGACCCGTTGTCTGCCTTAGAACTCATGAGTCGGGTTTGTGTACCCATCTTCAATACAGATCCATATTCGTGTGTCCTGATACTCAACAAACGACAAAAACCTATCTTTGCACGTAAGGTAATTTTCTACCTTCATCATCTTTGGTGGTTTGTTCACCGTGCCAACTTCGTGCTCCATCCTCAACAACTCGTTCAAATTCGACATATTCGACATTTTAACCGAACCGGCTCGATAAAAATGTTTTAAAACTGTCCAAAACGAATCCAATGATATATAATGTCCAAAAACTTTTTTTTTTGTCCTAAAAATCACACGAGTCTAAACCGTGTAGTCTGTTTACTAAGATTGTCTATGCGTCAATTTATGTGTGTGAAAACGTATAATTCTAGATTCGTCAGCCGGTTAACTTTCCACCTTTTTAATTTCGCTGATTTAGGTTCAAATACGTTGTTAAATGCACTGGTGAGTTAATTCCGTTGGGTTTAATTACGCTAGCAGGTCAAATACGCTGGTTAAATACGCCGGCTGATAAGTTCAGTATTACGACGACTAGTAAAGTCGCCGATCACCGTAATAATGTCGCTGAGGACTATTATCACAGTTACCAAAGTCGCCTTTGGATTTTAACTACGCCACCTAGTCGATTACGCAGGTCCAGACTGCGTAATTGTTAAATACGCAATTCGACAAAAACGTTGGTTCTCATCAGCGAAAACTGCAGTAGCTTGTTCAGCAATCCAGTCTACCAGCAACTCCAATTTTCAGGGATTTGATCAAATCTTTTCAAAGTTTGAAAAGATCTTATCTCTTCTACAAATAGAATCCTGCAAAATCAAACAACCAAAATCAGAAACTTTTAAGAAAAATATGAAGAACACGAAGAACAAATCTTCGAATCTTCAAGTTTTACCAGCCAAAATTCTTCAGAAATCCTGCAAAAACAACAGAATTTTAAAAACGCAGGAACACTAATCAGCCTCCAAAATCGCAGCAGCTTCCAACACTTCCAGAAACCCTAGTTTTCTGCAGTAAACAATTCTGAACCAAGCCAGTCAAGAGCCTAATGCTCTGATACCCCCTTAGTCCTATGGATCTTCAGAGAATTGTTTATCTAATATAGAGTGCGGAATCCACTAGATCAGATTGTCATAAAAAGGTGTAGAAGCAGATTAATGTAAAATCGAACACGATGATCTTTATTGATTATTCAAAACAATCAACCTAAGATCCTAGCACTCAAGAATTCGTCCCATACTATGTCACAAATTATGTCTCTCTCTAAACTATCTGTAAACTAATTTCAAGTGCTTAACCCTAACCCTAATGCATAACATTGTTTATATAACACAAGACATGCATTCTGGGCTAGTTTCACATAGACCTGCAAATTGGACAGGCCCAATTCGCCTACCATTCCCCCAATGTGGGTTTGGTTCGGCCCAATCACTCTTAACTCACTAATACAAAGCTAAACCCGCTAACCATATATCGTTTCACTAATTACAATATATCCAAAGACCTGAATCTAAAAGCTATTGTCACAAACATGCACCAACAATTGTTTTTTTTTTTTTTTTGCAGCTTTTGTGTGATCTTTTTTATTCAGTGTTGGTTGATTGGATGTACTGTTGATGTTTGGGGCATACAACACAACAAGAGGCATGGAAATATCAAGGAGGCTTATTAGGTTCTTCTCGGTGGATTGAGGAATGGCAACATCATGGCTGGTTTACCTATCTTTTGGTTATGTTTGTTAATTATAGAAACTTGAATATGCGTGTTTGTTCATTTGGTATATTAAAGTAAAATGCCCATATTTATAGTGTCCAGCTAGACAAGCATAGAAAACTTAATGACAGATGCTTGTATCTTATATCAACTAAATCTCATTTCTTATAATCTTTTTAGCAACAATTAGATGGTCATGTGTGTATCACATGACATTTTTACTTCAAATTGTTATTTCAAATCATGGATGAAACTCCTCAACTTGCAAATTGTTATGTGTAGTAAATCAATATCCCTTGTCACCTAATTTATGGTATGCTCTCAAAAGAGCTAGACGTTAAGAAAATTGTTTCATGTATGTTCGATTTGTTTAAATATTTATTTATCTATATGATATTTCTGTATGTTTGGAAGCAGCTCCATGAGTTTTTTGGCGTCCTTTTTTGTATCACTAGCTATACGTGGAAGATACGAGTTCACAATTCTACAACATAATGATAACGTTTACATATATGATTTAAAGATTACAAAATCTATCTTGCTTTTGAGGGCATTAAACACCAAGTTACATAGAAACACGAATACACACTTAGGTATTGTTGTCACTCTCTTCACTACCCTATCATTAATAAAGATGTTTTTAAGAAGATACGAGTTCAGCTATACGTGGACGATATGAGTTCACAATTCTACAACAACATAATGATAACGTTTACAACTATGATTTAAAGATTACAAAATCTATCTCGGTTTTGAGGGCATTAAACACCAAGTTACATAGAAACATGAATACACACTTAGGTAATGTTGTCACTCTCTTCACTACCCTATCATTAATAAACATGTTTTTAAGAAGATCAGAACCACAGGGTCTTGCCTGTGGTTGACCAACATATAGTGTAGTTCAAGAGCGTTTACCTCACTAAACACTTGATGCATAACACTAAGAGCGTTTACTTCACTAAACACTTGATGCATAACACTAATGCTTATAACTTGAAAAGTTTGAGAACAATAATACAATAAACTTAAACTTTTGTAAAATATTATACACCGATGTTAATAACTTGAAAACTTTGAGAAACATAATACAATAAACTTAAACTTTTGTAAATATATTATACGAATAAAAAAACTGACATACGTACCATATAATATATCACTGGAAGATGGATAAATAACAAAAACGAATACCGCTTATAATTATCATCGCCGCCGCATTGCGCGGGTCCCCTACTAGTCTATTACTATATATAATAGATATTAGAGAGAGAATGTTGAAGATTTTGAATTTAAGAGTTTTTATGTTTCTTGGCTTCTTCCATTCACAAAAGAAGAAATCAAAATATCTTAAAATGAAAAATGCCTTAGCAACTTTTGAAATTCCTAGTATCTTCAAAATTTGAATTCGCTGGATTTTCAAAACCTTCAATTTTCTGAATTCCCGCACAATCTTTCCCCACTTGTTGGTGTTATGTCTACCGTGTCTTTTCATGTCTTTGGTGATGTGCCTTCATCTCCACTTGTTGGTGTTATGCAGGTATGTTTTTCAGTTCCATATTTGAATCCATCAAATTGTTTTCTTGATTTTTAAAATTTTAGGGTAGAAAAGGGTTTTTTATGTGAAAATGAGCACAGTAGTAAGCACACATTTGTGATAACATGTATTAATATTCTTACGTTCTATTAATTTCCAAGAATTTCTTAACATAAATATGAAGTTTTGCTAGGCATGCACTCTAGGTGTTTGTGAAAATGGCAGTTCTATCTTTTTGAAGTCTGGGGTTCTTTAGATTCAAGTTTTTTATTATTGAAGCTTGATTGTTCTTGTTTTGCCATTTTAAGATTCTACAAATGTCACAAAGGCAAGAAATGTAGCTAAAAGTTGCACTGTTGAAATTGTAAACAAACAAACAGAAGACCAGAATAAGCACAACCAATATAAACAAACAAACAAAATAACGAACATATTATGTTAGCATTGGAGTCAAATAGATCCATTACCACTTAATAAGATTTTCATTACATAGATCCACTTAAAGAAAATACACAACAAAGAACAATCAACTAAAACAATAACATCTTCAAAGTCATCACTTCCTTAGCTTTGGTGTTTACCCTTTCTTTTCCATGATGCTTAAAAATGCATGAGATTACCTTATCACACCCATGAACTAGTTGTTGATTTACGAGACATTGTTCTTCAATTGCATGTGAGTCTGAGGAGAAGGAGGGACAAATTAATCAAGTTTAGAGCATATGTATGTAACGTTATGCTAGTTACATGTGTAACCAAAGTTGTTTTTAGTGATGTAACACATTTAAGATGTATACTCATGTGTACCTTTGACGTTGTAACACATATAACAACTATATGTAACATGTGTAACAAGATTATACAAGTGTTACCCTCTAGTGTAACACAAGTATGTTCAGCTCCTTTGTTACCAAAAAAGGGTTGCTATAACTATAAGTAACATATGTAGCCAATTATGCAAGTAAAAAACATGACTTTTTATTTGTTACCCCACATTTTACACTCATCATTCGGACCAAATAGCCTTTCTGATCATTTACACCCAACATTAACAGAAAGAAAACAACCGAAGCATTGAAAACTTCATCTAAAATTAAAAAGGAATATCGGAATAAACAAAATTTAGAAGTAAATGCAAAATTTAAAACTACATCTTGATATTCAAATCAAACATAAACCCACTACGTCGGAATCAAAACAGTAATCCCATATACATATTGTAAGGGCATTATTAATAGGTTTACGATTGTCTTGTACTTATGAAGTTTGGGCTAGATTGGTGAGTTTTTAGGTCTTGGTCGATAGTGTATATATACGCATAGGGGTATGGACTTGGCCCGTTTGTATTAGGTCATCCTTTGTACTATAAATAGGATGCACCTAGGTCTAGTTTGATTGTTGATTGATTTGCTTTGTAACCGGTTGTGTACCAGACGATTCTCTGTAATCGTGTGCACTATTATTGAATCAAATCGACTTGTTCTTCTTTCTTCTACACCTTTCTTGTTATTTCGCAACTTGTTAGGTGTTTGTGATATCCGATTATAGTTTCCCGAACTTACAATTGGTATCCTATACCTATGAATTCCATTGGACCCATAAATGATACATTGGAAGATCTGTTGGCCTTGACGTGGTGGAAGTCATCAGTTCGAACCCCGAGATACTATTGCAGTGAGGGCAACAGATACAATTCTAAATCAACAAGGCAAAGCGTAAGAAGTCTCTCAAAGGCTCGGTTTTGATCAGATATCGCTTGAAGATTGAAGATTGTTGCTGATTACTGAATTCGCAAGCTCAAAGACACCAAGAAAAGGTTAAATCCTTGTTCGTTTTTATCTGCTTTGCATACATTTGTTCAACTGAGTTCTTGGGTATTGTGTTTTTAAGTGTGTTTACAGGTTCGTATGTGGACATACTGACCAAGGATTATCTCCAAACCAGTATTCTATTGATACTAGTGTCATAAGATTTGAAAAACTTTCTTTAAAAGTTAATAAAAATCAAGTGTTTGAAACTGTTGTTTAAAAGAAACTCATAAAAATTCTTGAAGATTTCTTTTAAAAACTGGGTTTTTGATATGTTTTGAAATATAGTCAAACGTGTTTGAAGGAATATCGAAGAGACTGGTGGAAACAAAATCATCGAAGATTAAAATTTCAATCTCCTGATATCTCATAATTATTGTTACATCATAGCAAAATTGTATTTCCAAAACAAGTGTACGAGATATACTCCATAATCAGTGTGCGGACAGGTGTGCGGTCAGTTGTGTGAGTTAAACAGTTATTGGATTGTTGGTAGTGTGCGGGCCGAAATATCAGAGTGTGCGGTCCAATAAAAAATTGTGCGGTTCACAATTTAGTGTGCGGGTATTTGTTAGTCCATTGTATTTACTTTTGGGCTCAACTAAGTGAGTGGCCAAAAGTTAAGAGTGTACGGCCCAAACTTTAAGTGGTGTGCGGTCCACCAAGAGAATGTGCGGTGTAAAAGCTAGTGTGCGATCAATTGAACTGTGTGATTGTTTGAGTCATTTGGACAGTGCGGTTTGGAATGTGTGATTTATATCTGAATCCTTGGACTGTGCAGCCTATATTGGACTCTTTTATCTTTTGGACTGTTCAAATCTTTCAACTATTGGACTGTGGGATTCATAAAATAATTGAAAATTATAAAATAGTTAAAATATAATTTTCATTAAATTATCACTAATAATTTGATTTTTCAGCAATGGATTCCACTAACCAAGTGTCGTTGAGTGAAAACGTGGTCAGGAATCAGGATTTGGACAATGCCATCGGAACGGACAACAAGATCCCTAGGCTGCATTTGGGGGATTCTTTCTCTGAATGGAAATTTCATTTCTCTCAATACATGAAAATGAAAGATCCTAAAGCATGGATATCTATATGTTGGGGACCCGCTGTTATCACATATGTGTTGGATGAAGTAACGGGTAGAACTTTTGAAAACCAGTATCAGCTTACAGTGAGAAGATTATGAAAAGGTCGAAATCGATGATAAATTGTTGCACACTACATTGGTTCTAGAAATTGGCATTGGGGTTCGTGAAGCGAATCTGCAAAAGAACTGTGGGAATCTCGGTTGGCCATGTACGAAGGAAATGAAGAAATGAAAGAGAGTAAAAGGGAAATGTTGACTCAAAGGTTCAATATGTTTAATCATTTTCCTGGAGAAACTCTAGAAAATCAAATTCAAAGGTTCATAGCCTTGATTAGTGAAATGAGAACGCATGATATGATGCTCGAAAATTATGTTGTAAACAAAAAGTTCTGAATGCTTTTCCAAGGAACTGGGACACAGATGTGACACTAATCAAGAGAACCAAGAATCTGACTCGTATGAGTCTTGCAGAATTGCTAGCTTATTGGAAGATATAACTCACTAAAATCAGCAGATTCAAGAGCTTGAGACAAATCTTGGATCTCTTACAACAGTGTTTATGGATCTCAAGCAAAAATTAGAAGGAAAGTTTCAAAGGAGTTTGCTGAGCCTCCTAAAGTGTATACTGCAACTGAGAAGGCACAGATGGATAAGGAACGCAAGGAAGCAATAGATCGGTATATTCAGAATCCTCCTCGTACTGCCAATCAGAAAAGGAAACCGAAGGAGGTAGTCATGAGAAATGTGGGTGCAGAAAAGGATTATGGGTTTCAAGACATGCCCGATCGATACGTGGTGACTGTCGAGAAGGATAAATTTGATAGATGTGGAAATCGGTCCAAAATCAGGAGTTGGGCTTATAACGACGAAAAGGGAATGTTTCTTGTGATGCAAAAGAATGGAAAAGTAGAATATTATAATTCATCTAGCTCTTTTGAATCCTGGACACCTGTGGATCTTCATGATTTAAGCAATGCGACATATCATGATCGGTGCAAGAATCATAACTGCAAGATCGGATGGAACTTCTACAACAGGCTACAGCAACAGGACAAGGTGAACTTCAGAGATATGAATTTGCAATAATCTTATATCTAGGTTCATAAAGACGTGCTTGATAAAGATACTAATCACCGATAAAAACCGTGATGTGGCCTCCAGCGCAACAAGTGAAAACAATTCATCTACTCAAAGATCTTCCTGATGATAGCCTAAAGGAGTTCAAATTTTGGTTGTATGATTCAATCACTGGTCAGGCTGTCATCGTTTGTGAACATGAGGAGTATAGGATTATTGATGTTCGTGATTTGATGAGGTTTGGAGAAAGAGATATCCATCTGCTTGCTAGATCTCAGATTCAGAGTGACCCACAATATGAAGTATGTGCAAAATCTTTTACAGGAGGAGTTGCTCAAGTGATTGCCTTAAAGTTATAGTCAGGAGTTAGATGCGGAGTTGAAAATTAATTGTGTGGCTCGTATGTTGGTAAGAAGTTATCTGAAACTGACTTGAACAAGATGAAGAAATGCAACTAGGGCGTGTTTTGACAAGACAACATAAACCTAGGAGGATATTGTAAGGGCATTATTAATAGGTTTTTTGTCTTGTACTTATCAGGTTTGGGCTAGATTATTGAGTTTTTGGGTCTTGGTCAATAGTGTATATATACACATAGGGGTTTGGACTTGGCCCGTTTGTATTAGGTCATCATATGTACTATAAATAGGATGCACCTCGGTCTAGTTTGGTTGTTGATTGATTTGCTTTGTAACCGGTTGTGTACTAGACGATTCTCTGTAATCTTGTGCACTATTATTGAATCAAATCAACTCGTTCTTCTTTCTTCTACATCTTTCTTGTTATTTCGCAACTTGTTATGTGTTTGTGATATCCGATTGTAGTTTCCTCGACTTACACATACATCAAATCTAACCAACTGTGCAACATTTTTTAGTATTTTTATTGATAATAAACATAAAAAAATATAACCTGTTTCGCCTAAAAACGCACTATTTTCTTCATCACCGTTTATTGTTCATCACCATACGACTCCGGTGATTGGAGAAATCACATCTAGATTCGGAAAAACAGGTCTAGACTCGCAATGGACACCAAGTTTCGGATCAAGATTCAGAAAAGAAATGGAGTTACCATACGAATTTGGACTTTGATTTATTCCAATGGAGTTTTGCAGGTTATTCTTCTTTATGACTCGTCATGGACACCCAGATGCAAAAAATAGCTTTCAAGTTTTTATGAATTTGTGTTGGGGTTTCAGATCTAAAAGATGAAGAAATAATGATAGGAGATGAAAGAGAATGACGTAAAAGAAATATGGAATTTGAAAATCAGGTGAAAGAGGATGTAATGGAAATATGTTAAATCTTGGGGAGTGTTGTTGAAAAGGTAGAGCATATGCAAATAACCATTCTATACCCATAAGATCTCTAATACTATGGTGATGTGGATAAATCTAGACCATACAAAAGGGTTTGCTAAGTTTTCTAAATTTAAATGGTTTTCTTCCGATACTTAGTTTATATATATATATATATATATATATATATATATATGTAGTATAAGGTTAGATAGAAAACCCTAAAATTTTGAGAAAACCCAACCTCCCGACAATTTTGTTTTTTTTTTTTTTTTTGAAAAAATAACACATGTAATATGCATGTTTTTAAGAGTTTTGAGCCAAAAAAATCAAAAAAGCGCCGAGTGGATATTTTTTTAAAAAATAAACAAGTTTCAGCAACTTTCATCACTAACATGTGTTAGACAAAAGTTGCTGAATTTTGTTTATTTTTTTTTAAATATCCACTCGGCGCTTTTTTTTTTTTTTTTTTTTTGCTCAAACTCTTAAAAACATGTATATTACATGTATTATTTTTTTCAAAAAAAATGTCAGGAGGTTCGGTTTTCTAGGGTTTTCTCAAACTTTTAGGGTTTTCTATCTAAACCTACCCTGTATGTATGTATGTATGTATGTATGTATGTATGTATGTATGTATGTATGTATGTATGTATGTATGTATGTATGTATGTATGTATGTATGTATGTATGTATGTATGTATGTATATATATGTATATATATTTCTCATCGTACAAGCGTACGCGATGAAATTACGCACGTTATAAAACTCAAAACCCCAATCACGTATGTTGAAAAATCATAACCATGAGTGATTATGTTTTATCAACATGTGTGATTAGGGTTTTGAGTTTTATAATGTGCGAAATTTCATCGTATACGCTCGTACGTTAAGTAATATTGTACGTTAACTTTCCTCTATAATGAATCAGTTGTGTTAGTTTGTCACAAGTGCACTTTTAGTTTTAGAGGATAAATCGAGTTAGGTAGTTTTCTTTGAAACATGATTCTGATTATTTGTAGCGTGTCAAATCTAATATTAACTTTGTTTCTTTTTAAAATTCTGATTATTTGTAGTGTGTCAAATCTAATATTAAATTTGTTTGTTTTCAAAATCTAATCTAATACTAATAAAAGAAACCCTTTAATGCCACATGATATTCTCTTATAATAAAAGATTTCACCAAAATTTTATAGGACAATTTATCATGTTACCTTAATCATAATAAGCAGTAAATAAATTAATATAAAGACTATTAAACGATTAAATTTAATATATACATACATACATCTATATATATATATATATATATATACTAAAATAATCTTCTATTTGTGATTATATCTCTTCAATATTCTTAATTCTTAATAATTAATATTAGTTATCTACTTACCTATACTTTAATATAATATCTCTACTTTAATAAATAAAAACATTGTTTTCAAAAGAAGAAGATGAGATAACAAAAAATTTATGTATCCATCAACTATTTGACATAAGCAAAAATTTAAAAACTTGTCATGTTTATAATTGTTATTATCGTTTACACACACGATAAACATATATATATATATATATATATATATAACCTTAGATTATGAACTAATTCAATTCCATCTTCTACTTTGATAATACTTTTTAAAATAAGAAAATATATTAATTTAAAATAAATATCCTAATTCTTTTGTATTCAAAAACAAAATTCTTAGTTCCTAAACGTGTCATTTAAAATAAGTAATGCTATATTTTTTCTTTAGGTTTCTATGCATAGATCATATTAGGGTTATAGATATTCATATCAAAATTTATATTTATCATGTGTGGTGCAAGAAATAATATGAAATATAAAAAATAATCCAAAATTTATAATCGTTATGACCTTCAAACGAAACCACCTCAATAATAACATATTTATTTAGAAAAAACTCATTCAAGATCATATAAATTAGAAACACATTTTTTTTTCCAAAGAACTCGATCATTTCCATGATTATCTTAAAGTCTTTCATTTTATATCCTTATCCATGTAACACATGGGTCTATAACTTAGTAAGGTTAAGGTTATATATGAAGGATATGATGTTTTATAGTAGTGAAGTGCTATACAAAAAACTTATTTTCCCTTGGGGTGATATATCATGGTAAGTTGATGTAAAACTTGTTAACCTTCATCACATCGATGGACTACAAAGTAGACATGAATAAACAAAACATATTAACCAAGAAAACTACTAAATATATTAGAGAAAATTAATCATACAGAGCACAATAGGCAACATGGACCGGTCTCCGTTATTTCAAACCATTTCAAAAGACGATCGACATGCAAACGGAAAGTATTCAAATTGATTGAATGGTCAATCAATACTCTTCAGGATGAGCAGCAGCATAAGCCTCGATATCCTTGTATATTTGTTCTTACATCTGCTTTTCCACCTTAAGAGTCTCTTGAGATGGCTTTTCATCACCTTTGCATTTATAAACGATTGTCTGTTTGAATATGCTTCCTTCACCGGAATGTAAGATCATAACATGTTGGGTGATGGAGGCTAATATACCCGTCAAGTTGTGTCCTTCAAAGAATGTGTAGCTATAGCTAAAGGCATAAAGCTACTCTCACCAAAAGCATCAACCTTGTACTTTGCTTGTAAATGGGATGGTTGTGTTAAACAGTTTAACTTTCATTTAGAGAAAAAGAAAAATAGCTAGATTATAACTAATCGGATAATGTTGAAATAAAACGCTTACCATCACCAAATGTGAACTACTTTATCGTCCTCCATTGCCTTCGAGTGTTTCAAGAGACTTGAAAACTGCAGGATTGACCTTAGGTGCGATAACTTCGAAGTTCTTAAAAGCCTTGAAAACCTTTCAGCGGGAAAGGAAGAAGCAATTTCAATTTCGTTAGTAACTGTTGTCATGATTAATCAACTAATATATAAGAAAATGGTTAAGAAGAAAGATGGTTTGTTTGTGATGAAATGTGACTAAATCTTTTGGTATTTATAGAGTGATCAGTCCTTGACATGAATAGCGATCGATCTTGACCGATTGCTCCTAAGGATAATTAAACATTAGTAATATATACTTTTTGTTAACATCGTGACATGTTTGTATTTATTCTTTTAGAAGGATCTTTGCATCATTTGTAGAAAGTAGGACATGACATGTGTTTTACCAATTGTTCAACGTTTACTTTTGTAGTTCTAAGAGTAAACTACCATTTTGTCCCTGAGTTTAGGCAATTTTGCCACTTTAGTCCAAATCTTAAATCGTTTGCATCTGGGTTCCCATGGTTTCAGTTTTATTGTCATTTTGGTCCAAAAGTAATATTTGTCTTCTAAAATCCTGCTATTTTGTCCTTTTCTCATGGGCAAAATGCTAATTTTAAGCAGAGTTTGAGGTTTATTTATATATAATATATATTAATGCCTAAAATGACCATTTTGCCCCTAAGGAATAGGACAAAATAGTAGGATTTTAGAGGACAAATATCACTTTTGGACCAAAATGGCAATAAAACTAAAACTACAGGGACCCAGATGCAAAAGGTTTGAGATTTTGACTAAAGTGACAAAACTGTTCAAATCTCAGGGACCAAAATGGCAATTTACTCTGGTTCTAAAAGAAGACATATGATTGGTTAACACTAAATCATTATCATAATATGAGTCGCTAAACATCATATTCTTATTTCTCCATTTTTATTTGATATATCTACATCCACCAACATTAAGTATTCCAACTGAATTAGAGTCATCATGCCTAGATGACTAAATCAAACTTTTAGAATAATTGTTTTAGGCCATCATGCATTTGTTCTGGTGGCCGGGGGTTTTGTCTTTTAAGTTTTCTTCCTACAAAGATATCAGGTTTTGTCTTTATAAATTTCAGGAACACCTTCTAGGCAAGATTTATGCTCTAGGTTAGATGGGTTAGTGACATCTGTTCAATAAAAGAAAAATAATTGTTTTGGTCTTTTATTTAAAACTGAATAAAAAAGAATACTATTTCAATTATTTAAATTTTAATCGTGATTTATATTTCGTTCTAATAATTTATTCAACGTTCTTATTTGATGTTCAACATTTCGTTCTAATAATTTATTTAACGTTCTTATTTGATGTTCAACGTTCGACTGTTTGGATATACATAAATAAATTAAAGTTTTTATGCTGCTTTGTAAATATATTATCAAATGTATACCACCAATTATCAAACAAATGGCAATAATCTATAGCTTATAGCAAACACATTTATTTATATAGTAAAATAGTCAAATAAACACAAATCTCTGAAGAATATTCGGTTTAACTTTAATAAAAAGATGATCTCAATGTTTTAAAAACCGGCTGGTTGAACCGGTTAAACCGAATGCCGAATGCTTGTCTGGCACAAATCATACCGGTAAACTAATAAAACGGCAAGGAAGTTGTACCGCCGGTAAATTAGGTTATACAGGTTTAAACGGGTATGCCGGTACCGGTTCATACCGGGCCAAATGTCAAAATTTTGAACTTTTAATTTTTAGGTGCCAAAAAAATGTGACTATTTACCTTCTTAGTTAAGGTGTAAAACTTAGTGCCCACAATTGACAATCCATATCGATCAAACTTCTTCCTCACTCAAAGATTGAAAATCATTGGGTTTTTTTCTAAATTAAGTTATTCAACCGATCATCCAGGTTTACCTTTTTTTTTTTACTTTTGTTCAATCATTATGTTATTAATTGTTATAGTGTTTACTAATTGCTGTATAATGGGTATTTAATTATGAACTTTTGGATAACTTTTTTATTATGGATAACTTTTGAAATATTTTTTATTATGAAATGATGTAGTTTTGGGTTATTTTTTTGAGTTGAAATTGTATTTTACGGATTTATAGAGTTAATTAGTTAACACGGTTGAACCGCCTGGTACCCGGTTTAACCGGTTGAACCGTTTCTGAGTCTAACCCGATACGATTAAAATATCGGTTTTTTAAAACATTGGATGATCCATTTATGATTGGATTAATTATATAACCAAAAAAATTTGTTTTCTTTCTAAAAGTTGTATTAATCAATAGACGAATACGTTATGGAATTTTTTATGTAAAATAAATAAATGGTATACAATTATAACTCTTACTCTAGTAAGTGATAACAAACAGGGGCGGATTTATGTTCAAACAACGGGTTCTCAGGAACCCATTCGGTTTGTAATTGAAAACAACCTATAACCAAAAATGGTTGATGATCCATCGGTTAAAGTCGCCTTTTCTAACGGTGACATCCAAGTTCGAATCTTTCTCTGCGCTTATTATTGCTTATTACACAAGCACAGCTTACAGCTCCTGTCTCTACCCTATCCCTGACAACCACCTCTTTTTCCCATAAAGCACTTTCTAAAAACATGCCTGGATGGGAATTTGTAATATGGTGCTGCTGCTGAATGTGTTGTACAATGCTTAGATGTGTGGTATATTTTGTTTGATGGGTAAATAAAAATTCTAATTTATCCAGTGGGATCTACTTTAATCTTCTTGAATGTGTTTTGTTAGTTTTTGGAACAAGTCTAGCCATTTGGTGGATTTTTGGATTTTGGGTGGGTGTGTAGCCCACGCCCACCGCCTCACAAATTCGAGATTGTAATGCAACGTTTTCAAAGATAAAGACTCGTAGAGCACAACTCCAGGTAGTTTTTTTATTCGTATAGACCTTCGTATTTTAGATTATGTGTTTTTAAATTTCTTAAACGATGTTCTTTTTATTATTGTATTGAACTTTTATTATGTGATGAACCTTACTCGATTCGAACCACCGAACCGACCCGAAATTTTTTATGTTCAGACATATGAAATTTGGGCATCTAAAACGTGAACCCAATGAAAAAAATTCCTGAATCCGTCACTGATAACAAAGATAAATGTCAAGAGTTTAAAACTATGGATTAACCGTGATAACAAAGATAAATGTCAAGAGTTTAAAACTATGGATTAACATATGTCTATGCATATTATGAAAACTTTTTTTTTCATTTATATTTTATACAAACAAGTTTTTTGGTTTGGGTCAAAACGAGCTTAGTTCAGAATGGGTTTTGAGTTGGATCCGGTTGATTTATAGTATAGATGTGTGTCATCCAAATTTTGAATCGTTGGATGATATTGATTACATATTAACCCTCTAGTAATCATGATAAAAAATAACCAAGTAATATACTATTTATCTATACAATATTGTAATTATAGATATATAATTCCACAACTCAAGACAATAATCTACTACTCTTGAAGTAACTAAATCACTAAATTTATTCAAAGTTCATCAGGCAAGACTAACACAAATCTGTGATATCTTTTAAGTATCGACAATACAGATGCATCTCCTGACGCTAATCCTGCTATCTGGCTTGACGACGGACTCAAACCCTAAGACATCAATATGGTCAAGATCTTGAAAAATCTGAACTTCCTATGATCACGAACTAACGAATCCTTATCCTATGCATCCACGGACAATCTGAAGTTGGAACCATCCAAATACGTTTGCATGTCACAAATTTCAAAAATCTGGAATTTCAATATAATCTATGAAGTTTTAATTCTCCCTCATTTTTGTAAATTCTGACCTCTCTAAAAGTTATTCCTAAATTTCCCCTCAAACTTGGCGAATTCAGTCCTCTCTAACATCTGAAAAACTCAACTATGCGGAAAATGTGTCATTTTGGTCTCCAAAAGTCAGTTTTTCATTAATGAGGATTTACATTTTGGCCCATTAATAGTCACTTATTCTAGATAATAAACATCCTGCCTAGGTATCATGACTACCCCACTATCTTCAACCCTCTGTGATCATGTCATCAAATCTATTCTCTGAAGCTCCCGACGGTTTCCCCGAACAACCCGTATTTGACGTTAAAATTTCGAAAAAAATTCTATCACCAACTTTTTTCTGAACACTCGTCTCATCACCACGATCAACAAATTTTTCAATACCTTCGTACGACGGTAACTTGGGTACCTTCGTACGACGGTAATTTTTGGTACCTTCGTGTGAAGTAGTACCTTCATGCAGAGGTAATTCCATGATAATCACATTTTTCGATCCAAAATCTTTATTTCTTCGAATTTCATGATGATTCTTCCACAAATATGGTCGAAATTCATTTCTAAACAATCCTATGGTTTCAATTTTAATTTTTGTCTGTGGATTGTCCGTTTATTTGATGATTTACGTCTAAAAACCCCCTAAAGTCCATAATTCATGTGTGTAGGTGATCCAATCAACTATTAGATCGATTGAATCGGTACCGTAGCTCTAATACCAATTGAAAGTCCAGGAACCAGCGGGTCTAGACGGAAGTTTGGACGGGATATCATTAATTCGGTAGAAAGTTATTAAGAACGGAGTAGAAGCAGAAGTCGAATGATTTCATTCACACCGAAAGAGCATACATCTTTACAAGCTGGAGAAATCAGTATTTCCCCTTTGGGAACTCCAAAACTTATCAAACTATGAACACACGACATTATATATAGACGGGGATTTTGGTGCGGACTAGCCCTTCGTATGAAGATTTTTTTTTAGTTACCTTCGTACGAAGGTGAACTAGCTTACCTCCATATGAAGGTGTTACCTTCATACGGAGGTGATATTCTCCTCACCATCGTGTCATGTGTTCGTTTTTCTCACTAAACTATACAATATTCAACACTTGCTCTAATTAGCATGTTCGCATAGTGACGGACATACAAAATATGCACCAACAGACTTTTGTAAGATTCTAGAACATAAGCTAAAAATGACATGTTCATTTTAGCATTTGTTGTAGATAACCCGTGAGCATTCTAAAGATTAATGGCTATGTTACATTGAAGAACACCAGCTGTTTGGTTTGAACTCTAACTGTTTTGGTTGAACATTGTTGAAATGTTTGTTGAGATGTAGAACAAGATCCAAAATTGTTCTACATTGATTGTGGAGACTGTGAATAACCAAAACTACTGCTAATAAAAGCATTTCCTCCTGTTTATTCAACACTAAATGTTGTCTATATCTTTTAACTCGTTGTAAGCACCTAAACCGACCCTTTGTAGTATAAACCAATATCCTGTGGAATAGCATCCGACTTCATCTTCTATAGCCACCCATGCATCAAAGTTGTTAGCTTGAACATAAATCTCAAACTTTCCTACCTACCTCGGATAATCCTCCATTCTAAGCAACTTGGGTGGTTTATTTGCGGTTCCCATTTCGTTGTCTAAATTCATGTTTTGAACTACCGTGGTGGATGGTTTTTTATCAAACTTTCCTACCTACCTCGTATAATCACATTTCGTTGACATGATGTTTGTGGATGGTTTTTGGATAGATTCTGAGAATTTTGTAGAATTTGAACCGTGGAATTGTGAGAAAATAAGAAAATCGAGTAGAAAAGAACTTTTTATGCTCGAAATCATGAAATCCAAGTGACCTTCCAATAGATATTAGCCCTCTTGCTCTGATACCACTTGTATGATCGTGATTAATGCGTTGAAACACATATTATGACATCTATATACCTCAGAAATGTGAGGAATCCATCTCAAAGTACAAGAACACGTAGGATATCATAATATATCACGTTTGTATTAATTTGGGCAGTATAACAGCAGGACATACAAAGTTTGAAAAAATGCTCTCCAAGCTCAAGTGTTCAAGTTATGATGTCATGCGCCCCACGCATCTACTTGTAGACCACACATGTCTCATGGGGAGCAAGACTCCTACGCATGGTGACTCGTATGCACGTAGGACTCCTACGTGCATATGAGTGCATTACATTAAAAAAACAAACTCAAACACAACATAATATTGCCCTATAACTAAATAGAAACAAGACTTAGATCTAGGCATTAGACATATACATTAACAATAGTAATTATAAAAACGGTGAGAACAGATTTTGACCATCTAAATTTTTTTATCAATGGATGATGTTGGAGCATTTTAGTCATTGGGCAATTTTAATTTTAAAAAAATCCTAGATCCCATTATGCGTCTTCGTAGTCTTCAACTATGAAAGCAACCAAATCATCAGCAAAGTGAGAGTTTGTCAGAGATTAGTTGCATATTAGAATGTTATAATTAGCACACCAGTTCTTATAATCAATGCATCGGTTCTTATAATCAGCACATCAATATGTTATAATTAGCACATCCGTTCTTATAATCAACACATTATCGATTTGATTTATGCCCACGCTATAATTAATTGCCAGACGTAAATTTCTATTGGTCATAATAAATTGATCATGATATTAAAAGAAATCTGGTACAACAAAGGATGATAAATGATCATGGAATTTTAGATATTGTTTAAGAACACAACTCAAAAACCATTGATCAATCTGATATGTGGATTAATTAGCCGTCTAACGAAAGAACATCATCATACTCCGTAAATTCCACAAATAGCAAAGCAAAGGTAGGGCTAGAGGAGGGTAAGATGTAGACAGCCTTACCTCTACCCCGTAGGAATAGAGAGGCTGCTTCAATAGTAGTTTTGCATCAAACCTTGGACATAAGGCACATAACACTCAACAATTGAGACAAAGGCCAATTAGTGTGTGTACCTCCTTGCCTTTCGGCTATCAACGCCACCACATGATGCATGATTAACCATCCCCCTCTTTTTTACCCTATAATTTTACTAAAAACAGCTACATTTCTCTCCCTTTTCAATTAAATAATATTTTTTATACTTCTATTTTTACCTTTTCTCTCTCCTCACTCACAACAACTTTCAAAATATATTAAAATATTATAGAGAGTAAACAGTGTCCCCTCAAATTTACAAATAAACAGTAACATACTCTCTCTTCTCTACTCACAACCACTTCCAATCACCTACAATCACTTTTCATAATATAAAAATTTCTCTAATTAGAAGAACGGATTGTGAATGCTATTATACCATCAGATGCTTTAATTGCTATGTGAACACAGAAATTACACAATTGTCATATGAAAAAAAGAAACCACGCAACGCATCAGAATTATATCACATAAATTATGACAGTGCAAGAAGGTTGAAGATAGCTAGCGATGAAATGATGGAGAGTGATGATAATCAATATGAAAATTAAAAATGCATAAACTAGCGATATTTTCACATGCTAAATTTAGAATTTTTTATCCTTGTATTTTCTAGAGAAATTAAATATCACAAAAGACAATAATACCAATAGTGAAATTTAATTATTCAACCCAATGTTAAAATGTATTTGGTTCCTGTGGTTTTTAGACAACTTGATGTTTTTATATGATCCAGGCACTTTACTTTATAAAATATGATAATAACGAACAACAGATACATTTAACGAGATACTAAAATCCTATTTTAAACACCTGTAGTCTTTTACCAAGTCTTCTCCCACCGACCTCTTTCGTGTTTTTTTTCATTGTATACCGACTCTAAGAAAATAAATTTAAAGTATTGTATACCTACTCTAATAAAATAAATCTACAGTAACCAAAAAATATGGGACCCTGAACTTAAGTTATTTAATAAAAAACTATGATTTGACTTTTTTTCATACTACCATTTTTTCCAACGTTTAAGACTTTGTCCATAACTAATTATATATTTTATTACTAAAAGTTGTAAACTTTATAATTATTTATTTAAAATTTCTATTAAGTCGTAAACTTTATAATTATTTAAATTAAATTTCTATTATAAAGAAACAAAAAAAAAATACAGATTATGAATGTGAGACACGTTACAAACAAAGGATGCAGAAAAGAGACTATACAAAAAGTTACAATCTTTAATTAGTTTAATAAACTAATGCCACATTACATTTATAATTTGAAAATAAAGTAACTTTTTCAGTTAAGTTTAAATACATATAATTTCATTTTAAGATCATACTAGTATGAACTAAATTTTTAGTTCCGGTTTGAAATCATGTGAGAAGTACTAGGTTAATTAAGAAACTTAAGAAGCATTATAGATCATATATTTTTCTTAAGCAACAATGCAAAAAAAAAAAAAAATATTCAGAGTTACCTTATCATTTAAAATTTGCCACTTAAATAAACTTTGTTATCTTCCAAACCCATTAGCAAACATGTATCGGATAAAAATGTTACCTTAAAGCCTTTGCACAAAATTGTCCACAACTTAGAATATTATATTTCAAACCCTCTACATATGCAACTTTATCATATATAAGTGCTCCACATACAATGCTACCATATCCTTGTGTTCATTTCTTTACACCATTTCCAAAATTTACTATTTTACCTAGCTTTTCTTTATAGTTGTTGAGTAAGCTCCTATCCCCAGTCATGTGCTTGGAAATACCAGAATAATAGAACCAGATTGCTGGACATGATGGTCCTGAAATGGAGAGGTTAGAAATTTTTTGGTATCCAAACCTTTTTTGGTACTCTTTCTAATGAACTTGTATTTCTGATTCTTTCACAGTCATCTTATGATTAACTGTTGTAATCAGATTCTTTGTTCAATGTGAGTCATTCACAGTTGGTTTATTTTCTGAAAGATGTTCAGAATTTCAACATACATAACATCCATTTTGTATGAATTTTCTAATAAATTGTATTGTGATCGAAGATAATTTTCTTGATCTTGAGGAAGACTTTGGTTTTTGGACAAGATTTTTCTTGTGTTATTTCTTTTAACAATGTCTTGCCTTGTTCTGATTTTCTCTTTAAAAATGGTTTTCTTCAAGTGTGAACTAGACTCTAAAGAAGATGTCAAGAGATCAGAATTTGTAGACATGTTTGATTCTACATCAGATTCTAATGTGATTTTATCATAAATTGGTTCAGAAACACGAACAAAGACAGTTGGTTTATTAACGTTTGTTTTTGTATAGCTCAATCCTTCACCTTTGTTTTTTGGTGTTGTTTAAATATAATCAATGAAGTCTCTTGCTTGTTGGAAACCTTTATCATTTATTTCACTTTCATAAATTTTCTTGTATAAAGTTTTTCTTTCTTGCTCATAAAAGTGAATTTTTTCATCCTATATTAAACTTTAATCGTACAGAGACTTGTTTTTTATTTGGGTTTCGCTTACTTGTTTTTGCAGCTCATCAGAATTTTTAATTTTTGTCAGTTGTTTTTCTTGTAGACTTTCAAAATCCTTCATTAGTTTGTTTATCTAATGTTCCAAATCTTAATTACTTTATCTTACCTTGTTTTCTAATGATTCTGACTCGATTCAGAAATTTTGCCCATTAGACAAAAGTTTGCTCTTTCTTCTTGCTCATCATCTAATGACTCAATCCGGCTCACTTATTGTTTCTTGGCTTCTTCCAACTTCTTCTCATAATAAGAAATGTCTTTTAGTTTCTTGTTTATGCATTTTGATGCATAATGCCTCTTTATTACTTCTGATTTTCCTTCTGGCCTTCTATCTTTTAATCTTCCTTCCATCTTTCCTTTGTCACTCCTTTGATTTTTGGAACTTCTCCCTCTCATCCTCTGCTCAAAAGTTATTGTTAGCAAAGCTATTGCTTCAGCAAATGCAGAAAAAACTGATGTAGTATCAAAAATCTCTTATTCTGATGTTTGGATACATGAGGGTTGAAGGTCAAAAGTTTTGGTTCTAGGTGTATTGGAAATGAGAGTTATGGGTCCTCCTTTTTAGGTTGAATTTTCATAAATTTCTTGCTCTCTAGGTACTAAGATGCTATAGAGATCATGAAGGTTTAGATTGCCAAGTTTTAAAGTGGAGGCTAGAGTCATGGTGAGTTTTTTCCATTCTCTTGGTAAGGCATCTAAAAACTTCACATTTCTCTCATCATTTTGATTTTTCAACACCAAACTTCTTTAAGTCATTCAAAATTTCAAAAAGTCTGTTATATGTTTCTGAAAGTGTTTCATTTGGAAGACTTTTAAAACGTTCATATGATGATCAGACACAATTAGTTCTCTTGTTTGTTTTTATTTTTTTTCCATCCTTCACAAAGATTTTCTAACTAATCTCATATTACCTTTGCATATGCACAAGCATCAACATGAACACATCATTTGGAAATGTCATAAACAAGAGTGATTTGGCCCTATCATCTGCTTCCACCAATTTTTGTCATCATCACTCCATAAACCTTCTTGTTTTGGAGGCCATGATGTAGGAATTGCTGGAGACTGATCAGTTTGTGGGACAGCTGCAATTTCAACACGGGGTATATGTGGGCCTCTCTCATTGGATTGAAACAGAGGTCGATCATGTCCATTAAGGAAATTGATCATCCTAATTTTCCATCAGGGGTACTCCTCTCTAACTGAATTCGGAGTTTTTGACATAGACCCGATATTGAATGCATTGTTCCACATTTAAAAGTTTGTCATTTTTAGTTAAAGAGACTTCTGAAACAGAGTATACAAAAAGATATACTCGGGCAGTTGATCATTTGAAAATAAGTTACCAATCTTCTCTGATACCAATTGTTGATCATAGAAAACAATGATTAACTAAACTTGGCAATTGATTTCAACATGTATAGAAAATAGTGTGCGTAATTAGCAAACAAGCTTTCAAGAAACCGAATTACAGAATTTTCAAGTTTATATCACTTTGAATGATTACAAGGTGATTGAAAAGTTATTAGCAATTACAGAACAAATTCTTAAAGAATATTGTGTTGAAGGACAATGGAGTTTGTAAGATGTGTTAAATGCAGGGTTGGGCTCATTTACTCTTCGATGAATCATTCTCTATTTATAGAGAATGTTTGACATGAATAAACATTTGTTTATTCATGCACTTGTCCTGTGAAAAGTAGATTTTTGGCATATTCATTGAATCATTTGATCCACTAGTCACTAAGGTATTCGTGTAAACCTTATCGGTTACAACAAGTTGCTTCATCAGAATTCTGATGAGTCTTGTATCATAAATCTGATGATCTGTCATCAGATTTCTGATGTTTCATTCTAATCAGATTCTAGATTCATCACCAGATTTATCCGATTCTGCTAATCCAATCTTCTTCTTATCTTGTAGACCATTTTTCTGATCCTTACTTGATGTTAACTAGTCTTTTTCTTATCTAAGTCAAGTATCTTCTTTCAGTTTAACCTATTGACTTTGTCAGCATCAAATCTGATCAGAAAGATCAGATTTCTTCATCATATTTATTCAACACTTACATAAAAGTTCCTAACACTACATACCTTAAAGTTCCCTTTAAGACGAGTATCTTTTCTCGATGGATCTCTCAGTGTAGCACTTGAGTAACCTTCGTGTGGACTTAAGTAACCTTCGTGTGGACTTGTCTGCGTACAGTTTTTAGCGCAAACTTCATAGAAGCTTCTAAAAGCTTCTGTTTCACCTTTATTTCAACTTTCAACCAGCACCAACCTTATTAAATGCCAAAACCCTAATATTAGCTTATAAATAGGAGCCTTCTTCCACTCCAAAATCCTTTCCACACACCTAAATCTCTCTCATATTCTCACATTCTCTCAAGACCTTCAAGCAAAAACAATGAACTTCCAAGTTTTTCACACTGAGTTCTCACTCACTAATTCTCTCTTTTCTTTTTCTTTTCTTAACTTCTTTGATAACCTCTAGGAAGGTTTCCACAAGTTTCCCAAGGCAAACCAATGTAGAACCTCACCACATTTGAGGTCCAAGATAGTTACAAACTTACTATTTTAAATTACATTCTTATTCCTTGTTTGTTTTGATTAAAACTTGATGTAGTCTTATACCTACCAAGCTCCTAACTAAGCTCATAGTTGTGGGTTTGTGTTGTGGTGATTTCCACCCAGAACACAAGCTTAACCTTCTTTAAATTCTTCCATTTATGTTCTAAGTGATTAATAAACCATCCAAGCTTCAACCTTCCATGTTGAAAGGCTTATGTGTGAAACATGGAAGCTTGGGCTCTCCAAATTTGTTCCACAACCTCACTTGTTCACACGTTCATTCCCTAAGTCACAAGACAACTTCCACTAAAGAGACAAGGCTACGACACGTCCCCGAACACTTTTCATGCTTGGGATGTACGCACGTAGCTTGCTCTCTTGGTTGTTTTAGGGACTTAGAGGAATACCAAGTAGTTTCCTAGAATCAAAGTAAGTTAACCCCACCTCGCCTCCAACATGTTGGGGTATCACACGCCCGGGTTGTTCTTATTTGGCTACTTGGATAATGTAGTAATTTAGTTGTTTATGTTCTTACGTTCATAACCATCCGAATTGTCCTTGTGATGATTTGTGCATTGGTGAATTCATACAATTAGGTTCAATGGACGCTTATCATCCTACCTCCATGCTTGACTTACATGATAATACATGACGGACTAAATTATATAACTTATACTATATAATATATAATATATACTTTTAAGCGAATTCTTGATGCTAATTGGATTATGGTTAGGTGTCCAGGACTTAGGCTATATTATCTAGTTCTAGACTCCTCATTTGTGATTCTAATGGGCACGTTAGGACCCATGAAAACACATGAAACCTTAGTGCCTAAACGAGTATTTAGACAAGATATACTTTCATGTACATATACGTTTTTTGAATCCAAACTCTCTACAAACTCCACATACTCATACACTTTTGTTTCCCCAATGTAGGGTACTTTTAGTGCTCTACCCTCAACGACTCGATAGCTCGCGTTTATCTCATAAATCTTAGCAAAACCGTGAGTGTACATGACCCCTTTTTACTTTTCGACACTTTTGGTTGCAATAATTATACTTTACTAAAGTCACACAATCACATTCAAACATGCTTAAACACAAACAAACAATCCATTATACATGCATAATACGTGATGCTAGAAATTCGTACATGCTAGAATCTTTATTTGCACTATACTTTGTCAATAACTTCGTACAAGCCTCCCTTAACATGTATAGCGCTATAGGAGTAACACACCGCTCGTATTCTTGAGGTCATGTTAAGTCATACAAAAACGGTCTTGTCGTTGCGGCGAAAAGATTACGCTAGTGGGAATCTTTGGGTTGACAAGTAGGAGTTGCATGCTAGTATTGTTAGGATATGTCTTAGTTATGATTATCCATGTGGATTCGTTTAACCGTTTTATACTTATGCTAGTAATTCAAACTTGTATGTTCGCCAATACTTTATGTGATGACATGTACTTTAATATGTATTGTAGGAACTTGATGATGAGACATTGAAAGAAATCTAGTAGGATGACTAGAAACAGACTATAATTTTGTACTTGTTTTGTATTTTGTTTCCTTGTTGCAATATGTTGTAATTTGCTTCCAAACAATGTATTTTCTAGTTTTAGAAATGAATGAAATTTTGATTATTAAATACTTGTCACAACTAGTCGATATGAAGTCTCTTGCAATCTATTTCGTCCCACCCCGATGTTTCCACCATCGGTTGGGGTGTGACATAAAGGTTGATTTTGCCATAAGACTTTTGATGCTCCACCTTGACTTGCAAACAAGTCAAGCACTTTTCTACATACTTAGCTACATCCATTTTCATTCTAGGCCACCTATAGTGGCGTTACAAGTTGTGGTACATCTTGGTTGCCCCCATATGAATTGAGTATCAAGATTTGTGGGTTTTATCAAGTCAGAAGTCATTGACACCACACGTGTTTGGAACCCAAATTCCACCAAATCAGGACTTCAACCAGTATTCACCATCTACAATATCTTTCACTAAACCCTTTACCTGCTCTTTTCTCCAATTCTCTTCCTTTACCACTTCGTTTTATGCCTTTTGGATTTGGCCGAGCAAACCCGAAGTCACAACAAGTTGCATTGACTGTACTCGAATAGGGATATATCATTCCTTTTGGCTTAGCGTATCCGCTACCACATTAGCTTTTCACAGATGATAATGTACTTCACAGTCATAGTCTTTCACCATTTCAATCCATCGTTGGTGTCTCATGTTTAGCTCTTTTTGGTCAAAGAAACATTTCAAACTCTTATGGTCGCTGAAAATGGTACACTTTACACGATACAAATAATGACTCCAAATTTTTAAAACGAAAACCGCCACTGCCATCTCAAGGTCGTGAGTAGGGTTTTTAGTTTCGTGAACCTTTAATTGCCTTGATGCATAGGCGATTACCTTGCCCCGTTGCATAAGCACACACCCAAGCCCTAGGTGTGACACGTCAGAATACACTATAATGTTATCGGTGCCATCCAGTAAAGTCAACACTGGCGCCCAAGTCAACTTTTCTTTAAGCATTTGGAACGCCACTTCTTATTCGTTTCCCCTTACAAATTTTCCATTCCTGAGGGTTAACTAGGTTCGTGGTGACGAAATCTTGGAGAAATCTTGAATAAATCTCCTATAGTAACCCGCAAGCCCCAAAAAGCTTCTAATCTTCGACATAGTTTTCGAAGGATTCCATTTTGACATGGCTTCAATTTTAGACGAGTCCACTAATACTCATTCGACACTTATGATATGCCTTAGGAATTATAATTCTCGAAGCCAAAAAGCGCACTTCGACAATTTACCATAAAGTTTTTCCCGTCTCAACGTATCTAGTAGTTTCCGCAAGTGATGAGCATGATCCGCCTAACTCTTCGAGTAAATAAGAATCTCATCAATAAACACTATCACCGACTTGTCAAGCATCGGCTTACAAACTCGGTTCATGAGATCCATGAAAGCCACGGGTGCGTTTGTTAACCCGAATCACATAACAAGTAATTCGTAATGCCCATACCGAGTGCGAAAAGTCGTTTTCGGCATGTCCTCCTCCTTCACCCTCAATTGATGATATCCAAACCTTTAGTCGGTTTTGAGAACCAACTTGGGCCTTGTAGTTGGTCGAATAAGTCGTTTATCATCGGGAGTGGATATCTATTATTTACCGTAAACTTTTTTAGCAAACTGTAGTCAATGCACATACGCATACTCCCGTCTTTCTTCTTCACGAACAATACGGGTGCTCCCCATGGGGAGACACTTGGTTGAATGAATCCCTTATTGGGATATTAACTCTCTTGGAGTTCTGATGGTGTTAATCTATACGGTGCCTTAGCAACTGGTTTAGCCCTCAGAAGTAATTCAATTCCGAATTCCACCTCGCATTCAAGGGTTATACCCAGTAGTTCTTCCGGGAATACATCTTCGAATCCTTGCACGTGGGCACATCTTCAATTTTGGAGACTCCTTTTCCGAGTCATGCACAAAGGTTAAAAAGGCCTTGCACTCGTGTTGAATAAGTCTATTAGCTTCCATCATTGAGCATATGATGGGGTTGCAATTCTTTTCCCCATAAATAGTGATATGCTTCCCGCTAGGCGACATCAATTTTATCACCTTGTGGTAACATATAGCGTTGGCGTGGTGGCGGGGCAACCAATCCATGCCCAATACCACTTAGAATTCTCCCATTACCATGGGATCAAATCAATCAGATAATCTTCACCTTCTATATTAATTTTGTAATCTCGACATACGTCACAAACAGTAAAACTCTTCTTTTCTCCAACTTCTACTTTTAAAGGCATAGGCAATGTTGATAAAATAAACAAAGCGGTTGAATAAATCTGTGTGAAACAAAAGATTTATTTGCACTCGTATCAAATAATACACGTGCGGGAATTAAATTAACGGTGAATGTACCTGTAACCATATCGGGTTTAATCTTTTCCTCCGCTGCGGTAATTTGAAAGGATCTCGCCCGCGGCCTTGGGGCTTCAACTTTCACGTCGGTTTTTGCACTTTTTCCAACCAAGTTTGGGAACTCATCCTTTTTTATGACCCGATGAGCGCCTCCACATATCCTATAGTTTGGTAATCCGCCTTTCACATTTCCTTTCTTGGGAGACTCGGTTACCTTTATCTTCTTAGAACGGCTTGGATTTACATTTGTTGCCCTCATTTCCCTCTTTCAACTTTGAAGGAGTCATGAACTCCCTATACACTGAACTGATCTCCGTGAGGTTCTCATACTTTGAAGGAGTCATGAATTCCCTATACTCAGAACTGAGCATATTATGATAGTAGTAGATTTTCTGCTCCTCCATCTATACCAATTCACCACAGAACTTCAGCTTATCGAGAAAGATTCCCTTAATCTTATCAATCATTTCACCTTTATGCCTTAGTTGCATAAACTCTTTTTTGATCATGTTCACCATCGTCTTAGGACTATGGTGGCGTTTTTAACTCCTCCCAAGTCATAGCCCGTGTGGCTTCAGTCCCTTTTTCAACTTTAATATTATCCCACAAATCCTTTGCTTGGCTCTCAGTTGGCCGGTCCCATAGGCCACAAAATCATTTGGATTGTAATGGGTCATTTCAAAGACGCCTTCAATATTTCTTATCCACCTTTGACAAGCTATTGGATCTGTCTCTCTGTTGTAAGTCGGAGGTTTGCACGCCATGAACTTGTCGTACGAACAAGATTTCTTTTCTTTGGCCTTATCCTTTTCTTGGATAAGGCTCTCCTTCAACTCACTTACTCTTTCTTCAACGACTGTTAGTATAGTAGTTTGTAGCCTTTTTATGAATCTGGGTAGGCTTACTTTTTGACGTCTTTATAAATCTTTTCACGTATCTCCTCAGTAATGAGGGTGTCGTGCCATCACCGCTTCCTTTCGACATTATTTTTGATGAAATGTTCACAATAGGTTAATCAACATTTCATTTAATTATTCCATTTCATCATATGGAAGTTTACCCATGGCGTTTGTTAACGCACATGGTGTATCCTTTTTATTCGGTTTGGCCAAGTCTATAACTTGCCTTAACCACCCCCCTACTTAATGCATTTCCGGGTTGGGGTACATAATTGTACCCCTTCCCATGCATATCTAGTCTCATTCTCTTTCCAACATTTCCTTAGTAATTGTTTTATAATTGTTTCTTACCGGATTTCTCGATCAAGCCTAGAACTGAACACATTCATCCTTTTTAACTATAAGCTATGTTACCACTTATAAGACCCAACTAAATTAAATGAATAAATTTACGGTACATAAAATAAAGTTAACAAAAATAAGGAAGCAATATTATGAGGTGTTTTTGGTTCATCGCGCATTTTGATCTTCATCTGATTCATTAAGGCGAGTATTACTAGTCATTTTAAACCCATCCAAATGGTTAGTAACTTAAGCATTTAAACGAAATGTTAAACCCCCGAAATCTAAATATTTTTTGTTGTTTTGGAAAGCCCTCTGACGGAGGGATCGCTTATCCCCCTGCTTGGCGCGAGGATGACAAGTTTTGACCGAACGTTTGACCAGGATCCACAGCGCGTCGTGGGAGAGCCTGGTGTGTCCTTTGCATGGCACGGAAAGGACAGTTTTCCAAGCAAGTTGCAAGAGTTGTGAAACTTTTCATCCTTACCCAAATTTCGCCATTTTTCATCCATTTCTCATCCAAATCAGTCCAAACTCAATTTAATCACTTGGGTTCCATTTCTCAACATATTTAAACCATGACTTACTATCAGGACCTATAAATCTTGAGTTTTTTAGTTTTATTATTAGGTTTGGGTTTTTTTACCTATTTGACCTGTTACAAGACTTTGAGCTCTTTAACCCAATTCATCCATATTCTTTCATCAAGATTAATTATTATTTTCCAACCACGATCAAGATTCATGGTTGGTATCTCGGACAATACCTCAGCATCTACGATCCCGCGAGTCATTTATACCTTGGTTTAACTTGTCTGTTATTTAGTTTATGGCCTTATAGGCCATACGCATCCTGTTTAGTCCATCCTTGTGGCTCTCATTACCCACAAGCGGCGATTACCTCTTTTAATCATTTTCACCTTGGTCCTTGACCAGGTTCATTGGCGTTGGGCATCACTTCCACTTCTATGACCCCGTAAGTCATTTATGCTTTGTTTTTACATGTCTTCGGCGCGATTTGTCTAAAGACTCAATTTTGTTCATGTATACCACAATTTATCGATCCACTCTTTTGGTGTTTCATTTTCGTAACATCAAACTTAACTAATAATAATAACAATAATAATAATAATAATAATAACGCAGCATTATAACTACATACCTTAAAGTTTCATATTAAGACGAGTATCTTTTCTCGCTTAATCTCCCGGTGTATCACCTGAGTTGCCTATCATTAACAACCCAATTGATCATGGGTTCTATGTCACACCCCGACCCGCAGCAGAAAAGGTGATCGGGGCATGATTGGGTTTTCATCAAAGCTCATGACATTTATTATAATGTTTCATATTTATTATTACAATTTAAAGGAGATCATACAATCATAATTACAACATGTTCTATCCATCTTTCTAGACTTCATTATTTTCTTCTAAGGCATTTTCCTATGTGTTCCTTGCTTCATCCTGTCCACCTGTATCATGTGTAAAAAATGGTTTTTGGATCAACAAAAAGTTGACGAGTGAATCCTATGAAAAGCATTTAAACAAGTTTATTGAATTGATTATAAAATAAAGTGCATAACCACACATGAGTAAATGTAGATGTAAATTTATTCACAATACACATAATAATAAATATTGCACACACATACAACAATTGATTGTTTTGAGGCACGCGTTGTTCAACTCGTCTCCCACGAGGAACTGATGGGCCTAATGAATGAGTTTTGAGGCACGCGTTGTTCTACGAACTGATGGGCCTAATGAATGAGTTTTAAGGCACGCGTTGTTCAACTCGTCTCCCACAAGGAACTGATGGGCCTAACAAATAGTTTGCATACAACTTGATAATACGTAATACATAACAACAAACAATATTTACATTCTAAGTTTAGATCATGATATGGTATAGCACGAGTTTGAATAAGCGAATTAGTTTAAGCGACACATGATACACCCCAAAACACGAATAAGAAGGGAAATTTGTAAGAATTCACTCACAGTGGTTGCGTTTCTTGGATTGATGATGAATGCGCACGAATTTGGAATTAACCACGAGAGAAACTAACCTAGATATTAACATAACGGTTCGATAAATAAGCTGATTTTATTAACAAATTTTAATAGGATTTTTGGATATATTTTTGTGAGTTTAAGGCTATTTTCTAACTTTAAAAACGTTTATTTTTAAGTATTTTTATTTGATTTTTAAATTAAATAAAAAAATAAAAAAATGTTGACTTTTTGACTTTGACCGTTGACCGTTGACCATGACTGTTGACCGGTTCGGTCGGTTATATTGTTGCACTGAGTGAGATTCGATGTGAAATTGAGTTACTAAACAATGATTAACAGGAGGTTTAGTTGATCATACCGATTAACAGCGTGAGTTCGAAAATTCCAGCGATTTTCCGGCGAGTACAGAATATCCGGCAACGTCGTCTGGAATTGATTCCGGATGATGGATTGATGTTAGTAATGGTCTAACAATGGATTGAAACAGAAAAAGTCGAGGTATTTACCGTGTTGATGTGAGTCTCGGTTTTCCGGCGAAAGTCCGGTGATGACAGGAAAGTTCCGGCGAGTGAAATTGATTCGAGAATCGGTGCAATTTTGAGCGAAAAGATTACCAGAGGCTAGGGTGTGTATTTATAGGAAAGAATCAAGTTGAATTGGGTCTGTTTCTAGTCTCGATTCATTGATAAGCCGTTCTCCGGCGGTTATGACTGATGTCGCGGAACTAGACATCGGTTATAACCGATGGCGACGTTAATACGTACGTTAAGTCAAGAGTAACCGTCGATAATTGGCGAAATCGTCGGATTTTCCGGTGTCTGCGGATTTGGGCACGCTGAGTAATTGAATTCGATTTCCAGTTTTATTATATGTATTAAGTGTTTCAATAAATCAACAAGTAACACAAGTGGCGGAGCGGGTGAATGTTTGTGTGTTAAGTCTTTGAGGTTACCCGGCTGACCCGGGTTCGAAACCCGGCATCAGCATATTATTTTTATATCATTATTTTTAATAAATTTTCAATTATAAATTTTATATTCTAATATATTTATTAATTATGTATCGTTTAAAATTAATTTGAGCATTAAATACGCAACGAAAATTTTAACTGGATGTTCGGTTAATAACGAAGCGGGTTTGGTTAACCCGGTTTTTTACGGATGTTACGGTATCCCTACTTTTAGAAATTCCGTCCCGAAATTTAGGTAGTGGCATGTTTGACTCAAAAGGATGGTGTTTTAATTTGACAATTACATACTTAGAAGGGAGTAAGAGTTTAAATTTTGCTTGAGGCGGTAACGTTCCTTGTAAGGGTTGAGTACCCTGCTACAGGAATCGCTTTTTGTTGCCTACGGTAAAGAATATTTAGAAATAGAGTTGATTGACCAAGTATAATTTCATGCGCAAGAGTTTTGATATGTTTGGAAAGATAAGGTTATATCCTAAAACAAAACTTTTACTACTAAAACCTACATGGAACCTCTCATAACCGCCTGACAATGCCTCTGATCCTTTGGCAAGAATACTTATATATAGGAAGTACCAGCGGCGTATCCACCATATTCTTGTCAAATTTTCATTGGTTTTATCAGTAAGTCATGATTGGTTCTATGATATGACTCTAGAACATAAACAAACACAACAACCAAAGCCTGAGTCCTAATTCTGATAGTATACATGTTTGAATGGTGACAGTACCTCTCTCGTTTGTTATGATGGAGAGGTTAGTCTATGTAAAAATAGAACACAATCCAATTTCTTTAAATGATGAGATGATATGAATGTTAAATCAGTGAGTATAAAACAAACTTCAACCAAGACATTACTAAATCCTACATGGAACTTCTCATAACCGCCTGACAATGCCTCTGATCCTTTGGCTAGAATACTTATATATAGGATGTACCAGCGGCGTATCCACCATATTCTTGTCAAATTTTCATTGGTTTTATCAGTAAGTTATGATTAGTCCTATGTGACTCTAAAACATAAACAAACACAACAACCAAAGCTTGAGTCTTAATTCTGATAGTATACATGTTTGAATGATGACAGTACCTCTCTCGTTTGTCATGATGGAGAGGTTAGTCTATGTAGAAGTGAGACACAACTCAACTTCTTTAAATGATGAGACTGAGATACGTCGTGAGGTATGATGATATGAATGTTAAATCAATGAGTATAAAAACAAAACTGAAGTAGTAATTCGCATTAAGATCCTTGATTAATTTCCAATTTATAATTGAGACACGTGAAAATTTAGATAACATAAAGAAAAACAAAAAAACTAAGCGGTTGAAGTTGAATCTTGATTTTTGGTGAAGGAGACTAGTTGGGTGATTCGTTTGGAACGTCATTATCTTCAACAGGATTGGCGTTGATGTTGTAAAATCTTCCTCTTGCTGGTGGCCTAGTGGTTAGGTTTTCTTGATTTGATTGGTTAACTGGGTTTGCTTGAGCTTGGGCGTTTATGATGTTAACCAATCGAGGGCACGTGTTTCTAAAGTGGGTAGGGTCGCCACAATTAAAACAAGCTCGAACATATGGGAACATGGGGTATTGGGGTTGTTGATATGTTTGGATCATGTTTTGAGTAGGGGGTGAGGTTTGGTTTTGAGGGGTGCGGCAAACCTTGCTCAAATGACCATAGCGTCCACAATTCGCACATAGTCGACAAGGTAAGGTAGATGGATGGTGATAAAAACAGGTGTTACATTGAGGGTGAGGTCCAAGGTAAGGTTTCTTATTTGGGTAAGTTGGGTTGGTGCTACTTGAGTGATTGGGATAGCTTGGAGGGGTACGGCTTGTGAGGCTGGTTGATTGCGTTGGGTGACAGCGAAAAGTTGCCCATCTCGTTTTCTCTTAGAAATGGGTTGAGAAGGGGATTCGGTTTGGGTGGAGTTTGAGGTTTCGGTTGATGCTTTATCCTTTTTCTTCTCCTCCTTGAAGTCCTTATTTCGTATGCGGTTCTCGGTGAGCTCTGTAGCTAACTCCATTGCTGCTTCCAAAGTTGCAGGTGTGGTACTTATTACAGAGTCTTGAGTTTTTGAAGGAAGACCTCGAATGTAGTGCTCGATCAAACGGTAAAGAGGAGTGAACAAGTTGGGAACCATTTGATTTAACTCGAGGAATCTCTTGTTGTATGTGGTGTGGTCGCCTTCCTTTTGTTTCAAAGAATAGAACTCATCCTCCAATTTCTTGATTTCGCTTCTTGGGCAAAACCGTCTTGTCATGATTTCCTTCAACTCTTCCCAAGTCAAAGTCATAGCATCTTCAACACCTCGTTTGGCCTTCTCTGTATTCCACCATGTGAGTGCTATTCCAAGTAAACGACCAGTAGCATATCGCACTTTGCGATCATCGGGGCAATCGCAATTTAGAAAAGTGTTTTCCATTTCTTCAAACCAATGGAGGAGAGCGGTGACACCTTCAGTCCCTTCGTATTTTGGAGGGTCGCAGGATTTGAAATGCTTGAAGGTGCATTTAGTGGTAATTGGGGGAGGATTGACAATGTTTTGATCTTCTTGATTGACGGGATTAGCGGTAAGGGCTTGTTGGACTTGAACTACAATGTTGGGTATTACGGCAGCCATTTGTTGAGCGATTTGGGCAGCCATGCGCTCGCGGGCTTTTCCTGATCTCATCTTCCTACGAGCGAGACTAGAAGACATCTACAAGGAATACATATCAAGAGTATGAGTTGAACGTTTTAGGGGTCATGTGTCGTATTTAGGAATGAACATTCATAATATAGAATAATAAATCTACTACATCCATAGGATGTCTTGGGCTTTGCTCGTAATTGGGTCTTGCATGCCGCCATACTTCACCTTCGTAATCATGTGGGCCCCCATGATTACCGGGTTTTTCATATGGTTCGCATGTGTTAGCCTGGTTACGTACACTAAAACCCGGAGAAAATCGAGAAATATGTATGTAACGTATGATATTCGGAATGTATCCAGGTGTGGACACGGTGACACCTCAAAGTGGGGTTAGTTCGAACGACGTTTGGTGTGGCATGCTTTGGCCTAATAGGTCCTTCGTACTCTCATCGTTAGTCCCCAGGTAGGCAAACTGGTCCGTTATATTGGATTTATACGAATGTCAACCTAGACAGGACGTTCCGACTACCGGTACCAGTAGCATATCGCACTTTGCGATCATCGGGGCAATCGCAATTTAGAAAAGTGTTTTCCATTTCTTCAAACCAATGGAGGAGAGCGGTGACACCTCCAGTCCCTTCGTATTTTGGAGGGTCGCAGGATTTGAAATGCTTGAAGGTGCATTTAGTGGTAATTGGGGGAGGATTGACAATGTTTTGATCTTCTTGATTGACGGGATTAGCGGTAAGGGCTTGTTGGACTTGAACTACAATGTTGGGTATTACGGCAGCCATTTGTTGAGCGATTTGGGCAGCCATGCGCTCGCGGGCTTTTCCTGATCTCATCTTCCTACGAGCGAGACTAGAAGACATCTACAAGGAATACATATCAAGAGTATGAGTTGAACGTTTTAGGGGTCATGTGTCGTATTTAGGAATGAACATTCATAATATAGAATAATAAATCTACTACATCCATAGGATGTCTTGGGCTTTGCTCGTAATTGGGTCTTGCATGCCGCCATACTTCACCTTCGTAATCATGTGGGCCCCATGATTACCGGGTTTTTCATATGGTTCGCATGTGTTAGTCTGGTTACGTACACTAAAACCCGGAGAAAATCGAGAAATATGTATGTAACGTATGATATTCGGAATGTATCCAGGTGTGGACACGGTGACACCTCAAAGTGGGGTTAGTTCGAACGACGTTTTGGTGTGGCATGCTTTGGCCTAATAGGTCCTTCGTACTCTCATCGTTAGTCCCCAGGTAGGCAAACTGGTCCGTTATATTGGATTTATACGAATGCCAACCTAGACAGGACGTTCCGACTACCGGTACCAGTAGCATATCGCACTTTGCGATCATCGGGGCAATCGCAATTTAGAAAAGTGTTTTCCATTTCTTCAAACCAATGGAGGAGAGCGGTAACACCTTCAGTCCCTTCGTATTTTGGAGGGTCGCAGGATTTGAAATGCTTGAAGGTGCATTTAGTGGTAATTGGGGGAGAATTGACAATGTTTTGATCTTCTTGATTGACGGGATTAGCGGTAAGGGCTTATTGGACTTGAACTACAATGATGGGTATTAAGGCAGCCATTTGTTGAGCGATTTGGGCAGCCATGCGCTCGCGGGCTTTTCCTGATCTCATCTTCCTACGAGCGAGACTAGAAGACATCTACAAGGAATACATATCAAGAGTATGAGTTGAACGTTTTAGGGGTCATGTGTCGTATATAGGAATGAACATTCATAATATAGAATAATAAATCTACTACATCCATAGGATGTCTTGGGCTTTGCTCGTAATTGGCTCTTGCATGCCACCATACTTCACCTTCGTAATCATGTGGGCCCCCATGATTACCGGGTTTTTCATATGGTTCGCATGTGTTAGCCTGGTTACGTACACTAAAACCCGGAGAAAATCGAGAAATATGTATGTAACGTATGATATTCGGAATGTATCCAGTGTGGACACGGTGACCCCTCAAAGTGGGGTTAGTTCGAACGACGTTTGGTGTGGCATGCTTTGGCCTAATAGGTCCTTCGTACTCTCATCGTTAGTCCCCAGGTAGGCAAACTGGTCCGTTATATTGGATTTATACGAATGCCAACCTAAACAGGACGTTCCGACTACCGGTACTTGTACCCTTACAGTTACTACATGCCCGTCGCAGAACTCACTTTGATGAGATTTGAAAAATGAAAAATGCGACAAATCTTGAATAACGGAAGTATGAATGTGTATGTAATTATGTATGTTTGACTGTAAGTATAATTCACTATGTATCACAAAATGTAATATTGGAAGTGTTTGCATGCATTTGTGTATGTAATAAATATGAAAGAAATAAACATCATGAGTTTGCATGTAACCACATAAACAATTAAAATCTAATCAACTATAGTATAGGCTCTAAGGGTCTAATAACCTATCCTATATCCCTATAGTCAAAAGCTCTGATACCAATCTGTCACACCCCGACCCGCAGCGGAAAAGGTGATCGGGGCATGATTGGGTTTTCATCAAAGCTCATGACATTTATTATACTGTTTCATATTTATTATTACAATTTAAAGGAGATCATACAATCATAATTACAACATGTTCTATACATCTTTCTAGACTTCATTATTTTCTTCTAAGGCATTTTCCTATGTGTTCCTTGCTTCATCCTGTCCACCTGTATCATGTGTAAAAAATGGTTTTTGGATCAACAAAAAGTTGGCGAGTGAATCCTATGAAAAGCATTTAAACAAGTTTATTGAATTGATTATAAAATAAAGTGCATAACCACACATGAGTAAATGTAGATGTAAATTTATTCACAATACACATAATAATAAATATTGCACACACATACAACAATTGATTGTTTTGAGGCACGCGTTGTTCAACTCGTCTCCCACGAGGAACTGATGGGCCTAATGAATGAGTTTTGAGGCACGCGTTGTTCTACAAACTGATGGGCCTAATGAATGAGTTTTAAGGTACGCGTTGTTCAACTCGTCTCCCACGAGGAACTGATGGGCCTAACAAATAGTTTGCATATAACTTGACAATACGTAATACATAACAACAAACAATATTTACATTCTAAGTTTAGATCATGATATGGTATAGCACGAGTTTGAATAAGCGAATTAGTTTAAGCGACACATGATACACCCCAAAACACGAATAAAAAGGGGAATTTGTAAGAATTCACTCACAGTGGTTGCGTTTCTTGGATTGATGATGAGTGCGCACGAATTTGGAATTAACCACGAGAGAAACTAACCTAGATATTAACATAACGGTTCGATAAATAAGCGGTTTTTATTAACAAATTTTAATAGGATTTTTGGATATATTTTTGTGAGTTTAAAGCTATTTTCTAACTTTAAAAATGTTTATTTTTAAGTATTTTTATTTGATTTTTAAATTAAATAAATAAAAAATAAAAAAAATGTTGACTTTTTGACTTTGACCGTTGACCATGACTGTTGACCGTTGACCGGTTCGGTCGGTTATATTGTTGCACTGAGTGAGATTCGAACCGGTGATCTCCCGTATGCGTGCACGCAGCTCTACCAACTGAGCTACGTGTCTAACCCGAAATATTTCTGTTTTTAATTATATTTATATACTATTTAACTTAATCCGAATATCATTTATTTAAAAAGGATTTAATTGTATCAAACCGGTGATCTCCACAGGTCTCGAACCCGGGACCTGTAGTTTAGTTTGGCACACAGTCCACCGCTAGACTGTGTGTCTAACCTGGTAAATATTCCGGTTTTTATTATACTTAACATCTTACTGTGAGTTAACCCGGTTCTGTTTTAAAAAAAAAACATTTTTATTTCTGAGGATAGGGTCGTGATAGAATCGAACTCGAGACGTATGTGTATTGTTTGCACACAGTCCACCGCTGGACTGTGTGTCTAACCCGTTTATAATACTGATTTTAATTAATCTTATAATCATAATTGACTTCATCTTCTTCGTTCAAAACACAGACAACGGTTAAACCAACTGTTTCTTGTTTAATTCGGTTAACGAATATTATAAGCAATTGAAAGGTATTGAACAGAAAGGGTTTGGGGAAAGAATGTACCGAACAGGTGTCTTTCTCAGAACTCCGGCAAGGATTCCTCGGCTCTGTTTTGTGAACTCCGTCTGTTCGGATCAATTAACAGTTTTGATTGCTTAGATCTGAAATTGAGTTACTAAACAATGATTAACAACGTCGTCTGGAATTGATTCTGGGTGATGGATTGATGTTAGTAATGGTCTAACAATGGATTGAAACAGAAAAAGTCTAGGTATTTACCGTGTTGATGTGAGTCTCGGTTTTCCGGCGAAAGTCCGGTGATGACAGGAAAGTTCCGGCGAGTGAAATTGATTAGAGAATCGGTGCAATTTTGAGCGAAAAGATTACCAGAGGCTAGGGTGTGTATTTATAGGAAAGAATCAAGTTGAATTGGGTCTGTTTCTAGTCTCGATTCATTGATCAGCCGTTCTCCGGCGGTTATGACTGATGTCGCGGAACTAGACATCGGTTATAACCGATGGCAACGTTAATACGTACGTTAAGTCAAGAGTAACCGTCGATAATTGGCGAAATCGTCGGATTTTCCGGCGTCTGCGGATTTGGGCGCGCTGAGTAATTGAATTCGATTTCCAGTTTTATTATATGTATTAAGTGTTTCAATAAATCAACAAGTAACACAAGTGGCGGAGCGGTTGAATGTTTGTGTGTTAAGTCTTTGAGGTTACCCGGCTGACCCGGGTTCGAAACCCGGCATCAGCATATTATTTTTATTTCATTATTTTTAATAAATTTTCAATTATAAATTTTATATTCTAATATATTTATTAATTATGTATCGTTTAAATTAATTTGAGCATTAAATACGCAACGAAAATTTTAACTGGATGTTCGGTTAATAAACGAAGCGGGTTTGGTTAACCCGGTTTTTTATGGATGTTACATTCTACACTTATGACATAAACCCATTTCTTCACATACATGCGTAATTATCCTAACATGTTATAATTCATATTCTTCACATAATCAACAAATATAAACATCATCAACACACCTACAATCAATAATACCCATTCTTATGGTGATTTGCCCACTAGACCTTCCTATCTCATGGATTTCTCTAAATTAGTTATTTTACCAAAAATGAAATTACAACTTACCTTATATTTTTAGTGATGTTGTGTGATCAAAACCTTCAACATGAAACAAACCCCTTTGATTTCACCCTTGAATTGGCTTAATTGTGTTCTTAAATTTTGAGAGCGTTTCACCTCTTCTCTCCCTCTCTAAATTGACACACACATTTGCAAGTGTGTTTTATTTTTCAGCCATTATATACTCTCATCTTTTGCTAGTAAACCATTTCAGTCCCCATAGTTTTGTTTCATTATGAGCAAGGCACTATTTACGCATTTTACTAACTAAACAACATACTCTTAACTAGGTTAAATAGTCCTAGTTATTATACTCATGTTATTTACCACAAAGTAAATATTGAATACTTTTTGGATGTTACAGAAAGCCAAAATTTATATGGCTTACAAAGCTGAAACGTGTGTTCCACTATTTTTAGTTATAAATATAAAAGATATAAGATATATAATATTCTTAGATATATATGTGATGAATTGATTTGTTTTAACATACATGAAAACAATTATTTAATAATATTTATAATTATAAATAGAAAAAATAAAACCTATAAATCATATTATTTTTAATAAGTAATAATAATTATTGCAATTAGAAAAAGAAAAATACGGGTCAAAGGAAATCAACCTAAAATTAATATTTAATAGTTAAAACCATGACAAATATGGAAACAATTAAATATTATTTAATTAACCTTTAGGCCATTAGTAATCGGCATTACAGGGTTGTGAGGGTGCTTAATAACACCCTCAAAACCACCCTTGTGGGCGCTATATGGGCATAAAGAAGTAGGGGTGTTTCTAGTATAATGTCAGATGGGGAGAAACAAAATGGAAATTAATGAATGAAAGGGCATTAAAGGGCGTTAATTGTTACACATTTTTTAAAGAGACGTTATAATTCTGATATGGCAGAAAATTATCCTATATATTAAAAAGGCAAGTTTGTGAATAGTAAAATAGTGCCTTCTCCATTCACAACTTGCCACATAGCATGTTTTTTTTTCATTTATCCATCTTTTATCAAAATATCGGTACGGTCCTGTTCGGTCTCGGTACATGAAGGTAAAAACCGGCACCAACCTGGAACAGAAAACATCAAAAGTCGGTATCGAAATGATATTGAAAATTTTTAGTTCGGGAAATTCGGCACTCCTAACCAATACAATTTGCTCATCCCTGATCACGGGTACCATACAAACACCAACGGTATCGTACAACTTTTTTATTGATTTTCTTCCACTTTTAATGTTTTCTTTTTTTTAGTTTCTGGGCTAGGGATGGGTTCGGTGCCAACTGATGGTCCGATACTAAATCGGTACTGGTACCGAAAATACCGGTTGTGGTATAGGTATATGAAGGTAAAAACTAGTAGCAGGAACGCCAAAAGTTGGTACCGAATTGACTTAGAATCTTTCGGTTCGGGAAATTCGGTACCGGTACCCAATACCATTTGCTTATCTCTGACAATGGGTTTCATACGAACAACATCATTACCATAAAACTTTTTTGGTTGATTTTCTTTTGTTTATCTTATACTGGTTTTTTTTCAACATTCTTTTTATGATTGTCAGCGGTTCTGTGCGTAACGCGCTCATAGTGATTTCAAAATACATGTAAACACAGACTAAATGACAAAAGAAGTTCGCCGCAACGCGGCTAGAGTGATAAACCTAGTGTCCTTTAAAGAACAGTAACCATTGCTGATGGTTTTAGACGGGGAAATGAAAATGAAGGATGACCTTAATGAATGATACACGTCACTCAAAAGGGTCGAGCGAAGACTTCAAGGTATGCAATCTCAGGAAAGAACTGGATAGTATACCCTTCATACCAAAAACAAAATATCTGCACTGGTTTAATTGGATCCCTAAGAAAACAAATTGCTTCCTATGGCGTGTGGTACTGAACCGGATACCCACCCAGGACGCTCTGACAATCAGATACATCCCGATTCCAACGGTAACCTGTCTCCTTTGCAACTCGGCTCAAGGATCAGCGGATCACCTGCTGATTTCTTGCGAGTTTGCCCACCAGGTTTGGGTAGCATTATCGCTATGGGTGAGGATTCCTTGGCCGCGATACTTACTAAGCGTGATGGAACTACTGGAGTTTTTGAATAACTATCGAGCTGAAATGGTGAACACGAAGGCGATTCAAGTAATTGTTGCTACAACATGTTGGACTCTACGGAGGATCAGGAACAATGCGATTTTTAATAACAAAACGACTCAGGTTTTAAGAGCGATTGGAGACATAAAGGCGTTATCTTATCTGTGGATAAATGCAAGAGCTGGATTATCACATATTAGTTGGAATGAATGGAGTAGTTTAAATTGTTTTAGCTGAAGTTTCATGATTGTATTTTGCTTTAAACCTAAGCAATTTGCTTGGGTGCATGTTCTGTACTGTTTCTTTTTTTTTTCTATGATATCGTCTTTTTAAATATATATATATATCAAGAGAGAGAGAACGAATGTTTGAAGTATTGAGAATGTTTAAAAACAAGTTTTATATATTTTAGAATATGTTTTTACCAGGTAAGAAACTTTATTAGGTAAATAAAAAAAATGCAAGATTTCAAAACCACAAAAGGCTAAAGTAAGTTTATCAGTTTGTGATGTTTTCCAATATTTCAAAACCGTAAAAGGTAAAGAATGTTTTCTTGACTTCTATTATCCACTGCTATGTAGACCAGTCCCCTATAACTATTTTATTGACTAATGTATTATATGTAGATAGGATAAAGTCATTGATTTGCACAAATTCAGGATTGAACAAGTCAAGATGTGACAGCATATTGAAACAAATCACTACAAATTGAAGTATTATATCAACTAGTTTTCTCACCGGCGTCTCCGTGTGTTGCAACACGTTAAACAACAGAGGCTCACTGCATTTGAATTCGAAACTTTATAAAAGAAAATAGAGAAGCTAAACCGTTAAATGTATCAAAACTTTTAACAGAGGCTAAATAACAAGATAAAACTAAGGTGTTATATAGTGTGATGTATTTGTGTAATTTAATTGTGTGATGTATTATTTTGTGTTGTTTCAACAACGAATTCGTCCGTTGCGGCCTTTGTTTTAACAGCATCTTAGGCGACCTAAACGACCTGATGAAGCGAAGATGGTGATGATCACTATCAAGCTTGTAAGAAACCTACGAATGAGTGAAGTAAGAGACAAAAGGCAGAAAGTCAATCTAACGTCGTTCTCGTTCAACCGTTAACTCACTGTTTCTCCGTTATGTTTGAAATTAATACTATATATAGAATTTCTTAATTAGTTTCTTAACGAGTAAGCTTTATTTTTCGTCCTTATGTTTTCCTTTAAATATCAAGTTTCGTCACCCTTTAACATTCTTCATCCCTAATGTTTCAAGTCTTAACACTTTTAATCCAATTCACTAAACTTGTTAAAATTTTTCTATTAATTCTTGTCAAATGACCAAATACCCTTGGTGGCCTCACTTGAAACACCTATTTTATCCTCATCATCTACTTCCTCACTCCACCACCTACGACACCACACACTGTAAACCTTCGAATTGCATGATTTCTATGAATTCATCTCATAAAATTGTTGAATACAAAGTAATTATCAGATCTAAACTAGTATGATCGTTCTAAAAAAAAGATCAAATAACATAACTATGTACACACAAATAGGTTTATAAGCGAAAACAGAGAAAACTTCAAATAAATTGTCAGATAGTATCATATCCAACGGTCGTTGTGGAAGCGAATGTGGAGAATGTTATCGCTGTTTCTAATAGCGAAAAAGTGGGGTTATACCCTAGTGGCGACGGCAACTTTCTGGCGGCTGCATGCCGTACATCTTGTAGACCTGATGGATGGTGGTCATGGTGATGTTTTGATGGTGTTCAAGTGAAAAATCCTTGTTTTCAAACTAATTGGGCCGTTGAAGAACCGGGTTCCATACAAAAAACCATCTTCATATATCGCGTTCAAATAGCTCCTGGTGTTTGTGAGTGTGACGAATGGTTTGCAAAATTTATATCAACTAGTGGGTTAGATAAAAAATAAAGAAATTGCGACGGGCCAATCTACACGAAGATAACAAACCATGTCGCAACAGTATTCAAAAGTAGCGGGAATGTTATCGGCTCAGTTCACTATGGAATCGACACTTGTTATAACCATAAAAACGAATATCTGTTGGGGGTTCGGAATGTAATAGAACTAACCACAAACAAATATACGTTGAGAAAAAACTAAAAAGAAACCACAGGAAATTAGTAAAAGAATAAAAACCAAAAGTTAGAGAGTCTAAATAGTAAGTATAATAAAGTGTAAGGGTAAATATAGAGAAAAAGAAAGAATACCTTATTAATGTTGAGGGTTTAAACATATGATCATTAAAGTTGATGAGCTAAATATATCATTATTAAAGTCGATGGGGCAAAGATGTTTAATGTTGACAAAATAGTCTTAAAAGAAACCACAAAAGATAAATAAAAGAATAAAAACTAAAAGTTAAGGGTCTAAAGAGTGGTTATAAAAAGTGTAAGGGTAAATAATGAAAACCAGATAAAGAAAGGGATAAACATATCATTAGGGCTGTAAACGAAGCGAATGTTCAACGAACACTTTGATGGAAAGTTCGTTTATGTTCATTCGATTAGCTTAACGGACAAGCACGAACAAAAAGTTTTCGTTCGGTTGGTTTAGCGAACGAACACGAACAAAGGTCTAGTTCGTTTGACTGCATTCGTGAACGTTCAATAATGTGTTCGATTACATTCGTTCATGTTCATTTGTTACGTTCATTTTTGTTTGATTATATTAAAAAAAATAATAAAAATGTTTTCTAAGCATATTAAAAACTTGAAACCTTGTTTTTTTCCTATGTTAGCTAAAATTTGGACATTCAAGACATTTTCTGGGATAACTATGTCTATCTTAGTTAAATTTTAAAATACTTATGTCTAAGTTAGTTAAATTTAATTTATCGTTTGATGATTGTAGTAGACTTCTTATGTTTTGTCCAATGTTTAAGGTTAACAATATTCGTATTTTATATTTTTTAAGTTAAATGTTCGTCTACGCTCGTTTTTCTTCGTCTGTGTTAGTTTGTGTTCGAGACCAGTGTTCATAAACTGTTCACGAACAACTAAATTTCCTTAACGAATGAACACGAACATAAACTTATGTTCGGTAGCGTTCGTGAACAGTTCTAGAACATATTAATTTCCTTAACGAACAAATACAAACATGGACATGGCCATGTTCGTGTTTGTTTAATTCAATTACAACCTACATATCATAATTGAAGTTGATGAGCTAAATATCTGATTACTAAGTTGAGGGGTTGATTTGACAAATTGTAAATGCAAAATATAAAATATAAAATATAAATTTCAAAACGTTGTAAAATGTAAAATTTCAATATGATGAGAACATTTTCTTTTTATAAATAACTTGCTTTTATCCATTAACTAGCAAAATCACCCCATGCTACGCGGCGGGAAGTCGGTCAGTATCAGTCATTCGCTATCAGTCGGTCACTATCGATTCATTTCGTGAGGGGCTCACTATGGTATCAAGAATTTGTATAGCAACCGGAAGAGAATATAAAAAAAAGAAGGTCGTGCCATGACTAAAATAATATCTACACAAAAAGCACATTACGTCTAGTACGATTTAATCCACGCCACACTACATAAAGAATGTATGTTAAAATGTTATAAATTTTTTAAAATAGATTTGGTTATAATAAAACAAACTTGAAGAAGGGAAAAGGAAATTACAGTAAGAAAAAAAGTAAGGAATAGATAAGAAAGAGGAAATAAAGCCCAAAAACAACAACCAAAAATAAAACAATATATCAGAAAAAAAAAACCCTTACAAATAGAGATGGGCATAATCGGGTTTTATTATTACCCGGAACCGGTTTCAACCCGGAACCGGTTCTGCTTGGATGTCATTGGAACCGGGTATGGTGTGGAACCGGGTCCAGTTCCTACCCGGGTTCACACCCAAGAATATGGAACCGTGTAGAACCGGGTACGGTTATTATGGAACCGGGTATGGTGTGGAACCGGGTATGGTGCTAAACCGGTTCCTGACAGTCGAAAACCTGACTTTTTACTGTTCAGAACCGGTTCCTGACAGTCGAAAACCTGACTTTTACTGTTCAGAACCGGTTCCTGACAGTTGAAAACTTGACTTTTTACTGTTCAGAACCGGTTCCTGTTCTTGACAGTAAAACCTGACTTTTTTACTGTTCAGAACCGGTTCCTGACAGTCGAAAACTTGACTTTTTACTGTTCAGAACCGGTTCCTGATAAATGTTACCGTTGGGAACCGGTTCCTGACAGTCGAAATCGGTTTTTTTTTATATAAACCTCTCCCTACTTACCATTTCAAAACTTAACACTCACCATCATCAACTTACAAAATCAATCATCTTCTAAATTCTTGCAAAATACCTATGGCATGCAACGAGGAAGTTGTTACAGTCTTAGAGACGAAAAGAAACCCAGCTATATGGAAAAATTTTGATCTCTGTTTAATGTCCGACAGCCACGAGATGGCTAGATGCAAAGCTTGCGGAAAATTTATGAAGGCCGCAGCCAACTCAACCCTTAAGAAACACACTGAGCGGCATTGCCCAGTGACGAAGGCAAAAAAAATGAGACGGGAGAAGGTTCCAGCACCGGTTCTTCAAATGTTTGATGTAACCCGTTTGGTTTGGTGTTTTAATAAAGTTTGTGTAATGTTTCTTTCTATTGTGTTTGTTATTTTTTATTTTTATTATTAGTTACATTGATAAATAAAAATAGTAACAATAATCGGTTAAAACTAAAAACAAAAAATTAACCGGTTACAAAAAAAAAATAAAAAATTACTCAGAACCGGTTCCAGTAAGATTTTATTTCTTTGATCGTTTACTAGTGGCAGGTGCAACACTTTCCGATGAGTTTCTCTTAGGTGCGGGTACCTCGGTACAATCGTCATCCGAATCGTTAGTCTCCACTTCTTCGGCTATAACCGGTTCCAACGGTAACATTTTAACGGGTATAACCGGTTCCTTCTAGAACTGCATTTCCGGGTACTGATGGAACCGGGTACTAGTGAAACCGGGTACGGGTAGGAACCGTACGGTTAGGAACCGGTTACTACCCGATTCAAATGGTAAAATTGTGGAACCGGGTTGGAACCAACGGGTATTTTGAACCCGAAACCGGTTCTACTTAATGTCGGGTAGGAACTGAAACCGGTTCCAGTTCGGTTCTACCGGTTCGGGTTCGAAACCGGTTTTTATGCCCATCTCTACTTACAAATAAAAAATAACACAATATAACCCAAGAAATTTTCAATCTATAGATGCAAATGCTGCCACCTCAGTTGCAAGAATCATATAAATTGTTTGCCGCAATAATACTTGTAATCTGTAAGGTAAATAAGAAAAAGACAAAAAAAAACAGTAAACACTGTTAATCAATCTTGTAAATGTAATAGATATAATATAATATAATATAATATAATATAATATAATATTAACTTTTAACTTTTAGTTACTTTTTTTATACAAACGAAGTTTTGATCTATTGGCAAAGGTAATGCTTTTAAAACACAAAGAGGAGGTGTTGGATTCAAATTAGGGATGAGCATTTGAGACTTGGTACCGATACCGGATTTTCCATATCGAATTTTTTCGGTACTAACTTTTTGACGTATTCAGTACTGAATGTTTTTTTGTACTGATACTGATACTCATATTTGACGAATTTTAGTATTGATACTGAACCCATCTCTACTTTTTCATTAAACTTGCCTATGTAATATGAACATGGTAAACAATTGTTTATGTCAGTGTACATAGTGTTTATAGTTAAATGCCAGGTTAGTCCCGGTGATTTACGAAAATTGCAGAGTTGATTACAAGGGTTCACTAATTACAGAGTTGGTCTCAGTGGTTACAATTGGTGGTTCTTAACAGTAACCTTTGTTAAATTTTCCAGTTAGGTCTTTGTGAAATAACTAAACTGTCCCTAAAAATAAAAAAATAAATAAAAACAAAAAAAAGATAGGCGCACCCCTCATCTCCCCCCCCCCCCCCCCCCTCTCTAACCTACCACCGTTACCACTACCTCTTCCACTTCCACCTTCAACCCACCACCACCCCCTCTACCTCCACTGTCAACCCACCACCACCACCACCACCACCTCCATCGTCACCTTCGAAGCAAAAGGGGTTGCAGAGGGTAATGGTTGTGGCTGGTGTGCTGGTTATCGGCGGGTGAAGCAGCAGGGGAGGTGTGGTGGTAGGGCTTTTGTGAGGGTGGGAGAACGTGGAGGAAAAAGATAGTTTTATTTATTTTAATAGCTTAGGGGTAATCTAGTTATTTCACATACACTTAACAAAGAAAACTTACATAGGTTAGTGATAAGGATCACTCGAGTACAAAAGTTACAACCACTGATACCAACTCTGTTATTAGTGAACCCTAGGGACCAACTCTATAATTTTTATAAACCACAAAGACAACCATACATTTATTTCTAGTTTTATAAAGTTTTAGGCAAAATCAATCACGTGACCCCATTTTATTGTAACTCTCATTATGTCAGTGGTAAATATAAAACATTACTCTTTAAGTTTTTTTACACGTTAACCAAGGATGGCATACCAGTTTTTGTGATTTTTTTATTAAGTTTTAATATTGCTATGAAATAAAATAATACTGATGTAGATTTATTTATTGAAAATAATTACAAATGACGATGCGTTATTTTTCTAATGTTTTAAGTTTAAAAAATGGATTTCATGTTTTCTATCTTCATATTCAAATCAATCACCATCTCAACCTTAGTTATTTAGATTTTCGTTTTGCTTATTAATTATTTTTGCTTGTAGTGTTTTGGCTGGTAGTTTTCCGGATTTAAGTTGGAAAAACTGATACATTTGCTATTTATTTTTGTATTTTTTTTTTTATTTATTTGTTTTTTTTTTTTTTTTTTTTTTGCGATTCTACATATCATGTTTCAACTCCGTTGCATCAACTACTTTTTATGATCTTGTTTAATGGCCTATAGAATTAGCACAAGGTATTACCAAAATTTCTTTTTTTCTTTAAATCAGATTTTCACTCCATACACATACTTATGAAAGTATAGTTCTTTTAAGTTGTGAATTTTTTAGAGCGTGACCATAGTTTTCATTGTACCTTGTATGAGCAAAAACGAATAATATGTTTAGTGACCATATTATGATAATAATTTATTACTAGTGGATCACCTATAAAGATTCCCTTTAAAAAAACGAACGTGTCACGATGGTAATAAAATAATTGTATAATATTCATGTTTGATTATCTTTAGGAGCAATTGGTCAAACTTGATGGCTTTCAAGTTCACTCCTTAAGTCTATAAATACCAAAACCTTAAGTCTTATTTCATCACAAACAAAACAAATTTCTTCTTAACCATTTGGATTTTCTTTTATATCAGTTAATTTAATCATGGCAACACTTACTAATGAGGTTGAGATTGCTTCTTCCTTTCCGGCTGAAAAGGTTTTCAAGGTGTTTAAGGACTTCGAAAATGTCGCACCAAAGGTTAACCCTGCAGTTTTCAAGTCTTTTGAGACGCTCGAAGGCAATGAAGGTGTTGGAACGATAAAGTTGTTAACATTTGGTGATGGTAAGTGTTTCGTATAATGTCATCTGATTGGTATATAATTTGTTTCCTCTTTATCTAAACGAAAGATGTTTTAACACAGCCGTCCCATTTACACACGCAAAATACAAGGTTGATGCTATTGATGAGAGCAGCTTTACCTATAGCTACACATTCTTTGAAGGTGACAACTTGATGGGTATATTAGACTCCATCACCCAACATGTTAAGGTCATACCTTCTGGTGAGGGAAGCATATTCAAGCAGACAATCATTTATAAGTGCAAAGGTGATGAAAAACCATCTGAGGAGACTCTTAAGACAGAAAAGGAATTGTATGAACAAACCTACAAGGCTATTGAAGCTTATGTTGTTGCCAATCCCGAACTTTATTGATTGTGCATTCAATCAAGTGGAAAACTTTTCATTGGCATGTCGGCCATCTCTTGTTTTGTTATAGTTTGAAATAATGGACAATGTTCCGTGTTGCTTATTGTTGTGCTTGTGTTGAAGATTGATTTCCTCTAATATATTGCATGGTTTGGTTTTGTTAATGGGTTTTGTTTACTCATGTCTACTTTATATTCCATGGATGGATCTATGTTAACGTTTTTAATCAACGTACCTATACTAAAATAGAAGATATCAGTATAAGAGAATATGTTTTTTTTGTAAAGCACTTTACTACGACAAAGCATCATATATATCCCTCAAATACAACCTAGCTTCATTATATTCAAACTACTTTGTAATCCAATGTCACTATGAGGGAGAACATTTATTTCATAATTAACTTGCTTTTATCCATTAGATGCTGTTCCCATAACCTTTACCAACTTTTTCATGAAAATTGAACTTATAATATGAACATGGTGTAAAAAGTATTTCTTTTATCATCTATTAATTTTAATAAATTTTCACATATGTCATTCCAACAAGTGGTCGGTCTACCTACAACCATCATCTTTGCTAACTAACGACACATGGCAATTTTCTAAAATCGTCGTCGGATTCCATCTTTTGCAATTTATAAAGTTCATTCAGTGGTTGGTGGCCATAGACACCCCGCTTGTAGTACGCGTATATAATTTATATATGTGTGGGTTCTTATAGGGAAAAAGTGAAAGTGCACTAATTTTAATGTTATTTTGCTAAATTAGTAAAAAGAACGTTAAAAATAGGGGACGGTTAATCATGCATCATATGGTGGCGTTGATAGCCGAAGGACAAGGGGGTACATGCACTAATCGGCCTTTGTTGAGTGTTATGTGCCTTATGTCCAAGGCTTGATGCAAAACTACTATCGAGCCTAGAGTCTCACTAGAATCAGTCTCTTTATTTGTACGGGGCAGATGCAAGGTTATCTACATTTTACCATCCTCAAACCCTACATTTGCTTTGTTGTTGGCCCCGACCCAGTTTTGGAGCAAAGAATTTCGTAACACTAGGAATCTTAGAGTTCATAACTTTCACTCATTTAAAAAAAAAACTTGACCTCCTAACTAACATTAAAACTCCTAACTTGATAAACATGCAAACAATTAACATAATTAAATAAACTTTCAAAGTAATTGAAACCAGGGTCATCTCCGAAAGTAATAATAAAAATTAGGTCTCGGACGAAACAAAAAAGTTGGGAATACTTTTTTATAATATAAACACATCAGTTATATGTTAAGAAACCAAAATACCATGATTGTTATAAAATAAATAAAACAAACCAAAAGTGGTATAGTCTGATAAAATATGTTTATACACCCATGTATATATAAATATGTGATTCAAATTAGTGATGTATTTAGGCATAACATGTCGCGTAATCTCACTTTATAAAACGTTAATATTGTTTTTAGAAAATGAATCATTAACTAAAAATAAAAGTTGATAAGGGGTTTGAATTCATGACCTCAAGAGTATAAACAAAACATTAACCAATGAATCATATAATCATCTTGTTAACAAGATCAAACTAGTTAATTAATTAAGTGAATTGATAAATAAAAATGCAGGGGACTATAGTTGAAGATTGTTTAAATAAAAATGCTAGGGAGGTGATTGGAACTCATGACCTTGGTTTTAAAATTTGAGTTTCTTAAGCATTGCACCAGCTTCATTTTTTTTTTATTGATCTCATTTATTAAACATTTAACATAATGGTGCTCACTTAAAAATCTAGGTATTGAAATTTTGTCGGGCCCTATAAAACCTTTGGGCCTTGGCGTCTACCCGGGCTGCCCTGACCTAAAACGGGCATGATTCAAACCTACTAGATAATTCTAATCATTAACTAAAAGTTAAAGGAATAGTATTAATGGATAAACTCGGGTGGTCTTTAACACTAACCTTGTTTTTTAATATGTTAGCTAAAATTTGGACATTCAATATATTTTCTAGGATAATTCTGTCTACCTTAGTTAAACTCCGAAATAATTATGTATATGTTAGTTAAACTTGATTTATTGTTTGATGGTTGTAGTAGACTTCTTATGTTTGATTTATCATTTGGTGGTTGTATTTAATTACTTGTGTCCAATTTTAAGGTTAACAATGTTCTTATTTTGTAATTTTAAGTTAAATGTTCCTTTACGCTCGTTTTGTTTGTGTTCGAGACCAGTGTTAGTGCTCATGAACTATTCGCAAACAACTGAATTTCCTTAACGAACGAACACGAACATAAACTTATGTCCGGTATGTGTTCGTAAACAGTTCTCGAACATATTAATTTCGTTAACGAACTAATACAAACACGGACATTGCCTTGTTCGTGTTTGTACAATTTCGATTACAACCCTACATATCATAACTAAAGTTAATAAGCTAACTATCTCATTATTAAGTTGAGGGGTTAATTTGACAAATTGTAAATATAAAATATAAATTTCAAAATGTTGTAAAATGTAAAATTTCAATATAGTAGAACATTTTCTTTTCGTAAATAACTTGCTTTCATCCATTACTACTATTCCTTTAACTTTTAGTTACTTTTTTTATACAAACGGAGTTTTGATCTATAAGCAAACACAATGCCATTAAAACACCAAAGGGAGGTCTTGGGTTCAAGTTAGGGATGAACATTTGAGACTTTGTACCAATACTGGATTTCCCATACCAAATTTTTTCGGTACCGATTCGGTACCAACTTTTTTACGTTTTCGGTATGAATGTTTTTTTATGCCGGTACCGATACCCATATTTGACGAATTTTAGTATTGATGCTCAACCCTTCCCTACTTTTCATGAAACTTGCCTATATAATATGAACATGGTAAACAGTTGTTTATGTCACTGTACATAGTTTTTAAAGTTAAATGCCTGGTTGATTCCTATGGTTTGTGAAAATTGTAGAGTTGCTCCCAAGGGTTCACTAATTACAACGTTGGTCCAAATAGTTACAATTATTAAACTTGGGTGGTCCTTAATGCTAACATTTGTTAAATTTTCAGTTAAGTCTTTGTGAAATGACTAAATAGTCCCTGAATAATGAAAAAGATATAAACCAAAAAAAGATTGGCCCACGCCTCATCTTCTCCCCCCTCTCTAACCCACCTCCACCACCACCACTACCTCCTCCACTTCCACCTTCAACCCACCACCACCTCCTCTACCTCCACCGTCAACCCACCACTACATCTGTAACACCCCGACCCGCAGCGGAAAAGGTGATTGGGGCATGATTGGGTTATCATCAAAGCTCATGACATTTATTATAATGTTTCATATTTATTATTTCAATTTAAAAGTGATCATACAATCATATCAAACAAATACAACATGTTCTATTCATCCTTCTAAACTTCATTATTTTTCTTCTAAGGCAATTTCCTATGTTTTCCTTACTTCATCCTGTTCACCTGTATCATATGTAAAAATGGTTTTTGGATCAACAAAAAGTTGGCGAGTGAACCTTGTTATAAAACATTTAATATTTATTTCTGGTTGTATTTATATGGAAAAATTGTGCAATATTCATATATGAACAAACGTAAATAAACATACAATAACAACAATTAGCTTACAATAACAAACAACAACAAACAATAACATACATTAACAAACCAACAGCATACAATCACAACCCATTAGTATACGATATCAAACAACAACAAACAATAACATACATTAACAAACCAACAGCATACAATAACATATCAACTTGCATAAATATACAACATAAATGAAACTGTGCGATCAAGGCTCAATCAAACGGAACCGATCGTATTGCATGTACTGAAAATGAAAAATGTCTGTGCGATCAAGGCTCAATCAAACGGAGCCGATCGTATTGCATGTACTGAAAATGAAAATGTCTGTGCGATCAAGGCTCAATCAAACGGAGCCGATCGTATTGCATGTACTGAAAATGAAAATGTCTGTGCGATCAAGGCTCAATCAAACGGAGCCGATCGTACGTTGGCACGCCAGGTTCACGCTCATAATGTAATGGGGAAAATGCTCAACGCTCATAATGTAATGGGGAGCGGCGGCCTATGAAATTGCATGTACTGAAAATAATAAATTAAATCTACACAATAATCACACAAACAGTTTACACAGGCAGGATACACATTTATTCATGATATGATGTATGCACAATGATTTAAATATAATAAATAGTAAGACACATGATACACCCCAAAAACGTGATTTAAACGGGGAATTTGTAGAGATTCACTCACAGTGGGTGTGTTTGGTGAATGATGATGAATGCGCACGAGTTTAGAGGATTGCTCGACGAGGAATAACTAACCTAATTAATAATGAAAAGTAAGGTAAATAAATGGATTTTATTAACAACTTTAATAGAACTTTTGGATATATTTTTGTGAGTTTTAGGCTATTTTCTAACCTTAAAAATGTTATTTTTAAGTATTTTTAATTGATTTTTAAATAAAATAAATAAATAAAAATAATTAAAAAATGTTGACTTTTTGACCGTTGAGTTGACCGTTGACCGTTGACCGTTGACTTGTTGACCGGTTTTATTGGGTAAGTGTATGCGCCGGGTGAGGCTCGAACCCGAGACCTCCCGTTCGCGTGCACGCAGCTCTACCAACTGAGCTACGTGTCTAACCCGAAATATTTCTGTTTTTAATTATATAAAATACTAATTAAATTAATCCGAAAATCATTATTTTAAAAAGATTTCAATGTGACGACTCGGTGCACTCCACAGGTCTCGAACCCAGGACCTGTGGTTTAGTTTGGCACACAGTCCACCGTTGGACTGTGTGTCTAACTTGGTAAATATTCTAGTTTTTATTGTAACATCCGTCAAAAACCGGATTTACCAAACCCGCTCCGTTTAATAACCGAACAATCAGTTAAAAATTTCGTGGCGTATTTAATGCCCAAAATAATTTTAAACGATACATAATTAATAAGTATATTGGAATATATAATTTGTTTTTGAAAAACTGTTAAAAATAATGAAATAAAAATAAAATAGTGCTGCCGGGTTTCGAACCCGGGTCAGCCAGCGAGTCAACAAGTGACTTAACACTCATCCATCAAACCACTGCGCCACTAGTGTATCTTGTTAAATATTGGAAACAATTAATACATAAAATAAATCTCGAATTCAAATAACGACGCGCCCAATTGCAGTCGTCGGAAATCCCGGCGATCTCGTGAGATTGGACGGTTTCTTCAGTTATAACGTAAACTTTAATCACTACATCGGTTATAACCGACGCCTGAGTCCACGACACAAGTTATAACCGCCGGAAAGTTTCTAACCGACGAATCATGTCGGAAAACGGGCCAAATATGTCGATGTCCCGCCCTATAAATACCCCCTCTAAACTCTGTTAGCTTTTTCGCCCACAATCACACATTTTCCGACGTAATTCCACTCGCCGGAAAACTTCTGCACCTCGCCGGAAAACCGAGCCCTTCACTTCTGAGCCTTACTGAACCCCCAGAGCTTATACCGAAGTCACCCACATGTATCTCAAGCTCGTTGAAGACTCTCTGCCGCAAGACATACGTCGCCGGAAGTTTCTGCTGTCACCGGAGTTTCGCCAGAGAAACAGAGGAGTCCAGTCGATATACCTTACGCTTAATCTTTCATTCTTTTTACTTATCTCACATGTAATTAATCATAACACATTAAAGAAATTTAATAAAATCGACGAATCAGTCGGACGTTAGTTCTGGTTAAATTCAACGAAGAAGACGAAGTTTCAGTAGTCTATAAGTTTAATTTAAATCAAGAAATAACTCGGGTTAGACACACAGTCCAGTGGTGGACTGTGTGCACACAAAACACGCTTACGTCTCGAGTTCGAATCTTGTCCCGCGCACCTTCGTCCTAATAAAAATGTTCCTTTTTTTAACCGAACCGGAGTCACTGCGTAAGATGTTAAGTTTAATAAAAACCGGAATAATAACCAAGATAGACACACAGTCCAGTGGTGGACTGTGTGAATGTTTAACCCACGTCACGAGTTCGAGTCCGGACTACCGCACCGGTCCGGACAATTATCAAACTTTTTATTTAAGACAGAAATGAAAATATTTAGTTTGTATATAAGTATAATAAAAATCAGTTTATTTAACAAGTTAGACACACAGTCCAGCGGTGGACTGTGTGTTAACTCAACCCACAGGTCCCGGGTTCGAGACCTGTGGAGCGCACCCGTTCGATGCTTTAAAATTGTTTTTAAAATAAATGATTTTCTGTTTAATTAAATTAATATATAAATATAATTAAAAACAGAAATATTTCGGGTTAGACACGTAGCTCAGTTGGTAGAGCTGCGTGCACGCGTACGGGAGGTCTCGGGTTCGAGCCTCACCCAGCGCACACAATTACACATGCGAACCGGTCAACAGTCAAAGTCAAAGGTCAATGGTCAATGGTCAACGGTCAACGGTCAAAAAGTCAACATTTTTTTTATTATTTTTATTTATTTATTTTATTTAAAAATCAATTAAAATACTTAAAAATAACATTTTTAAGGTTAGAAAATAGCCTTAAACTCACAAAAATACATCCAACAATTCTACTAAAATGGATTAATAAAATCCGTTTACTTACCGAAACATTATGCCATTATCTAGGTTAGTTTCACTCGTGGTTAAAACCACTTCGTGCGCATTCAACATCATCAACCGAACGCACCCAATGTGAGTGAATCTTACAACTCCCCTTTTTTAATTACACGTTTTGGGGTGTGTCGTGTGTCATGTGTCACCAAAAATTAACTCGTTTATTTAAACTTGTGCCATACCATATTGTGATCTAAACTTAGATTGTTTATATTGTTTGTGGTTATGTATTTCATTTTGTCAACTTATATGAAATTCATTCATTAAGCCCATCAGTTCCTCGTGGGAGACGAGTTGAGCAACGCGTGCCTCAAAACAAATCCATTATTGTTCATGTGTGTATTATTTAGTTTATATTGTTTGTAGTTATGTATTTCATATTGTCAAGTATATGCAAATCATTCATTAGGCCCATCAGTTCCTCGTGAGAGACGAGTTGAGCAACGCGTGCCTCAAAACGATCCATTATTGTTCATGTGTGCATTATTTAATATTAATTGATTGGTGAATAAGTTTACATCTATTTTTACTCATGTGTGGTTGTGCACTTTATTTTATAATCAATTAAATAAACTTGTTCAAATGTTTTTCCATAGGATTCACTCGCCAACTTTTTGTTGATCCAAAAAAAACCATTTTTACACATGATACAGGTGAACAGGATGAAGCAAGGAAAACATAGGAAATGCCTTAGAAGAAAACAATGAAGCCTAGATTGATGTTTAGGACATGATGTAATATTGACTGTAATTTTCCATTAAAGTGTATTAATGAATATGAAACGTTAAAATAAATGTCATGAGCTTTGATGATAACCCAATCATGCCCCGATCACCTTTTCCGCTGCGGGTCGGGGTGTGACATTTATTATACTTAACATGGTTTTGAGAGTTAACCCGGTTCAGTTAAAAAGGCATTTTTATAACAAGAGAGTAAGGCTGGGACAAGAATCGAACGCGCGACGTATGTGAAATTGTTTGCACACAGTCCACCGCTGGACTGTGTGTCTAACCCGTTCATAAACTGATTTTAATTAAACTTATGTTATAACCTGCCTTCGTCTTCTTTGTTAACTTTACCCAGAAAAACAAAGTCCGAATGTTTCGACTGATTTATGTCTAATTTGATTTTCAAACATTAATAGTAATTGAAAGGAATTGTATGCAGAGAGTTTGGGGGAAAGGAGGTACCGCTCCGTGTCTTTCACAGAACTCCGGCAGAGGTCCGTCGGCTCCGATAGTGAACTTCGGCTGTTAGGATTAATTAATAGTTCTGCTCGATTAATTATGAAATTGAGGTACTTAAACAAGGATTGACAGGAGTTTGATGGGTTATACCGATTCACAGTGCGATATCAGAAATTTCAGAGATTTTCCGGCGAAGGTTGAATATTCCGGCTATGTCGCCTGGGATGGATTCTGATCGATGAAATGGTGTTAGAATTCGTCTTATAATGGAATGAAACAGAAACATTGAGGTAATTACCGTGTAGATGAAAGTCCCGATTTTCCGGCGACTTGCAGAAACTTTTCGGCGAGTAAAATTTGATTCTCCGGCGGACTGAAACTTGAGCGAAAATGTAATTGAAAGTCTGTAGATTATGTTTGAGTCGTGAAGGAGTACAAAGATGGAAGTAAAACTGGAATTGAAGATTTTCGGTTATAAAAACCGATCCACTTCTAGAATTCAAGTTCATTCAAAGCAACTTGATTGAAAACGTCAGTATATCGGTTATACTCAGTGAACCGCGAGTATTCAGATCGTCTTTGAGCGTTTGATAACCGATTTCAGTTACAGTTGGCGTAACTGGTTGATTTATGTTTGTGGATAAGATTAATTTGTTTCCTAGAGTTGACAGAAAAACAACAGGTGGCGGAGTGGTTATTCGTTTGAGTGCTAAGTCTTTGGAGTTCACAACCCGGCTGACCCGGGTTCGAGTCCCGGCAGCCTCATTTTATTTTTAAACCACTATTTTTAATACTTTTTCAAATATAACTTTTATATTCTTATTAGTTATGTATCGTTTAAAATTAATTTGGGCATTAAATACGCAACGAAATTTTTTAACCGATTGTTCGGTTAATAAACGAAGCGGGTTTGGTAAAATCCGGTTTTTGACGGATGTTACAACATCCACTGTCACATTCGAAGCAACAGAGGTTGCGGAAGGTAGTGGTTGTGGCTGGTGTGGTGGTTATCGGCGGTGAAGCAGCAGAGGAGGCGGTGGTATTAGTAACCATGTGTGGTGGTAGGGCTTTTGTGAGGGTGGGAGAAAGTGGAGGAAGAAAATTGTAACGCCTCGCTTTTCGCATCCTTATTTTAGAAAATAAATATTTGTATCATAATTCAAGGCGTTAAAACATAAAAAAAATATATGTATATATATATATATATATATATATTAATCGTTATTCGTGTAACGCCTCGTATCTTTGTAATTCTATTTAAAAATGTTCGTATTCGTATTCTAATTTTAGAAACCTTACATTTGTATTTTAATTTCAATCTCACAATTCGAGGCGTGAATCATAATAAAATTCATATTTTATACATATTGTTTTATTCGCACCACTGGTCATTTAAATACGTATTTATACGCAAACCAACACAATTATGTCTATGTTAGTTAAACTCTGAAATAATTATGTCTATGTTAGTTAAACTTGATTTATTGTTTGATGGTTGTAGTAGACTTCTTATGTTTGATTTATCATTTGGTGGTTGTATTTAATTACTTGTGTCCAATTTTAAGGTTAACAATGTTCTTGTTTTGTAATTTTAAGTTAAATGTTCGTTTACGCTCATTTTGTTTGTGTTCGAGACCAGTGTTAGTGCTCATGAACTATTCGCAAACAACTGAATTTCCTTAACGAACGAACACGAACATAAACTTATGTCCGGTATGTGTTCGTAAACAGTTCTCGAACATATTAATTTCGTTAACGAACTAATACAAACACGGACATTGCCTTGTTCGTGTTTGTACAATTTCGATTACAACCCTACATATCATAACTAAACTTAATAAGCTAACTATCTCATTATTAAGTTGAGGGGTTGATTTGACAAATTGTAAATATAAAATATAAATTTCAAAATGTTGTAAAATGTAAAATTTCAATATAGTGAGAACATTTTCTTTTCATAAATAACTTGCTTTCATCCATTAGTACTATTCCTTTAACTTTTAGTTACTTTTTTATACAAACGGAGATTTGATCTATAAGCAAACACAATGCCATTAAAACACCAAAGGGAGGTCTTCGGTTCAAGTTAGGGATGAACATTTGAGACTTGGTACCAATACTGGATTTCCCATACCAAATTTTATCGGTACCGATTCGGTACCAACTTTTTGACGTTTTCGGTATGAATGTTTTTTTATGCCGGTACTGATACCCATGTTTGACGAATTGTAGTATTGATACTGAACCCTTCCCTACTTTTCATGAAACTTGCCTATATAATATGAACATGGTAAACAGTTGTTTATGTCACTGTACATAGTTTTTAAAGTTAAATGCCTGGTTGATTCCTATGGTTTGCGAAAATTGTAGAGTTGCTCCCAAGGGTTCACTAATTACAACGTTGGTCTAAATAGTTACAATTATTAAACTTGGGTGGTCCTTAACGCTAACATTTGTTAAATTTTCAGTTAAGTCTTTTTGAAATGGCTAAAGAGTCCCTGACTAATGAAAAAGATATACACCAAAAAAATATTGGCCCACGCCTCATCTTCTCCCCCCTCTCTAACCAACCACCTCCACCACCACTACCTCCTCCACTTCCACCTTCAACCCACCACCACCTAATCTACCTCCACCGTCAACCCACCACAACCACTACATCCACTGTCACATTCGAAGCAACAGAGGTTGCGGAAGGTAGTGGTTGTGGCTGGTCTGGTGGTTATCGGCGGGTGAAGCAGCAGAGGAGGCGGTGGTATTAGTAACCATGTGTGGTGGTAGGGCTTTTGTGAGGGTGGGAGAAAGTGGAGGAAGAAAATTGTAACGCCTCGCTTTTCGCATCCTTATTTTAGAAAATAAATATTTGTATCATAATTCAAGGCGTTAAAATATAAAAAAATATATGTATATATATATATATATATATATATATTAATCGTTATTCGTGTAACGCCTCGTATCTTTGTAATTCTATTTAAAAATGTTCGTATTCGTATTCTAATTTTAGAAACCTTACATTTGTATTTTAATTTCAATCTCACAATTCGAGGCGTGAATCATAATAAAATTCATATTTTATACATATTGTTTTATTCGCACCACTGGTCATTTAAATACGTATTTATACGCAAACCAACACAATTATGTCTATGTTAGTTAAACTCTGAAATAATTATGTCTATGTTAGTTAAACTTGATTTATTGTTTGATGGTTGTAGTAGACTTCTTATGTTTGATTTATCATTTGGTGGTTGTATTTAATTACTTGTGTCCAATTTTAAGGTTAACAATGTTCTTGTTTTGTAATTTTAAGTTAAATGTTCGTTTACGCTCATTTTGTTTGTGTTCGAGACCAGTGTTAGTGCTCATGAACTATTCGCAAACAACTGAATTTCCTTAACGAACGAACACGAACATAAACTTATGTCCGGTATGTGTTCGTAAACAGTTCTCGAACATATTAATTTCGTTAACGAACTAATACAAACACGGACATTGCCTTGTTCGTGTTTGTACAATTTCGATTACAACCCTACATATCATAACTAAACTTAATAAGCTAACTATCTCATTATTAAGTTGAGGGGTTGATTTGACAAATTGTAAATATAAAATATAAATTTCAAAATGTGGTAAAATGTAAAATTTCAATATAGTGAGAACATTTTCTTTTCATAAATAACTTGCTTTCATCCATTAGTACTATTCCTTTAACTTTTAGTTACTTTTTTATACAAACGGAGATTTGATCTATAAGCAAACACAATGCCATTAAAACACCAAAGGGAGGTCTTCGGTTCAAGTTAGGGATGAACATTTGAGACTTGGTACCAATACTGGATTTCCCATACCAAATTTTATCGGTACCGATTCGGTACCAACTTTTTGACGTTTTCGGTATGAATGTTTTTTTATGCCGGTACTGATACCCATATTTGACGAATTGTAGTATTGATACTGAACCCTTCCCTACTTTTCATGAAACTTGCCTATATAATATGAACATGGTAAACAGTTGTTTATGTCACTGTACATAGTTTTTAAAGTTAAATGCCTGGTTGATTCCTATGGTTTGCGAAAATTGTAGAGTTGCCCCCAAGGGTTCACTAATTACAACGTTGGTCCAAATAGTTACAATTATTAAACTTGGGTGGTCCTTAACGCTAACATTTGTTAAATTTTCAGTTAAGTCTTTTTGAAATGACTAAAGAGTCCCTGAATAATGAAAAAGATATACACCAAAAAAATATTGGCCCACGCCTCATCTTCTCCCCCCTCTCTAACCCACCACCACCACCACCACTACCTCCTCCACTTGCACCTTCAACCCACCACCACCTAATCTACCTCCACCGTCAACCCACCACAACCACTACATCCACTGTCACATTCGAAGCAACAGAGGTTGCGGAAGGTAGTGGTTGTGGCTGGTCTGGTGGTTATCGGCGGGTGAAGCAGCAGAGGAGGCGGTGGTATTAGTAACCATGTGTGGTGGTAGGGCTTTTGTGAGGGTGGGAGAAAGTGGAGGAAGAAAATTGTAACGCATCACTTTTCGCATCCTTATTTTAGAAAATAAATATTTATATCATAATTCAAGGCGTTAAAACATAAAAAAAATATATGTATATATATATATATATTAATCGTTATTCGTGTAACGCCTCGTATCTTTGTAATTCTATTTAAAAATGTTCGTATTCGTATTCTAATTTTAGAAACCTTACATTTGTATTTTAATTTCAATCTCACAATTCGAGGCGTGAATCATAATAAAATTCATATTTTATACATATTGTTTTATTCGCACCACTGGTCATTTAAATACGTATTTATACGCAAACCAACACAATTATGTCTATGTTAGTTAAACTCTGAAATAATTATGTCTATGTTAGTTAAACTTGATTTATTGTTTGATGGTTTTAGTAGACTTCTTATGTTTGATTTATCATTTGGTGGTCGTATTTAATTACTTGTGTCCAATTTTAAGGTTAACAATGTTCTTATTTTGTAATTTTAAGTTAAATGTTCATTTACGCTCGTTTTGTTTGTGTTCGAGACCAGTGTTAGTGCTCATGAACTATTCGCAAACAACTGAATTTCCTTAACGAACGAACACGAACATAAACTTATGTCCGGTATATGTTCGTAAACAGTTCTCGAACATATTAATTTCGTTAACGAACTAATACAAACACGGACATTGCCTTGTTCGTGTTGTACAATTTCGATTACAACCCTACATATCATAACTAAAGTTAATAAGCTAACTATCTCATTATTAAGTTGAGGTGTTGATTTGACAAATTGTAAATATAAAATATAAATTTCAAAATGTTGTAAAATGTAAAATTTCAATATAGTGAGAACATTTTCTTTTTATAAATAACTTGCTTTTATCTTTTAGTACTATTCCTTCAACTTTTAGTTACTTTTTTATACAAACGGAGTTTTGATCTATAAGCAAACACAATGCCATTAAAATACCAAAGGGAGGTCTTCGGTTCAAGTTAGGGATAAACATTTGAGACTTGGTACCAATACTGGATTTCCCATACCAAATTTTTTCGGTACCGATTTGGTACCAACTTTTTGACGTTTTCGGTATGAATGTTTTTTTATGCCGGTACTGATACCCATATTTGACGAATTGTAGTATTGATACTGAACCCTTCCCTACTTTTCATGAAACTTGCCTATATAATATGAACATGGTAACAGTTGTTTATGTCACTGTACATAGTTTTTAAAGTTAAATGCCTGATTGATTCCTATGGTTTGCGAAAATTGTAGAGTTGCTCCCAAGGGTTCACTAATTACAACGTTGGTCCAAATAGTTACAATTATTAAACTTGGGTGGTCCTTAACGCTAACATTTGTTAAATTTTCAGTTAAGTCTTTGTGAAATGACTAAATAGTCCCTGAATAATGAAAAAGATATAAACCAAAAAAAGATTGGCCCACGCCTCATCTTCTCCCCCCACTCTAACCCACCACCACCACCACCACTACCTCCTCCACTTCCACCTTCAACCCACCACCACCTCCTCTACCTCCACCGTCAACCCACCACCACCACTACATCCACTGTCACATTCGAAGCAACAGAGGTTGCGGAAGGTAGTGGTTGTGGCTGGTGTGGTGGTTATCGGCGGGTGAAGCAGCAGAGGAGGCGGTGGTATTAGTAACCATGTGTGGTGGTAGGGCTTTTGTGAGGGTGGGAGAAAGTGGAGGAAGAAAATTGTAACGCCTCGCTTTTCGCATCCTTATTTTAGAAAATAAATATTTGTATCATAATTCAAGGTGTTAAAACATAAAAAACGATATATGTATATATATATATATATATATATATTAATCGTTATTCGTGTAACGCCTCGTATCTTTGTAATTCTATTTAAAAATGTTCGTATTCGTATTCTAATTTTAGAAACCTTACATTTGTATTTTAATTTCAATCTCACAATTCGAGGCGTGAATCATAATAAAATTCATATTTTATAAATATTGTTTTATTCGCACCACTGATCATTTAAATACGTATTTATATGCAAACCCACACAATTATACATATAAATACTTATACGCACATCCTCAATACTTGAATTATATTTTTGTACTTTTTTATACCCAATTACATAATATATACTAAAAAATACCAAGAAATACACCAATCATCTTTCCACCTCATGAATCCTCTTTCACCTTCTTTAACCAATCATATTTCACCATTTTCCATCTCCTTTCTCCACCAATCATCTTTTCAATCATCTTCCACCTTCTTTAACCAATCATATTTCATCATTTTCCACCTTCTTTCTCCACCAATCATCTTTTCAATCCTCTTCCACTTTCTTTAACCAATCATATTTCACCATTTTTCACCTTCTCTACCTATAAATACCAATCCCCTTCTACCAAATTTCTTCACACGATTCTTCTCTCCATCTCTCTAATTCTCTCAATCTCTCTAAATCAAAAATTCTAAGAATTCTAAAAGGATACGAAGTGTTCCAACCATTCTTCTCTCAACCTCTCTACTTCTCGCAAATCTTCCAAGCAAGGAAGAGAACTCTAACAGTTCTAAAAGAAAATACTAAGTGTTTTAAAGGAAGCTTTGAAGCTCCCACTCTTCAAGGAATCAACAAAAGAAACTTTGCAAAACTATGAGCATACTCGACCCTTTTTACGCTTTCACGCATTTTTGGGTGCAACATGTATGCAAAATCCACTTTATGCAATCGATTATAATTAAACACTCAAACCATCAAACACGTTCATTGTTATGCTTAAGTTGTGTATGCTTGTTAGTTTCAACTTATATTCCCATGATATTGTTATGCTTAGGTTGTTACGCATGCTAGTTAAAGATTTTAATTATATACTATTTGCTATGCGTAAGTTGTTTATGTATGCTCGTTTCTACTTGAATATAAAATGCCATGTGGATTTGAGACAAACTTTTATACATATACTTATATTCAAACTTGTATGCTCGCTAGTGTTTTTGTACTGATCCGATTAAGGGTTAGAGTCCTGATCCCCGATGAAGGAACAATTAGCTGGATTAGCAATCATTAGTGCCAGTGAGGAACTGAGGACGTTCATAACGTTCGGTGATGATCTTAAGAATTAGTGACTAGCTCCGAAGACGGATGGTTTCAAAATTACCAAGGAAATCTGATAATAGCCTTTGGTGGCCATTATTTTTAGTCTTCAAGCAGATGAATCATTCTTCTCTTTGGACTAATCGCCGTTGGATGATGAAGTTTGGTGATTAAGTGGCGCTGGTCTACCGGAGATAGCTATATTTCTGTTATTGTGACTGAAGAGGAAGAAAGTGATTTTGATCATGGACTAGTGCTTCTCAGATTCGAAGTGTTACCAGATGATTTGGTTCCGATGATGATTTACTGATTGAAAAAGATTACCGATTTGCTGATCAGGAGTGATTACGGAAATTGGGATTTCAGATTTTTGCGGGTAAACATTGATTTGAAGGTTACCGGTGTCGTATTTTGAAGTCTCTATCAATTGTCGGTTGAGTTTTGAAGATCGGAAGATCGAGCATGGGAGATATGCGCTAAACTGAACGCGGATGTGGTTAAAGTTGAAATGGAGAAGCTGCATTGATGAGCTTCAAATTGGTGTCTATTCAAGATAATCTGTCGGTCAAGCAAATCAGGGGAGGTTGGAAACTGTGCAACAAATATCTGAACTGGAGATTTCAGGGGGAATTAGATGTTGATAATGCAAACCCGAATCATCAATTAAGGGGGAATTTGTTGACGCGGTTTGACGATATCGGCAAACACCATGATTGAAGTTGCAGAATATTCAAACACGGCTCACGTTTGAAGACCAAGATTCGACAGTAACGAACAAGGGGGAATCTGTTGATGCACTTTGTGTTCGTCACTTATCGAATAGGCTAGATAGAGCGTGTGTTGAATATTGTATAGGTTAGAATCGAACACACGACCAAAATACGGAGTTTTAAGTGTAAAAGGGAACAAGTTCGCTCGAACTTGACCTGTGGAGGTCAAGTTCGCTCATGATGGTGATGTTGATGTCAAGTTTGGCTGAACTTGACTAAGTCAAGTTCGCCCGAACTTCCACCCTAACCAGCGAACTTGCAATAGTATAAATAGGTGCCTTGGTGATTCATTTTGTAAGGTGGAGAGATTTTGGCACAGAGACGGCGTAGCTCTGTCGGATTCGGTTCTCGAATGTATTGAACTTTAGATCAACGAAAACAACATTTAAATGAGTAATTCTTGCTATTTGGTTAACTTGTCATTAGTTTCCGCCTAATCGGACAATAGATAACAAATTTAGGTTCCCGTGCTAATCGTGGACGTTCCCACAATAATCTAGTGGATCCTTATTGACAACTCGAGATTATATCTTGTTTCGTTCAATAAACCACATTCTGGGGACAAAATTGTCAAGCTAGGATTAACATCCACACCTTGACGACTAGTCTCACTCTTCGATTTTCAATCTCGCCAAAGTTATCGTATTTTCGATCAACTTAGTAACATGTACTAACTGGAAGGGTAAAATACCGTTAATCGCCTGTTGACGAGAGTATTTTACCTATTAGGCCAAAACATGTCTTCCAAATTCGAAAGGACTTACGATTCACTTTGGAGTAGTCGAAGTTTCTTAACCCGAAACGCTCCAATACTTATCAAACCTCTCTTTTATGTTATCTTGGTTTTATGCGATATGATACTTATTCCCTCATTCATTTCAAAGTCAACGTTTTACTAGAATCAATTTTACGCGTAACAAACCTTTTCTTTTCCAAATTCCAAAATTTATTACGCGATAAATCAACACATGTATCCTGATACGCTATACTTGATTCGGGATTACTGGGACAGCCTTATGTGATAAACTGGTCATTAACTTCGGATGAAGCCACAGCTTAAAATATGTAGTGCTTGTGAAGCACTATAGGAGTAACGCACCGCCACATGGATTTGTGATAATGTTAACTCATTCATTCATACTAGCGGGAGCGATGGGTTGACAATTTGTCATTAACTTCGTAAGAAGCCACACCTTAACATGTATAGTGCTCGTGTAACACTATAGGAGTAGCGCACCGCCACATGGATTTGTGGTCATGTTATGTCATACATTCATACTAGCGGGAGCGATGGGTTGACAAATTGTCATTAACTTCGTAAGAAGCCACACCTTAACATGTATAGTGCTCGTGTAGCACTATAGGAGTAGCGCACCGCCACATGGATTTGTGGTCATGTTAAGTCAAACATTCATACTAGCAGGAGCGATGGGTTAACAACTTGTCATTAACTTCGTAAGAAGCCACACCTTAACATGTATAGTGCTTGTGTAGCACTATAGGAGTAGCGCACCGCCACATGGACCTGTTTATTCACATGCCAGTAATGCGTTAAACTTGTTAACTAGATATATATCATGTATTGTTCAAAGCTTTTACTCATAACATACTCATACTTATACTCTATACACTCTCATACTTAAATACCAATCATGCTTATATACTTAAGATTCTATACGCTACCATTCTCACTTGTAGTACGTTAATAAACCCTGATCGTGACACGGAACGTAACATTGCATCGATTAGCGAAACGGACGTAATATGGTGGATACGCCGCTGATACTTCCTATATATAAGTGTTACTATCATATTACCAAGGTTTCGTAAAACGTGCCATGAGAAATTCTGTGTTTCCTTGGACCTTATCGAATACAAACTTCGATCACTCGTGAGCTATTCTCGGTTATACCCAAACATACATTGAAATGCGAACACTTTTTAAAGTCTTCTACTTGAATAAATTTCGGGACGAAATTTCCTAAAGTAGGGGAGACTGTAACGCCTCGATTTTTCGCATCCTTATTTTAGAAAATAAATATTTGTATCACATATATATATATTAATCGTTATTCGTGTAACGCCTCGTATCTTCGTAATTCTATTTTAAAAATGTTCGTATTCGTATTCTAATTTTATAAACCTTACATTTGTATTTTAATTTCAATCTCACAATTCGAGACGTGAATAATAATAAAATTCATATTTTATACATATTTTTGTATTCGCACAACCGATAATTTAAATACGTATTTATACGCAAACCAACACACTTATACATATAAATAGTTATACGCATATCTTCAATACTTGAATTATACTTTTATACTTTTTGTATACCCAATTACATAATATATAATAAAAAATACCAAGCAATACACCGATCATCTTTCCACCTCATCAATCCTCTACCACCTTCTTTAACCAATCATATTTCACCATTTCCACCTCCTTTCTCCACCAATCATCTTTTCAATTCTCTTCCACCTTCTTTAACCAATCATATTTCACCATTTTCCACCTCCTTTCTCCACCAATCATCTTTTCAATCCTCTTCCACCTTCTTTAACCAATCATATTTCACATTTTTCCACATTCTCTACCTATAAATACCAACCTCCTTTTACCATTTTTTCCATACGATTCTTCTCTCCATCTTTCTAATTCTCTCAATCTCTCTAAATCAAGAATTATAAGAATTCTAAAAGGACACTAAGTGTTCCAACCATTATTCTCTCAACATATCTACTTCTCTCAAATCTTCCAAGCAAGGAAGAGAACTCTAATAGTTCTAAAAGAAACACTAACTGTTTTAAAGGAAGCTTTGAAACTACAACCTCCAACTATTCACGGAATCACCAAAGAAAACTTTGCAAAACTGTGAGCATACTCGACCCTTTTTACGATTTCACGCATTTTGGGTGCAACATGCATGCAAAATCCACTTTATGCAATCGATTATAATTAAACACTCAAACCATCGAACACGTTCATTGTTATGCTTAGGTTGTTTATGCTTGTTAGTTTCAACTTGGATTCCCATGATATTGTTATGCTTAGGGTTTTTTACACATGCTAGTTAAATATTTTAATTATATACTATTTGCTATGCGTAAGTTGTTTATGTATGCTCGTTTCTACTTGAATATAAAATGCCATGTGGATTTGAGACAAACTTTTATACATATACTTATATTCAAACTTGTATGCTCGCCAGTGTTTTTGTACTGATCCACGCTTTTATTAAATGTTGCAGGATTGTGACAGATGAATCTAGTAGGATTGCCTAGAAACGCATTTAAATTTTAATGATCGTTGTATTGTAATTTATTTTTAATCTTGTTGTATCTCGATTCCAATACTTGTACAAAAATCATTTTAATGAAATGAAATTATTTATTTGAATACTTATTGTACATTCTTCATTTTAAACTTGTGGTGTTTCTTGTTCAAGCAACGTAAAAAGCAATTATTATATACTTGTCACAATTAGTGTTATGAAGTCTCTTGCAATCTCGTTTTCGTCTCATCCCGATGTTTTCCCCATCGGTTGGGGTGTGACAAAAATAGTTTTATTTATTTTAATAGCTTAGGGGTAATCTAGTGATTTCATATACACTTAACAAAGAAAACTAACATAGGTTAGAGGTAAGGATCACTCGAGTACAAAAGTTACAACCACTGGGACCAACTCTATTATTAGTGAACCCTTGGGACCAACTCTGTAATTTTCGCAAACCATAAAGACCAACCAAACTCTAGTTTTATAAAGTTTTAAGCAAAATCAATCACGTGACCCCAATTTTTGTAACTCTCATTGTTCTATTAACTGTAACTCTCATTTTTCAGTGGTTAATATAAAACATAGCTCTTTTAAGTTATTTTTACACGTTTATCAAGGATGGCATACCAGTTTTTGTGATTTTTTTAAGTTTTAATATTGCTATGAAATAAAATAAGACTGATGTAGATTTATTTATTGAAAATAATGACAAATGATGATGCGTTATTTTTCTTATGTTTTAAGTTAAAAAATGGATTTAATTTCTTCTATTTTCGTATTCAAATTAGAGGCTTTTTTGTTACATATTTTAACAAATCAATCACCATCTCAACCTTAGTTATTTAGATTTTACTTTTGCTTATTAATTATCGTATTTTTGCTTGTAGTATTTTGGCTGGTAGTTTTTTCCGATTTAAGTTGGAAAAACTGATACATTTGCTATTGATTTTTGTATTTTTTTTTTTTTGTGATTCTACATATCATTTGGGGCTACTAAATATACCTCTTTTTGTTATACCTCCTTTCCATAAAATCACATTTAAACTTATCATATTTAATCTCTATATAAGTATCATTTTTAAAAAGTAATTTTTTTTTGTTACAAAACAAATTCAAAAGTGTAAAAAAAATATTATAGACATTTTTTTTCAAAAGATCTGTTTTTCTATGTTTATTTAAAATACGTCTTCTTTTAAAAAGTTTTAAGATATTGTTTACACTTTCTCAAATAGTATTATGATTATGTTTTCTTTAATTGATCATCTTTACAAATTACTAATAACATGTTTCATAGTAAAATAATAATAAAATATTTTAAATTTTCTTTTTGAAAAAGTCTATATTATATTTTTTCCCTCGTCTAGTTTGTATTTTGATTATGTTTCTTTAATTGAACATCTTTACAAATTACTAATAACATGTTTCATATCAACCAGTTTAATATATTTTTTAATTAAAGAAGAGAAAAATATTTGTGAGTCAACCCTATTCATTTAATTTTCTTTAGAAAATGTTCACTTCGATCGAAAGTCTTAAACTGGTTTTAACTTGTTTATAACATACTCTTTACAGTAATTAAATTTGAACTTATATAGATTGTTAATTTATAGTTTGATAACATTATTTTAGTACCTATTGTTTATTTATTCACTTACATAGATGGTTTGAATGATTAATGTGTGTTAGGGTTGTACACGCTATTTTCAAAAAAAATTTACTTTTTAATAAATAAAAATGGTTAAGTATTTTATAAACATATTTACAGCATTAAAAAGTATAAAACTAAGACCTTTAAAACACAAACAAGATGAGAAAAAAAAACATAATGTAGACTTTTTTCAAAAAGAAAGTTCAAAACTTTTTTTATTACTTTTATAAGAAAAATGTTATTATTTATTTGTAAAAATATTCAATAAAAAAACATAATCAAAATACTATTTGAGAAAGTGTCTTTAGAAAAAACTTAAAAAAATATTTTTTAAATAGAAAATAAGAAAAAACATTTAAAAGAAGCTTGTAATCCTTTTTTACACTTTTGAATTTGTTTTGTAACAAAAAGAATATTTTTTAAAATGTTGATTTGTATAGAGGGTAAATATTACAAGTTTTAATGTGATTTTATGGAAATGAGGTATAAAAAGTAATAAGTGGTGGTCCATTTAACCAATGTTTTAAAAACCGGTTTAAACCGTCTGGTTAAACTGGATTCCGGATGCTTGGCTGGCACGAATCATACTGGTAAACTAAGGAAACGGCGAAGAAGTTATATCGCCGATAAATTGAGTTATATTAGTTTAAACCGGTATACCGATACCTGTTCTTACCGAACCAAAGATCAAAATTTTGAACTTTTATTTTTTAGGTGCCTAAAAAATGTGACTTTTTACCTTCTTAGTTAAAGTGTGAAACTTGGCACCCACAACTGACAATCCACATAACTTCTTCTTCACTCAAAGATAGAAAATCATTGGGTTATTCAAATTAAGTTCTTTAACTAATCATTCAGGTTTACCATCTTTTGACTTTTGTTTAATCATTCATGTTGTTAATTGTTATAGTGTTTACTGATTGCTATATAATGGGGATTCAATCATTAACTTTTGGATAATTATTTTTATTATAGATTAACTTTTGGAATATTTTTTATTATGGAATGATGTAGTTTTGGATTATTTTTTTAGTTGAAATTATATTTTATGGATTTTTAGAGTTAATTAGTCAACACGGTTGAACCGCTTACAACCCGGTTCAACCGTTTAAATCATTTCTAAGTCTAACCCGATATAATTAAAATATCGGTTTTTAAAATAACCTACCCCTATCATTTTTCTACTCCGTTGCATCAACTACTTTTTATGATCTTGTTTAATAGCCTACAGAAGGTATTACCAAAATTTCTTTTTTTTCAGTCAGATTTTCACTCCATACTTATTAGAGTATAGCTCTTTTAAGTTCTGAATTTTTTAGAGCGTGACCATAGTTTTCATTGTACCTTGTATGAGCAAAAACGAATAATATGTTTAGTGACGATATTATGATAATAATTTATTACTAGTGGATCACCTATAAAGATTCCCTTTAAAAAAACGAACGTGTCACGATGGTAATAAAATAATTGTATAATATTATCTTTAGGAGCAATTGGTCAAACTTGATGGCTTTCAAGTTCACTCCTTAAGTCTATAAATACCAAAACCTTAAGTCTTATTTCATCACCAACAAAACATATTTCTTCTTAACCATTTGGATTTTCTTTTATATCAGTTAATTTAATCATGGCAACACTTACTAATGAGGTTGAGATTGCTTCTTCCTTTCCGGCTGAAAAGGTTTTCAAGGTGTTTAAGGACTTTGAAAATGTCGCACCAAAGGTTAACCCTGCAGTTTTCAAGTCTTTTGAGACGCTCGAAGGCAATGAAGGCGTTGGAACGATAAAGTTGTTAACATTTGGTGATGGTAAGTGTTTCATATAATGTCATCTGATTAGTATATAATTTGTTTCCTCTTTATCTAAACGAAAGATGTTTTAACACAGCCGTCCCATTTACACACGCAAAATACAAGGTTGATGCTATTGATGAGAGCAGCTTTACCTATAGCTACACATTCTTTGAAGGTGACAACTTGATGGGTATATTAGACTCCATCACCCAACATGTTAAGGTCATACCTTCTGGTGAGGGAAGCATATTCAAGCAGACAATCATTTATAAGTGCAAAGGTGATGAAAAACCATCTGAGGAGACTCTTAAGACAGAAAAGGAATTGTATGAACAAACCTACAAGGCTATTGAAGCTTATGTTGTTGCCAATCCCGAACTTTATTGATTGTGTATTCAATCAAGTGGAAAACTTTTCATTGGCATGTCAGCCATCTCTTGTTTTGTTATGGTTTGAAATAATGGACAATGCTCCGTGTTGCTTATTGTTGTGCTTGTATTGAAGATTGATTTCCTCTAATATATTGCATAGTTTGTCTCTATTAATAGGTTTTGTTTACTGATCATGTCTACTTTGTATTCCATGGATGCGATCTATGTTAACGTTTATAATCAACGTAGCTATACTAAAATCGTAAGGTACCAGTACAAGAGAATATGTTTTTTTGTAAACCAATTTACTACGACAAAGCATCACATATATATATCCATCAAGTATAACTAGATATCTAAAGAAAACTGATTTCAATATTGGATTAGAAACATTAAAAATAAATAGATTCATGTTTATTGAAAACAACTGGTTTCCATTTATCCCTTATAACATAATTGGGCCCTTATAACAAAGTAAAAGAACCGAGTTCCTAAAAATGAAAACGATCTCTGTATATTCTTCGGGAGTTAAGAGTAAACAACCTGTTAACTCATAATAAACTTGCTTTCCAAAAAAACTTGCTTATGAGAGAGAACATTTATTTTATAATAAACTTGCTTTTATACAATAGATGCTGTCCCATAACTTTTACCAACTTTTCCATGACAATTGAGCTTATAATACGAACATGGTAAAAAAAGTATTTCTTTTATTATATATTCCTTTTAATGGATTTTCACATGTCATGCCAACAAGTGGCCGGTCTACCTACAACCGTCATCTTTGCTAACTAACGACACATGGATCTTCATATATGGGGTAAGGTTCATGCAAGAACTACCTTTATTGTGAGAATCACGAGAACCACTTTATTGCAAATAAAATCTAAAAAAATCAAAAAAGCATATATATGGGGTAAGGTTCATGCAAGAACTACCTTTATTGTGAGAACCACAAGAACCACTTTATTGCAAATAAAATCTAAAAAAAATCAAAAAAACATATATATGGGGTAAGGTTCATGCAAAAACTACCTTTATTGTGAGAACCACGAGAACCACTTTATTGCAAATAAAATCTAAAAAAAATCAAAAAAGCACTCAAATGTTTTTTAATATTTTTTAATAAAAATCGTTATATTTCGTTACAAAAAAAACTTTTTTTTTGAATAACAGTTATCCATGCACATGTGCATATGTATCATAACTTCGACAAATTCAGTAATACGTTATCACTAGTAGACAATTGCACTTTAATTTACAATATCATCCATAATACACTCAAATTTAAATTAAATGCACATGTGCATTATGTATAACAATTATATACCATGTTTTGGTACAAAAAGTTTATGATTTTGAATGACGAAGAAGGCTCATATATATGTTTTTTGGTTAGTTATATCTTGTGGTTGATTGGTTCATTATAGTTGTCACTTTATTATGTAATATGTTGATTGGATGGTATAAACGGTGTTGATATACATGTAATAAAGTGAAAATATTGGTATTGGTATTGTATTATAAAGGACATGTCTATTCACACACCCACTTTGTCTATTCAAGCACTCCCAGTGTCGAGCTGTGGCCAAAGCCCGGTGTTTTGGTCCGGTCAACCAGACAAATACGGACGGCTGTCTGACGGGTCTTTTGTCTGGTTGACAGGACCAAAACGCGCCGTTTTGGTCAGATCAACAGACCCATCAGACACCCGTCAGTCTTTGTCTGGTTGACCAGACCAAAACGCCGCGCTTTGGCCACAGCTCGATACTGGGCGGTGTGTGAATAGACAAAGTAGGTAGGTGGGGTGTGTGAATAGCAATGTCCATTATAAATGGTAGGAGGTAATGGTATTGTATTATAGATGGTAGGAGGTAATGGAAGTGTATTATGGATGGTATGATAGATGAAAGAGAAAGTGTATTGAAAGTAGTGTACCAAAACACCTTATTTCATGTTGATACATATAGATGCACATGTGCATTTCTTATATTGGTAATGTAAAAAGTAGTGTGTTACACATGGTAGTGTAAATGAAAGTACAATTGTCTAATGTTTGTAATGTATTATGGAATTTGTCTAAGAAATGATGAAAATGCACATATGCATGGTAGTGTATTATGGATGGTATGATAGATGAAAGAGAAAATGTATTCAAATTAGTGTACCAAAACCACTTATTTCATTTTGATATATATAGTGTGCATTGCTAATATTGATAACATAAAAGTAGTGTGTTACACATGGTAGTGTAAATGAAAGTACAATTTGTAACATTTGTCAAAAACGGGTTTTCCAAACCCGCTTCGTTTGTAATCGAATATCAAGTTATAAATTTGTCGTTGCGTATTTATGTTTATTTTAATTTTAAACGATGCATAATTAATTAACAAATTAGATTTAAAAACTATACTTAATAAAAAGTGAAAAGAAAATAAATAAAAAAGAAAACCGGCTGCCGGGATTCGAACCCGGGTCAGCCGGGTGAGTCTAAAGACTTAACACGCACACATATAACCACTCCGCCACTTGATGTTTTCTGTGAGTTCTAGGAGACAATTAAATGATAACTTCACTCAGGAATCAACCGGTTTACGCCAACTGTAACCGTAATCGGCTTCCAAACGTCCAAAACGTTTGAGTGATCGCGATTTTCTGTTAATAACCGATACACTGACATTTTTAATCAATTCAGTCATGAATGGACTTGAATTCATGTGATGTTCGGTTTTTATAACAAAAAACATTCACTTCTGGAATTACTTCAACAAAAGCTTCATTTCGCGACTCAATTACATTCCCAGAACTTCTATTCTCACGTTTACTCTAGTTTCTGATCGTCGGAATTGCTTTTTGAACTCGTCGGACTTTCGCCGGAAAACCGTGTCTTCCATCAAATCAGTAAGTTTCTCAATTATTTCATCGTCTATCAGTTGTTAAACTTTTGCTAACTCAAACCCTTCAATCAGAATCAGTTTCAGACGACGATATCGGATAATTAACTCTCGCTGGAAAACTTCTGAAAGTTCCCAATTCTCGCTGTGAAACGGTATAGCCTTTTAAACCTTCTGGTAATTCTTGTTCAGTGCTTCAATTCCGCATCTAGCTAATCAAAATTGTTAATTTGTCCGCTCAGACGAAATCCATAAAAACAGAGCCGATGACTTCGCCGGAATTCTAAGATAGATCGTTTCTCTCGGTATGTTTACTTCCAAAATCTTCTCTGCCATTTCATTTTGTCATTTTAATGTTTGTCAATCGAATTAAACAAGAAACAGTAGAGTAATCGTAGTCTGTGATATTGTAACGAAGGAGATGAAGTTAGTTTGTTTATAAGTTTAATATAAATTGGATATTATCTCGGGTTAGACACACAGTCCAGCGATGTACTGTGTGCGCACATATATCACACGCCGCGAGTTCGATCCTTGACACACACGTATGCTCTGTAATAAAGATGTTTTCTTTTTCTAACTGAACCGGATTAACTCACTGAAGTTGTTAAGTATAATAAAAATCGGTATATTAACCAGGTTAGACACACAGTCCAGCGGTGGACTGTGTGCAACACTAACCCACAGGTCCTGGGTTCGAGACCTGTTGCACACTCCGGTTCAACGATTAAAACCCTTTTTGAAAATAAAAGAATTTTGAATAAACTAAAACAGTATATAAATATAATTAAAAACAGAATTATTTTGGGTTAGAAACGTAGCTCAGTTGGTAGAGCTGCGTGCACGCGTACGGGAGGTCTCGGGTTCGAGCCTTACCCGGCGCACACTTACACTTTAGCGAACCGGATAAACAGTCACAGTCCCGGTCAACGGTCAATGGTCAACGCAAAAGTCAACATTTTTTTAATATTTTTATTTATTTATTTAATTTAAAAATCAATTGAAAATACTTAAAAAATAACGTTTTTAAAGATAGAAAATAGCATTAAACTCACAAAAATATATCTAAAAATCCTGTTAAAAATTAATAATAAAATCCACTCATTTACCATACTTTCCGTTATTATTTAGGTTAGTTAGTTCTCGTCGATCAATCCTCCAAACTCGTGCGCATTTCATCATCTTCAACCGAACGCACCCAATGTGAGTGAATCTCTACAAATTCCCCGTTTTAATCACGTTTTTGGGGTGTATCATGTGTCTTACCATTTATTATATTTAAATCATTGTGCATCTATCATATCCATGAACAAATGTGTATTCAACATGTATCAACTGTTTGTGTGGTTATTGTTTAGATTAAATTATCATTTTCAGTACATACATTATCATAGGCCGCCGCTCCCCATTACATTATGAGCATTGAGCTGTTCCCCATTACATTATGAGCGTGAACCAGGCGTCGCCAACATACGATCGGCTCCGTTTGATTGAGCCTTGATCGCACAGACATTTATCATAGGCCGTCCGTTCCCCATTACATTATGAGCGTGAACGTGACGTTGCCAACATATACAGTTTCATTCATGTTATATATTCATGCAAGTTGGTTTGTTATTGTATGTTATTGTTTGTTGTTGTTATTGTTATTGTATGATTTAATTACATTTGCTCACATATGATTATTGCACAATTTTTCATGATAAAGATAACAAGGAATCAATAATAAATGTTTTTCTAATAAGGTTCACCCGCCAACTTATGTTGACCCAAAAACCCCCATTTTTACACATGATACAGGTGATCCAGCTGCAGCAAGAAACACATAGGATGGCTTAGAAGAATAAACTGGTTTAGACTTTGGATTGTTTAGTTGATTATCTTTCTTTGTATTTGTATGAACATGTTTGGAATATTGAGGATGTAATTTTGACTTTAATAAATATGAAACATATTAGTAAATATCATGAGCTTTGGTGATAACCCAATTATGCCCCGACTCTTATTCCGCTACGGGTCGGGGTGTGACAGATTGGTATCAAAGCCATGACTATAGGGATATAGGATAGGTTATTAGACCCTTAGAGCCTATACTATAGTTGATTAGAAATATTTAGGATTTTTGTGTGTTACATGCAAAATTCATGATGTTTATATGTTTTATGTTTAATGTTACATTCAATGTTATGCAAGAATGTTCATAAGTACATATTATTATATAATGTCTATCATGAATCATATTCTCATAACATATCATATCCATGCGAGCACACACCACATCATTTTCATGATTGTTTTTGCAATGATTTTTGTATTTTCAAATCACATCAAAGTGAGTTCTCATGACGGACATGTAGTAACTGGAAGGGTACAAATACCGGTAGTCGGAACGTCCTGTCTAGGCTGGCATTCGTATAAATCCAAAATAAAGGACCAGTTTGCCTACCTGGGGACTAACGATGAGAGTACGAAGTACCTATTAGGCCAAAGCATGCTATACCAAACGTCGTGTGAGCTAACCCCACTTTGAGTTGTCATTGTGTCTACACCTGGACACATTCCGACCATACATCTCGTAAACATATTTCATGGTTTTCATTCGGGTGATGCGAGTGTTAAACCGCCAATACTAATGTGAATCCTACCAAGCCAATAGTCATGGGGGCCCACATGACTATACAGGTGAAAGTATGGGGGACATTTGAGGCCCAACATGAGCAAACCCAAGACATCCTATGGATGTAGTTGCATTATTGATATTTATTTTATTTTCATTTTCTTTAAGACACATGACACCTAAAAAGACTCCATAAACTCACAATCTTCTTATGTATGTTCCTGTAGATGTCGGCTAGACAACAACGAGGGGGTAGAAGATCAGGAAGGTCACACGAACGCTTAGCCACTCAAATCGCAAAACAAATGGCCGCGGTGCTTCCTGACATTGTGGTTCAAGTACAACAAGCTCTCGCCACAAATCCCACCAATCCTCCCCAGCAAGAAGACCAGAACATCGGTAACCCTCCTACCAAAAAGTGCTCATATAAACATTTCAAGTCTTGCGATCCTCCGAAATTTGAAGGGACCGAAGGTGTCACTGCTCTCCTCCACTGGTTTGAGGAAATGGAAAACACCTTCCTCAACTGCGATTGTCCTGAGGATCGCAAGGTACGATACGCAACCGGGAGACTATTTGGGGTAGCTCTTACCTGGTGGAATACTGAAAAGGGTAAGAGGGGAATCGAAGATGCAATGGCCTTAACGTGGGAGGAGTTAAGGGAAATCATGACGAGACGATTCTGTCCTAAAAGTGAGATTAAAAAGTTAGAGGATGAATTTCATTCATTGAAGCAAAAGGAGGGAGATCATACTTCCTACAACAAGAGGTTCTTAGAGTTGAACCAAATGGTCCCTAACTTGTTCACCCCAGTTTACCGCTTAGTCGAGCATTATATTCGAGGTCTCCCCTCGAAAATTCAAGATTCAGTTCTCAGCACTTCGCCAGCAACACTTGAAGCTGCTATGGAACTAGCTACTGAACTGACCGAGAATCGAATTCGCAACGGTAAATTTAAAGAGGAGAAAAAGAAAGCCCCCGTTGAGGGCCAAACTTCAAACCATTCCACCTCCTCCTCTAAGTTTGCTAACAAGAGGAAACGTAACACCAGAAACTTTGGTATCACACAAACAAATATCCCTATCCCTGCTGCACCCATTACCCAAGTTGCCCCCTCACCTGCACCATATAAAAGGCCATACTCTGGCCCATTACCAAAATGCAACTGTTGCCAATACCATCACTTTCCTGATCATCCCTGTCAACATTGCACCGGCTGTGGTCGCGCACGTCACACTGTTCAAACCTGTCGCATACCTCAGCGAACGAACCGCCACCAGCCCTCAACCCAAACCCACCATCAAATAATGGGTCAAGCCCAACAACCCTACTACTACCACCTACCCAACATTTAGCCCAATCATACTACCAACCCAACTATCCCGTGGTGCAACCTATGCGGGCTTGCTACAATTGTGGAGACCCAAGCCACTTTAGAAACACTTGTCCACGTTTGGTGAACATTATACATGCTCAAGCCCAAGCAAATCCGGTGAATCAAGCTAACCAAGCTCCTCCACCTGCAAGAGGAAGAGCTTTCAACATCAACGCTAACTAGGCTAGAGCTGACAGCAATGTGGTTAACGGTACGTTTCTTATCAATGGTAGTTATGCATCCATGTTGTTTGATACTGGCGCGGATAAAAGTTTTGTGTCCTTAGAGTTTGAACCCATCCTAAACCAAATTCGTGATAAGCTCATGGAATCCACAACAGTAGAAGTTGCTGACGGAAAACCGGTCTCATTAAACTCTATTATACGCAATTGTACTCTCACCTTAAACGATCACGATTTTCCAGTCGACCTCATTCCTATGAAGTTGGGAAGCTTTGACATTATAATTGGTATGGACTGGCTCAGCCAACATCAGGCTGAAGTTGTATGCCGCGAAAAGTTTATACGCATTCCTCTTTCAAACGGTCAGACTCTACGAATCTTTGGAGAAACCCCATCGAAAGGGCTCAGATTAATGTCCTGTCTTCAAGCTCAAAAATATCTTCGCAAGAATTATGTCGCATTTTTAACTCATGTCGTCAAAAAGGGAACCATGGAGAAGAAACTTGAAGACATCCCAGTAGTAAAAGATTTTCCGCAAGTTTTTCCTGACGACATTCAGGACTTCCTCCCTTGAGAGAAGTCGAATTCCGCATTGATCTTATACCTGGTGCTACACCAGTTGCAAAGTCTCCTTATAGGTTAGCCCCCTCTGAAATGCAAGAGCTAGCCAGTCAATTGCAAGAGTTGACTGACAAAGGATTCATACGTCCTAGCTCATCGCCTTGGGGTGCACCTGTCCTTTTTGTGAAGAAGAAAGATGGAACGTTTCGCATGTGCATCGACTACAGAGAACTCAACAAGTTAACGATCAAGAATCGCTATCCATTACCTCGCATTGATGATCTTCTTGACCAACTTCAAGGCGTCAGCTGTTTTTAAAAAATCGACCTTCGTTCTGGTTATCATCAACTCAGAGTACATGAAGAAGACGTCCCAAAGACCGCCTTCCGAACTCGTTATGGTCATTATGAATTCATGGTCATGCCATTTGGTTTAACCAACGCTCCAGCTGTCTTCATGGATCTAATGAACAGAGTCTGCAAACCCTATCTCGATCGTTTTGTTATAGTTTTCATCGACGACATCCTCATTTACTCAAAGTCTAAGTCTGATCATGAACGGCACCTTCGACTCATCCTTACACTCTTAGAGAATGAGAAGCTCTACGCCAAATTCTCCAAATGCGAATTCTGGTTAAAAGAGGTACAATGACAAGGGAATACATGTCGACCCCTCAAAGATCAAAGCAGTACAAGAATGGCAAGCGCCACGTACACCAACCGAAGTAAGATCATTCCTTGGTTTGGCTGGTTATTATCGCCGTTTCATTTCAAATTTCTCTCGCATTGCTGTACCACTCACGGCTTTAACTCATAAAGGAAAACCCTTCATTTGGGGACCCAAACAAGAAGAAGCCTTCCAAAACCTTAAACAAAAACTCTGTGATGCACCTATCCTCACTCTTCCTGAAGGTTGTGATGACTTCGTGGTTTATTGTGACGCGTCAGGGCAAGGACTAGGCTGTGTTCTAATGCAAAGAGGAAAGGTAATAGCTTATGCTTCGAGACAACTCAAGACTCATGAGAAGAACTACACCACCCACGACCTAGAACTTGGAGCCGTTTGTGTTCGCTCTTAAGATATGGAGACATTATCTCTACGGTACTAAGTGTGAAATATACACTGACCACAAGAGTCTTCAACATATCTTCAACCAAAAGGAGTTAAATATGAGGCAACGAAGATGGGTCGAACTTCTAAATGACTACGACTGTGAAATTCGGTATCACCCTGGCAAGGCAAATGTGGTGGCTGATGCACTCAGTCGAAAGGGTTATGCAAACTCCATTCGTCTTCTATGTTCGCAAATCATAACCGACATTAAAGATCAAATTCGAGAAGCCCAACATGTTTCAGTAACGGAAGACGACGTACGAAAGGAGCTGTCCTGTGGAGCTGAACTTAAAATTGAAACTAAATCTGACGGTATTCTGTACTATCTAGATCGCATATGGATTCCTGACCACAACAACCTTCATGAATTCCTTATGAATGAGGCACACAAAACACGATACTCTATACACCCAGGAGCCGACAAGATGTATCAAGACCTTCGATACACCTACTGGTGGCCTGGAATGAAAAAGGATATTGCTGTTTTTGTTTCCAAGTGCTTTACATGTTCTAAGGTGAAAGCTGAACACCAAAGACCCTCAAGACTTCTGGTCCAACCTGAAATACCTGTATGGAAGTGGGAAAACATAACCATGGATTTCATTACCGGGTTACCTCGCACTTCTGGTGGATATGACACTATATGGGTAATCATTGATCGTCTTACAAAATCAGCTCATTGTTATTCCAATCCGCGAAGATTTCAAGAACGAGAAGCTAGCTCGTATCTACATCAGCGAAATCGTAAGCCGACATGGTGTACCGTTAAGCATTATTTCAGATCGTGATGGTCGTTTCACTTCACGAACATGGCAAGCCGTACAAGCCGCTTTGGGTACACGATTAGACCTCAGTACCGCTTATCATCCTCAAACTGATGGACAATCTGAACGCACCATTCAAACTCTTGAAGATATGCTTCGAGCATGTGTCATAGACTTCAAGGGAAATTGGGACGCTCATCTACCATTAGTTGAATTTTCGTACAACAACAGCTATCATTCAAGTATCGGCATGGCACCTTTTGAAGCTTTATATGGTCGTAAGTGCCGATCTCCAGTATGTTGGCACGAAATTGGGGAAGCTCAAATCACCGGTCCGGAATTGATTCAAGAAACCACAGACAAGATCCATCAAATTCGAAACAATCTTCTAGCGGCTCAAAGTCGTCAAAAGAGTTATGCAGATAAACGACGGAAGCCTTTGGAGTTTAACATTGGTGATCATGTACTTTTAAAAGTATCACCGTGGAAGGGAGTAGCTCGTTTTGGCCAGAAAGGCAAGCTAGCACCACGCTACGTAGGACCTTTCAAGATACTCGAAAGAGTAGGACCAGTAGCATACAAGCTTGATCTACCAGAAGAACTCAACAGAATTCACCCCACATTCCACGTATCAAACTTGAAGAAGTGCCTCGCCGATGAGAATCTCCATATTCCCCTGGAAGATATTCAGATCGATGAATCTATGCATTTCATTGAAAGACCAGTAGAGATCATGGACTTTGGAGAAAAACGTTTAAGACGAAGTCGTATTCCAATTGTTAGGGTACGCTGGGAGTCAAAACGGGGACCTGAGTTTACTTGGGAACGTGAAGACTCAATGCGCGAAAAATACCCGCATCTTTTTCCTATTACCACTACTACTTAAATTTCGGGACGAAATTTCTAAAAGTAGGGGATACTGTAACATTTGTCAAAAACGGGTTTTCCAAACCCGCTTCGTTTGTAATCGAATATCAAGTTATAAATTTTTCGTTGCGTATTTATGTTTATTTTAATTTTAAACGATGCATAATTAATTAACAAATTAGAATTTAAAAACTATAATTAATAAAAAGTGAAAAGAAAAATTAAAAAAGAAAACCGGCTGCCGGGATTTGAACCCGGGTCAGCCGGTGAGTCTAAAGACTTAACACGCACACATATAACCACTCCGCCACTTGATGTTTTTTGTGAGTTCTAGGAGACAATTAAATGATAACTTCACTCAGGAATCAACCCGTTTACGCCAACTGTAACCGTAATCGGCTTCCAAACGTCCAAAACGTTTGAGTGATCGCGATTTTCTGTTAATAACCGATACACCGACATTTTTAATCAATTCAGTCATGAATGGACTTGAATTCATGTGATGTTCGGTTTTTATAAACGAAAACATTCACTTCTGGAATTACTTCAACAAAAGCTTCATTTCGCGACTCAATTACATTCCCAGAACTTCTTTTCTCACGTTTACTCTAGTTTCTGATCGTCGGAATTGCTTTTTGAACTCGCCGGACTTTCGCCGGAAAACCGTGTCTTCCATCAAATTAGTAAGTTTCTCAATTCTTTCATCGTCTATCAGTTGTTAAGCTTTTGCTAACTCAAACCCTTCAATCAGAATCAGTTTCAGACGACGATATCGGATAATTAACTCTCGCCGGAAAACTTCTGAAAGTTCCCAATTCTCGCTGTGAAACGGTATAGCCTTTTAAACCTTCTGGTATCTTGTTCAGTGCTTCAATTCCGCATCTAGCTAATCAAAATTGTTAATTTGTCCGCTCAGACGAAATCCATAAAAACAGAGCCGACGACTTCGCCGGAATTCTGAGATAGATCGTTTCTCCGGTATGTTTACTTCCAAAATCTTCTCTGCCATTTCATTTTAGTCATTTGAATGTTTGTCAATCGAATTAAACAAGAAACAGTAGAGTAATCGTAGTCTGTGATATTGTAACGAAGGAGATGATGTTAGTTTGTTTATAAGTTTAATATAAATTGGATATTATCTCGGGTTAGACACACAGTCCAGTGGTGGACTGTGTGCGCACATATATCACACGCCGCGAGTTCGATCCTTGACACACACGTATGCTCTGTAATAAAGATGTTTTCTTTTTCTAACTGAACCGGATTAACTCACTGAAGTTGTAAAGTATAATAAAAATCGGTATATTAACCAGGTTAGACACACAGTCCAGCGATGGACTGTGTGCAACACTAACCCACAGGTCCCGGGTTCGAGACCTGTTGCACACTCCGGTTCAACGATTAAAACCCTTTTTGAAAATAAAAGAATTTTGAATAAACTAAAACAGTATATAAATATAATTAAAAACAGAATTATTTCGGGTTAGACACGTAGCTCAGTTGGTAGAGCTGCATGCACGCGTACGGGAGGTCTCGGGTTCGAGCCTTACCCGGCGCACACTTACACTTTAGCGAACCGGTTAAACAGTCAACAGTCCCGGTCAACGGTCAATGGTCAACGCAAAAGTCAACATTTTTTTTATATTTTTATTTATTTATTTAATTTAAAAATCAATTGAAAATACTTAAAAAATAACGTTTTTAAAGATAGAAAATAGCCTTAAACTCACAAAAATATATCTAAAAATCCTGTTAAAAATTAATAATAAAATCCACTCATTTACCATACTTTCCGTTATTATTTAGGTTAATTAGTTCTCGTCGATCAATCCTCCAAACTCGTGCGCATTTCATCATCTTCAACCGAACGCACCCAATGTGAGTGAATCTCTACAAATTCCCCGTTTTAATCACGTTTTTGGGGTGTATCATGTGTCTTGCCATTTATTATATTTAAATCATTGTGCATCCATCATATCCATGAACAAATGTGTATTCAACATGCATCAACTATTTGTGTGGTTATTGTTTAGATTAAATTATCATTTTCAGTACATACATTATCATAGGCCGCCGCTCCCCGTTACATTATGAGCGTTGAGCTGTTCCCCATTTCATTATGAGCGTGAACCAGGCGTTGCCAACATACGATCGGCTCCGTTTGATTGAGCCTTGATCGCACAGACATTTATCATAGGCCGTCTGTCCCCATTACATTATGAGCGTGAACGTGACGTTGCCAACATATACAGTTTCATTCATGTTATATATTCATGCAAGTTGGTTTGTTATTGTATGTTATTGTTTTTTGTTGTTATTGTTATTGTATGATTTAATTACATTTGCTCACATATGATTTGTCACACCCCGACCCGCAGCGGAATAAGAGTCGGGGCATAATTGGGTTATCACCAAAGCTCATGACATTTACTAATATGTTTCATATTTAATAAAGTCAAAGTTACATCTCAAAAATCCAAACATGTTCATTCAATACAAGGAAAATAAGCCAAGCATAACAATCCCAACACTAAATCATTTTATTCTTCTACTCCAAGTCCTATGTGTTCCTAGCTGCTGCTGCTTCACCTGTATCATGTGTAAAATGGGGGTTTTTGGGTCAACCTAAGTTGGCGAGTGAACCTTATTAGATAAACATTTATTAAAGAATTTATGGTTAGTTTATCAATGAAAAATTGTGCATAATCGTAGATGAGCAAATGTAAATAATCAAGCAATGGCAAATAGCAGTCACAACTATAACATACAATAACACACGGCAGCATACATGAACATACCAACATCATACTGTAAATAACATAAATGAAACTGTGCGATCAAGGCTCAATCAAACGGAGCCGATCGTATTGCATGTACTGAAAATGAAAACTGTGCGATCAAGGCTCAATCAAACGGAGCCGATCGTATGTGGGCACGCCAGGTTCAACCGCATAATAAAATGGGGAACATGCTCAACGCTCATAATGTAATGGGGAGCGGCGGCCTATGAAATTGCATGTACTGAATAATAAATTGCATCCAATAATAACTACTTAACAACAACGAACTGAATACACATGTTCATGATATGATGTATGCACAATGGTTTAATTATAATATATATATGCAAAGACACATGATACACCCCAAAACGTGATTAAAACGGGGAATTTGTAAGATTCACTCACCTTGGGTGCGTTGGATTGGAGATGGTGATATGCGCACGATTTAGATGAGCGGAACAACGGGGATTACTAACCTAAATAATAACGGAAAATATATTAAATGAGTGGATTTTATTAAGGATTTTAATGAAATTTTTAGATATATTTTTGTGAGTTTATGGGTATTTTCTATCTTTAAAAATGTTATTTTTAAGTATTTTTAATTGATTTTTAAATTAAATTAAATAAATAAAAATATAAAAAATTTTGTTTATTTAGTGTTGACCGTTGACCGTTGACCGGTTTTATTGTGTATGTGTATGCGCCGGGTGAGGCTCGAACCCGAGACCTCCCGTTCGCGTGCACACAGCTCTACCAACTGAGCTACGTGTCTAACCCGAAATAATCTTGTTTTTATTTATACTTATACACTTATTCAGTTAATCCGAATTTCCTTTATTTACAAAAACATTTTAATTCAATCGGACCGGTGCTCGTGACGGGTTTCGAACGCGCGACGTGTGGTTCATGTTGCACACAGTCCACCGCTGGACTGTGTGTCTAACCTGGTTATTATCTCAGTTTTTATTATACTTAACAACTAACTGGGTTATCCCGATTTAGTTTAAACAAAAAGGCCTTTTATTATACAAGGAGTGCGTGGAGCAGGGATCGAACTCGGGACGTGCGTATGTATTTTGCCACAGTCCACCGCTGGACTGTGTGTCTAACCCGTTTATAATTCCGATTTTAATTAACCTTATGTTATGTTGAGTCTTCATCTTCTTCGTTGATTTTACACAGACGATCATATTCTGACTGTTATGACCGATTCATGACTTATACGCTTTTCAGACATTACAAGTAATTTAAAAGTAAAGAATGGAGAGAAGTTTGGGGAAAAAGATGTACCGATTGAGGTTGTTCACAGAATTCCGGCGGAGGTTCGTCGGTACTGAAAGTGAACTCCGGCTGTTGAAACCAATTAACAGCTTGTTCGATTATTTAAGAAGTTGAGTCACTTAAACAAGGTTTAACAGAAGTTTGGGAGATCATACCCGTTCACGGTGTGTTTCCGGCAGTTTCAGGAGTTTTTAGACGAAGGTAAGATTTTCGACAAACGTGGACTAGGATCGATTCTGATGGTGGAGTTGTGTTAGAGACTGATTAATCACATGATTGAAACAGAAAGAGTCGGAGGAAATACCGTGTGGATGTGAGTCCCGGTTTTCCGGTGACTTGCAGAAGTTTTCCGGCGGTCTGATTCAAGCTTCTCCGGTGGATTGTAAGGTTGCGGAAATGAAATTGGGAGTCTTGCAGAGTGTTTTGAGTCGCAGGAAAGGTCTAGGATTGAAGTAATCCGAGAATTGAAGACTTTCGGTTATTAAACCGATCTACTTCCGACTTCAAGTTATAATCATGGCAGCATTGATTGGAATCGTCCGTTTATCGGTTATACTCGCTGAATCGAGAGTATCCAAATCGACTTTGGTGTTTGATAACCGATTTCAGTTACAATTTGTAGAATCGGTTGATTTACCTTAGTCCATAAAACTTATTTGTTTTCTAAAGATAACAGAGAACAAGCAAGTGGCGGAGTGGTCTTGTGATTGGGTGATAAGTTGTTGAGGTGTCTTGGCTGACCCGGGTTCGAGTCCCGGCAGCGTTATAATTTTTTTATTTATTTTATTTTAACTTTTCATCAAATATAATTTTTATAGTTTAGTTTATTTATTAATTATGTATTGTTTTAAATCAAAATAATCATAAATATTCGACATAACTTTTATAACTTGATATTCGATTACAAAACGGAGCGGGTTTTGAAAACCCGATTTTTACAAATGTTACATGATTATTGCACAATTTTTCATGATAAAGATAACAAGGAATCAATAATAAATGTTTTTCTAATAAGGTTCACTCGCCAACTTATGTTGACCCAAAAACCCCCATTTTTACATATGATACAGGTGATCCAGCTGCAGCAAGAAACACATAGGATGGCTTAGAAGAATAAACTGGTTTAGACTTTGGATTGTTTAGTTGATTATCTTTCTTTGTATTTGTATGAACATGTTTGGAATATTGAGGATGTAATTTTGACTTTAATAAATATGAAACATATTAGTAAATATCATGAGCTTTGGTGATAACCCAATTATGCCCCGACTCTTATTCCGCTGCGGGTCGGGGTGTGACACAATTGTCTAATGTTTGTAATGTATTACAGAATTCGTCAAATAAATGACGAAAACGCACATGTGCATGGATAGTTGGTACGCATATTTTTTTTGGCTTTTTAGTTAGTTTTTTGGTTTTCTCATTTAAACTAGTTTTCTCATGATCCATCCCATATATATATATATATATATATATATATATATATATATAGGGTAAGGTTCATGCGAGAACCACCTTTATTGTGAGAACCGTAAGAACCACATTTATTGCAAAATAAAAATCTAAAAAAATCAAAAAAGCACTCAATTTTTTTTAATAATTTTTTAATAAAAATCGTTATAACTCGTTACCAAAAAAAACTTTTTTTTTCGAGTAACAGTTATCCATGCACATGTGCATATGTATCATAACTTTGACAAATTCAATAATACGTTATCACTAGTAGACAATTGCATTTTAATTTACAATACCATCCATAATACACTCAATTTTACATTAAATGCACATGTGCATCATTATGTATAACAATTATATACGGTGTCTTGATACAAAAAATTTGGGATTTTGAATGATGAAGTAGGCTCATATATATGTTTTTGGTTAGTTATATCTAGTGGTTGATGGGTTCATTATAGTTGTCACTTTATGATGTAATATGTTGATTGGATGGTATAAACGGTGTTGATATACATGTAATAAAGTGAAAATATTGGTATTGGTATTGTATTATAAATGGTAGGAGGTAATGGTATTGTATTATGGATGGTAGGAGATAATGAAAGTGTATTATGGATGGTATTATAGATGAAAGAGAAAGTGTATTCAAAGTACTGTACCAAAACACCTTATTTCATGTTGATACATATAGATGCACATGTGCATTTCTTATATTGGTAACGTAAAAAGTAGTGTATTACACATGGTATGATAGATGAAAGAGAAAATGTATTCAAATTAGTGTAACAAAACACCTTATTTCATGTTGATAAATATAGATGCACATGTGCATTTCTTATATTGGTAACGTAAAAAGTAGTGTATTACACATGGTAGTGTAAATGAAAGTACAATTGTCTAATGTTTGTAATGTATTCCGAAATTTGTCAAAAAAATGATGAAAATGCACATGTGCATGGTAGTGTATTATGGATGGTATGATAGATGAAAGAGAAAATGTATTCAAATTAGTGTAACAAAACACCTTATTTTATGTTATATATATAGATGCACATGTGCATTGCCAATATTGCTAACGTAAAAAGTAGTGTGTTAAACATGGTAGTGTAAATAAAAGTACAATTGTCTAATGTTTGTAATGTATTACGGAATTTGTCAAAGAAATGACGAAAATGCACATGTGCATGGATAGTTGGTACTCAAAATTTTTTTTTGAAATTTTTTTATTGTTGAGTAAATATAGCGACTTTTTAAAAAAAATATTAAAAAAACAAAAAAATTTATTATTTTTTTGGATTTTTTTAGGTTTACTGTTTATGTTCATACTGGTTCTCGCGGTTCTCGCAATAAAGGGTGATATATATATATATATATATGGGTTCTTTTCAGAACCTCACTTTTAAGGAGAACTTGCCGAACCAATTTAGACCAATCATTGTTTTTTCGTTTTAAGATTTTAAAACTAAATAAAAAGGGCATAATAGTAATTTATTAAATATATCACTCTTATTTACTTAATAGTTTATTCTTTCTTCTATCTCTAATTTTACAAATCAAACTAATCCAAGATATTTATGTTTACACATTTTCAGATTGATCAACAACTTCAGTCACGATTAATTGTTTACATACGTGTCATCACCATTCTTTGGACTCGTGTAAATAAATCTCTATAATTATAAATAAAAATGATAGACACTTGGCTGGATTTCAACCTTTTCCTTTTAAGTTTCTCCTAATTGATTAAACTACAACATGCCACGTAAGAATATTGTACACGTGACATAATTTTTCTCCTCCAAACATCTCAAATTAGGTTTTATTACAGAAAAAAAAAAACCCTGCCATTCACAAAACATCATCCGCCGACATGAACACCACCATAATCGATCTTATTTTTATCAATATAAACACATACTCCCACCTTATGTTTTCGTGATGATGATGAATTAGCGAATCGGAGATTCGGATTGTACAGGTGAGTTCATCTTGCCTATGTTATGTTCTTGTATGCTTTGTTTATTTGTCTGTAATATTAGGGGTTTATGCGATGAATGTTTGCGATAGGGATCCCTTACAGGTTAAATCAACCTTTGTCAAGAAAATTAGGGGTTTAATCGATGAATATTAGTAGTTTAATTGAAGAATATTAGTCATGTATACTTTCATATCTGTTTCATTAGTTATGTTAAAATGTCATAGTTAAACCGTATGATCTCAGTTCTTAGGATGCTAGAAATTATTTAACATTTTATATATGATTTTGTAAATATATATATTGTGTCTTTTCTGTTTCGGTGCAGCTACTAGAATGGTCGTTTGACTGGACGTGTATGGTTCGTGCTCGACAAAAAAAGAGTAAATATACTGAAGGTTCGTGTTTGTCAAATACCAAACTGAAATTTTTACAGCAGCATATTTTCATTGACGACTCACAAGCAGCCGCGTAACGCTTCGATGGCAAAACCCAATGGTGGTTTTTGCAGGCTCGTGATAGTAGCAGGGAAGCAGTGGGGTAACATATAGGAAACCAATGTTTACAGGCTATTATCTTTACATCCCATTATCATTCGTCATTTCTCTATCTACCACTTCTTTGATTCAATTCATGTATAATTCGAAGCACCCCCGATGTTATATGATGTTAATTAGAGGAAATTGTTATGACTTTGTAAGTTATATTCTTCATTCTATTAATAGATGGAAGTTTGAGCACCGTTGAAACATTCGCTTCTACTTGCAAATGTGGTCATATACACCCCATACTTGGTGGACAACCTCTTCACATATTGGGAGTTGCGGAACCAACTGTTATAATGTACAACTTTGTATAACATTGCTAAAGGGAGGCAAGAATTGGGCACGAGTGGTTCTTGGCTTAGGCTGGAGGTAATATTTTGTTGTGTTTGAATGTGCTAGAGATTCGTATATTTTAATATTTTTTTGTGCTTGAGTTTGGCTATTATGTCTTTCTTGCATCTTCTTGAACCTGGTAGATATATATGGTTGTTAAAAGCCTTGTATGTTCGCTATTTCCTTAGGCATATCTCATTAATACAATTTTCTTTTGTCTATTCAAGTTTGAGAAAGTCATTCATATTTGCAAATTGGTCAGTTCACTAATAGCCTTTGTAGGGTCTTTGCACAGGTTCTTAATATTATTAACCTATCCCAATTCTAAACTTCCATAAAAGTTAGCAGACTTATTTAAGTTATAACATCTGTTCCACACTTCCATGGTTCTAAAATTCCAATTATTGCAACAGGTTAGCAGGTTATATCTAAATTTTATTTATGTATTCTAAATGTACTAACTACTAATATCTAGCCATCATATTCGTACATTTATGCAGCTTGCTATTATATTGCAATAGGTATATCAATATTGAGAAATGTTGTTTAAGGTACATGTATGCTAAAGTTCAAGAACCATGTTCTGAATCTTAGCTTTATGATATTGTGCTTTTATTTTGCTATTTGACATATAGGGTTGAGTTATTCTACAAAGGAGTATAAAAATACGAAGTGTAAGAAGGAACATAGAGTGACAAATGTCCATAATCTTGTCTATAAGAGAAAAAGAACATGTACATGCAAAAACCTAAACCCCCCACCCCTACCCAAAAAAAACTATACCTCACCAAAAAACCTAACCACCACCCCCCAAAAAACCTAACCCAGGTAAATGCTAAAAACTAAAAAAATATATTTTTTACTATCTTTTATAAAAAAAACGCTACTTTATTGTCACTAACTTTTTTTTTATGACGATAAAGTAGCGATTATTTTAATAGAATAAAGAGATTCTGTGTTTTGTTTTTTTATGTATTTTTGGTTGTGTTCATATTGGAGAATATTCGTAGAATATTCATTCTTACACTTCTTACAATAAGAGTCCTTTGTATTTGATCCTTTCTCTTGACATATAATAGTAATGATTGTAAAATTACTTTGGATGGAAATTCGTGACCAGATTGTACAGTACTACAGTGCATGTGTTATAAGAGCAACGGGGATCTAGGGTACAACAGCGGTTCTAGAAAACCAACTGGAAGCTGAGTTACGAAACTTGACACTAGACCTTGATGCCGAAAAGTTTTGTGTGAACCGTGGAGGATAAAAAAACTTTAAAATAAGGTAAAATGGTAAAATTGGGATTGAAAGCTACTTTAGATGGAAAATTTGGTTGTGACACTTTTATCTTTTATCTGGGAATATGTTTGTGTTATTTTCATTTTTTTTATAATTATGATTCATATTCATAATTATGTTTATTTGGGAACTGTTGATAATTATAATTTTGTATAATCAGATTTTATTTGATGTATCTTTGAAATGGTTTTAATTTATTTTATGATGAATCTTTTTCTTTGTCTATTAATTATCTATTTAATTTCTGATAATGATGCATGAATATAAAAATATATGTGACAAATATATTGAAGAAACCCTAGATCAACCAAACCGGAATCTGAGTAGATCTATGGATCGGGCTCTACACAAAGAGGTTAATCCTTCGTTTGGTTTCGTGATGATGATGGTTACAACTATACTCCAACTGATCCTGCAAAACAGAACACCGTCAGACTCGCCGCGGGGAGAAGGGGGGTTCTCTTCGTGACCACCCTCCGGCGTGAGAATAAGTATAGGTAGTCGGAAGTAAAGTGAAGTAAGAAAGAGAGTAAGTGAAAGTGAATACCTTCTACTTGAAGTCCAAGTTACTTATTTATAACCAGAGTTTGGGCGCCAAAATGGAGAGATGGAAACCTAACGGAATCTTTTGCTGCTCTGTTAAGTTTTGACTGTCTGTTAGTGCACACGGATCGTGAGCTCATCTATGGTCAGGGAGATGCCACGTGTCATCAGGAGATCACTATATTTTATTGATGCGAGCATGCCATCGCCGTGATCTTTCTTGGTCGTCCCAGATGCTGCCATGTGGCAATTGGTTATAATCGAAAGATGCTTGCACAATTAGGTCTTAGTGGCTTCTAGAAGATCTCACAGCTGTAATCCATCTGTTGCTCGTCACGTGTGCATTCTGTTACAACAGAAAAGATTCCCTTTGTCTCTGCACCAATTCCTGTAAACAAGGATTTTTGCTAAGGGAAAGTCTTTCAGGATTAACTGTTTCCTTGCGCGAGCGGCGCAAGGTAGTTAAATGATCTTTTTCCTTTCTCTGCTGTCTAGCGCAACGTCGAGCTCTTGCTTCGGTATAAATGTCCGCGCAAGGTTTATGAGTGATGTTATCCAAGGACATTGATTAAGGTTAACTTTCCTATTTTGGATACCCGGCGCAGGGGTTAGTGAGTCTTTCTTTGGTAGAGAAGTCTGCGCTAGGTCTCCTTGGCAGTTAATAGTGGGTATGGTTTCTTTGCTTGACGCAGGGTTTTTGGGACCATACTCCTTCATATATGATGTTTTGTTGTGCGTTTGGCTTTTAAAGATGCCTGCTAATGACAAATTGATAATGAACCGGTTGGCATACTTAAAGTCTTAAATGATGGAGGGAAGCATATCATGTTACAGGGAAAGTGCACGGTGAATGAATAGTTGATGATTATATAGTAAAGATTAATTAGCTTTATGACTTTTTAGTCATAAGTTACTAACTATGGTTTCATGTGGACGAAAAAGGTACTTTAACAACATACAAGATAATTATTCTTGAAGAACAATATTACACACGTTATCTCTTTAGGTTCCCGTTGGTATACCCTGTAATTTGAGGGCTTGGGCCCAAAATCATTGGCTTCTTTTATGTCATACCTTTTTCTTTGTACCTATAAACTGATCTATCAATGAAGATCGATGGTCACCTTTCAAATAGTTTGCAGTTGGCTTTTAAAAAATCTCTCAGTTTTCTGGTCTCTTAATTACGTTGTTTGTCTCTCGGTTTCCATGTAGTTTTATTGAAATTTTCTATTTACAAAACATATTAGTTCAGCCCGTGTATCACACGGGTAACTAACCTAGTATTTTACATATATGCAAATCTCCATCGTCGATTTATTTGAGCCATTCATCTATATACACATGTTTAATCATTAATTTACCACAGATTGATTTAACATGAGTATATAACAAAAATATATATGTAATAAATCTATATTAATTACATAAACATACTTCAACTTTACATTTTACATGTACACATATGTTAATTGATATCCATATGCGTATGAAACACAAAAAATAGATGTTTACATGTGTACATTCAAAGTATTCAAAACTTTAATAGATTTTTTAACCAACAGAAGCATATTCACTCGCGCCTTTCTTTTTCCGTTGATTTTCCGCCTCAAGTGAATTGAAACCTACAATCACAAAAACTATCATAAAATGCAATAACAAAAACTAGGTAATTAACAATAGAATGAAAAGCTAAAGAACTTGCCGATTAATTAAAATTTCAGTATTTAAAAATTTGTATCTTTGAATGGTAAATAGTACATGAAATAAAAATCTAAAAATAGTTCTAAATGCTAAACTAATAAAAAGTTAAACTGGAACAATGATTATTTCTAAACCATGTTTTACATATGTGTAAACGAACCGAACGTTCAGCGAACAGTTCGTGAACCATTCGGCAGGAAGTTCGTTTATGTTCGTTCGATTAGCTTAACGAACGAACACGAACAAAATATTTCGTTCGGTTAGCTTAGCGAACGAACACGAACACATGTCTCGTTCGTTAGACTGAGTTCGTGAACGTTCGGTAATATGTTCGGTTATGTTCATTCGTGTTCATTTGATTATATTAAAAAATAATAAACCTTTTATCTAAACATATTGAAAAGCTGAAACCCTATTTTTATAAGTTAGCTAAAATGTGGACATTCTAAGACATTTTTGGGGATAATTATGTTTAAGTTAGTTAAACTTGATTCATCGTTTGGTGGTGTAGTAGACTTCTTGTGTTTTAGTTTATCATTTGATGGTTGTATTTAACTATTTATATCCAATGTTTAAGGATAAAAATGTTTTTATTTTTTGTTTTCAAGTTAAATGTTCGTTTGTGCTTGTTTTTATTTGCTTGCGTCCGTTTGTGTTCGAGACTAGTGTTCGTGAACAAGTGAAATTCCTTAACGAACGAACACGAACATAAACTTATGTTCGGTATGCGTTCGTGAACAGTTCGCGAACATGTTAATTTCCTTAATGAACGAACACGAACATTGCCTTGTTCGTGTTCGTTCGGTTCGTTTACAGCCCTACATATATGTCACTAAAGTATTTACATATATGTTAACATTTAATCAAGTTAACACCTATGTTACAAATCTCAGTAATAAAGCTAGCTTATTTATATAAGTATATACAGAAATAAAACACCAGGCAAACAAAATAATTTCTAAACAAATTAAAAGTGAGACGTATATAAAAAAAATCTGGAGGAAAAGAAAACTTACAAAATTCCACCTAAGGGTGCTGTGCAAGCTTTTTGGTGAAAGCATTTAACTAATTTTGAGGAACGCGAATATCGTTTCACGTTCTCCAAAGAGCTCTGTCATCGGTTTTGGATTCTAATGGATTTTTAAGTTTTGTTTGAAAAATGGTTGTATGTTTACGAAGAGAGATAACTTGAGAGAAATATTAGGTAGGGAGGTTATGGACATGTTAAATATACAATACTACACTACCCAAATCCTTTCAATTTAATATCCTCAATCTTCTATTTATTTACTTTTATGCCATTGTGTTTTTGAGCCGCTGATCACAAATTGAACGGTCATGATTAGTTCTGTAAGTTCTGAAATATTTAGAAGTTCTGAAGTGATGTTCATCCTATATATATATATATAGAGGATGAGTAAAATGAGAACCACTTTGAGTTGTGAGAATCGTAGGAACCAATAAAAGTCATTGATAAAAAGTGTTTTAATGGATTAGATTAAAAGACAATAAAGTAATTATATGTTTTAATTAATAAGTTTTTGTTTTTAGTGAGATAATGGTAAATTGGTATTTTACTAAGTTCTTTAATGATTGGTAATTAAAGTTGTGATCATTGTGTTTTAATTAATATTTGTGATTTAATTAATGTTATTTTTGAATCATGCATTAAAAATATTTTACGTAGGGGTTCAAACTTTTTTTACGCGCCGGTTTTAAAAAAATTTTTGCGCGGGTTTATACTTTTTTTACGCGCGGGTTCAAACTTTTTTTACGCCCGGTTTTAAACTTTTTTTACGCGCTGTTTTTAAACTTTTTTTACACGCCGGTTTTAAACATTTTTTACGCGCGGTTTTAAACTTTTTTACGTGCCGGTTTAGAACTTTTTATGCGCCGGTTTAAAACCTTTTTACACGCGGTTTTAAACTTTTTTAACATGCCGGTTTAAAAATCTCTTTGCGCGACGGTTTTAAACTTTTTTACGCGCGGTTTCAAAAAAAATTTACACGCCGTTTTATAAACTTTTTTACGCGCAATTTTAAACTTTTTTTACGCATCGGTTTTGAATTTTTTTACGCGCCGTTTTATAACCTTTTTTACGCCCAGTTTTAAACTTTTTTACGCATCGGTTTTAAATTTTTTTACGCGCCGGTTTTCAATTTTTTTAGCGCGGTTTTAAACTTTGTTTTACAAGATATTTAAAACTTTTTTACGCGCCGGTTTAAAACTTTTTTATGCGGCGGTTTTAAACTTTTTTTACGCGCGGTTTTAATGTTTTTTACGTGCCGATTTTAAGTGTCACACCCCGACCGCGTAAAACAACAAACCGCGGCGGAAAACGTCGGGGAGTGGAGTAACAGAAGTATTGTTTCAACAACCATGGTAAATAAAGTTATGTATTATTGCATTTAGTTTGATTACATTGTCTTGAATTGGAACGAAAACAAAACGAAAATTAAATTGTCTTGTCTAATAACTTCCACATGATTATAGTCTTGTAAGTTTTAAGGAAAACTAAGGCCCAAAGTCCATCCTATATGTTGTAAATCAACTTCAAACATTCGCACCTGAAACACACATGAAACTAGGTACGTCAGCATAAAAATGCTTGTGAGTAACATAGGTTTTGTGTTGATGTTTCATGACTTTAAAAGTTAAAATAAAAGTTTAACTAATACAAAAATAGCCATGAACCATTGTAAAGTATTTCTTTTATAAAAATCATATGTAAATCAAATGATTAAAAGAAACAATGTAAGGTTAACTTAATAACAAAAAATATTTCATGAAGACTTCATGTTTTGAATAAATCTACTATGTCTTGTATAAAATGATATGTCTTGTATAAAATATCATGTCTTGTATCCTGTTGAGGTGGTTTAGATAACGCTACGATACGTAATATGATAAAAGCACTTATATATAGGAAGTACCAGCGGCGTATCCCCCATGCTTTTATCATATTACACATGTCTCTTTATTTAAATCACCCACAATAAACCAACCAACGAAAATGTCTAGTTTAAAACAAATGTCAAATTGTCACGTATAAACCAATGCCCAAATGTCATGTGTAAACAATGTAATATGTCACAATGTTGGTATAAACCATGTCTCGTACAACAAATGTCTTGTATGGCAAGTAAAAAAAAAGTCTTTACTCAAACCATATGTATAATGTCGTGTATAAAACAATTTTTTTGAATAAACAAAGTTTTGTTTAAATCAAAAGTTATGTTTATAAATCAATGCTTTTATTGTAAAAACATATAGTAGGTTTGTTGGCGAATACATTCAAGCCTTGTTGACTGTCGGATAAACTCTTATAAAAAAAGTCTATCAATGTTCATCAGATCCTGTCATTCCATAAGGTCACTTCCAAACAAACCTAGGAAGCGGGAACGGGATTGTCAATCCTATGGTACCATTACATACTACCGGTCGGCGTGATCAATGTTAATGAATGTATCATTGTCTAGTTCAACGCACCAAATGTCTTAAACAATGTAGGCATGTCGTAAAAATGTCTTTAAAAACCATGTACTAAGTATCCTAAGTCAACATACGAAGTAGAAATGTCCATGAAATCAATGTGCTAGCATGCTCGGTCAACACACATAGCAAAATACAATATAAATCAATGTGCTCATATGCTAGGTCAACATATGCCGCAAAAAATGTCTTTGAAATCAATGTGCTAGCATGCTTGGTCAACATACATAGCAAAAATGCAATATAAATCAATGTGCTCATATGCTAGGTCAACATATGCCGCAAAAAAATGTCTTTGAAATCAATGTGCTAGCATGCTCAGTCAACATACATAGCAAAACATAAATGAAATCATGTACGATATGTGTACTAGATGAACATAGCAAGTATATGTCATGAAAGCATGAAACATGAAAGTAACAAGTAGGCACGTGTGTTTCACCCCAAAATATTTGAAAAACATAAAAGAGGGGACTATGTACTCACTTGAGATTGCAAGTATCCTTGATTTAGTGAACTAACAAAGCTCGGGATGTCAAGGAACCTAGTATGGAATCACTATGTTAATAAATAGGAACCTAAATCGGGAGATCGGATAGAATGAGGTCTTGTAAACCAAATGAGTGTTGGAACTCATATGGTATGGTTTATCAAGGCTTACATTCTGATTTGAAAGCAATCCTAAGTGCTTATGACCCGTTGCGACTCGTTAAGGTAGTTTACGCCACTTTAACGTGTCGTTTGCGCAAAAGCGCGTTCGGATGGTCCAACTAGTCCTATGATAAGTATTATATGCCTAAACATGTTTAATAATGTTGCACAATCAGTTTAAGTGTCAAAATTTTAGGTCACATATGCTTAGATTGGATTCATGTGCAAAAAAGGGCATTTTAGTCATTTTCCTAAGGCATATAAATTACCTATCATACAACTAACTAAACGAAGTAACCATAAGGTATAACCCCTGAAGGTTATTCCCTATACAACTATGGTCACAATATATCTTTGGTCGGATCCTAATGATCGACCAAACCGGTCGGGTTCGAAAGTCTAAGCGGTTGTCGAGACTGCTTGACCTACGACCCTAACTAAGCATTAAACTAGAAGTGACGAGTTAAACATGTTAAAACATGTTTAACTAAGTTAGAAAACTCATATGGCATCAAAACAAAGTGTTTTGATACCCGAAAATAGTTCCGTTGCAAAGTGCACACAATCGTACATTTTGACCGAAACTTTGACTCGTCATTACAACTAGTCAACATGGTAATCAGTAGGTATAGTCGCAAGGGGCCATAACCATCGTGATTACGATCACGTTGTAAAGTTCAAATGAACTTTGTCTTGACCTATTCATGGTCAAAACCGAAAGTCAAACATTGTTTGACTTTTAGCTTGAAATAGCTAAAATAACTAGGCAAGACTAAGATAGAACACTTACTTGTATTCTAGGTGTAACATCCGTCAAGAAACGGGTTTCCAAAACCCGCTTCGTTATTAACCGAATAGTCAGTCATAATTTTCGTCGCGTATATATTGTTTATTTTAATTTTAAACGATACATAATTAATAAACATTGTTAGAATTTTAAACCATAATTGATAAATGATAAAAATAAGTGAGAAAAAAATGAAATGAGGCTGCCGTGTTTCGAACCCGGGCCAGCCGGTTCAACAAGTAAACAACACACCACTCCGCCACACGCTAACTTTGGAATAATACTGAAAACAATTAACACTTAAATTAAAACTCGAATTCAAAAACCGGGTATCAGCGCGGCGGAACTCGCAATCACCGGAAAATCCGGCAATCCGCGAGTTCAGCCATTCTCCTTTTGACTAAAACGCTGCAACTGTCGACGACATCGGTTATAACCGATGTCTAGCCCCAATTATAGTCGTAACCGCCGGAAAATCTTGACTGCGAACCTTGACCAAAATACAGACCCAATACATCCTGATCTACCCTATAAATACCCCCCTCAACCTTCCAGGAATCCTTTCGCTCAAGACCGCACACTTTATTGTAGTTGAAGTGCTCAGAAACTCGTCGCCGGAGATTTCCAATTTCGCCGGAATTGGTCACCGGAAAACCGAATCTATTCCATTATTGCCTTACTCTATAAATAGGACTTCTAGAGCTTCGACAGAAGTCACCCACACTCACCTCAAACCTCCTGTAGATCCTCTGTCGCAAGATAAACTTCGCCGGAGTTAACCTCAGCCGCCGGAACTTCATCGGAGATCACAACTGTTCGGTACAGCACCTTTAATCCTTTCTGTTTAAATTATTTCGTTAACAGTATTGATCAATCAACTAATTCAATAAAAATTTTCGATTAAACAGTCGGGTGGATTCTCTGGTTTTATAAATCGAAGAAGATGAAGTTTTGAAATGGGTATAAATATAATAAAAACCGGAATAATAACCGGGTTAGACACACAGTCCAGTGGTGGACTGTGTGCAAACATAACGTACACGTCCCGGGTTCGACTCTGTCCTTGTTCCGATTCGTCACAATATTCAAACCTTTTTATAAAACCCAAATATGGAACTTGACAGTAAGAATATAAGAGAAATAAAAATCATAATATAAATGGGTTAGTCACCCAGCCCAGTTGGTAGGGCTGGGTGCGTTGCAAGACCAAGGTCTCGAGTTCGAAAAACATACTGCGCACCGGTTCGATCAGTTAAAACCCTTTTTAAATAAATTAATTTTTGAATTAATCTAATTAATGTATAAATATAATTAAAATCAGATTTATTTCGGGTTAGACACGTAGCTCAGTTGGTAGAGCTGCGTGCACGCGTACGGGAGGTCACGAGTTCGAACCTCACTCAGCGCACATAATAAACACAATCAGACCGGTCAACGGTCAAAGTCAACGGTCAACATTTTTTTTTTTGAATCAGAAAATTATTTAAAAATACTTAAAAATAATATTTTAAAGTTAGAAAATGTCCTTAAACTCACAAAAATAAATCTAGAAATCCTATTAAGGTTATGAATTAAAATTATTAATCTCAAATAAAATCCATTTATTTACCGAACCATTACGTTATTATTTAGGTTAGTTTCTATCGTGGCTAAATCCAAATTCGTGCGCATTCATCATCAATCCAAGAAAACGCAACCACTATGAGTGAATTCTTACAAATTCCTCTTTTTATTCATGTTTTGGGGTGTATCATGTGTCACTTAAATTAATTCGCTTATTCAAACTCGTGCTATACCATTATATGATCTAAACTTAGAATGTAAATATTGTTTGTTGTGATGTATTACATATTGTCAAGTTGTGTGCAAATTATTCATTAGGCCCGTCAGTTCCTCGTGGGAGACGAGTTGAACAACGCGTGCCTCAAAAACATTCATTAGGCCCATCAGTTTGTTGAACAACGCGTGCCTCAAAATCATTCATTAGGCCTATCAGTTCCTCGTGGGAGACGAGTTGAACAACGCGTGCCTCAAAAACAATCATTTGGTGTATGTGTGTGCAATATTTAATATTATGTGTTTTGTGAATAAATTTACATCTACATTTACTCATATGTGGTTATGCACTTTATTTTATAATTGATTCAATAAACACGTTTAAATGTTTTCATAGGATTCACTCGCCAACTTTTTGTTGACCCAAAAACCTAATTTTACACATGATACAGGTGGACAGGATGAAGCAAGGAACACGTAGGAAATTGCCTTAGAAGAAAAATAATGAAGTCTTGAAAGATGTATAGAACATACTATACTTGTATGATTTGATTGTATGATCTCCTTTTAAAAGAAATAATAAATATGAAACTTTATAATAAATGTCATGAGCTTTGATGAAAACCCAATCATGCCCCGATCACCTTTTTCCGCTGCGGGTCGGGGTGTGACACTAGGATCCAAGAATGCTCAGTAGGAAGCCTCCAAAATAATGGTAGCCTCCAATTTAGAGCAGAGATGAAGATAGAAAGCAAATGAGTAAATTGGAATGAAGATGATCATAGGTATTTATAGGAATTCTTGAACCATTAGATCATGCCAAGTGTTTTGTGTGGTGATCAAGGAATAATCTACACCATACACTTGTTAGGCTAGGAATTAAAGCCTTGATGATCGCACAACTTGATCACCAAGTAAGAAAACCATGGGCTGTTAACAAAAACTGATCTTGGCATCATTTACGGACCGTAAAGGTTCAGGGCTTACGGTCCGTAAGCCTTGTGCAGGGGCTGATCTTTCAAAAATGCAAGTTTTGGTCCCTACAGCCTTTAAACTTGTTTTTCGACGCGTTTAGCCCCGATAACCAAATTTTAAGGCTTCATAAGGATGAGAAAGCATAGGGAACTTGAAAAATGCTCGGAAATGTTTCGGATGTCGGCTCGTTAGGTCGTACAGTTGCGGTTTTCGGTTAATTACGACGAAAATCGTAACGAATGCGCAAATAACCGTAAATGCGTAATGAATGGCATTTTTGCATTCCAATCACTAAAATATGATATTTTAATGATTACAAAATTTTTGGATGTTCGTACATGTTCCGGATAGCGAAATACGCGAATTGGCATAGTTTCGCAGATTTTGCAAAATAGCCCCTAGAGCTGAATAAACATGTTTTCGCCATACCGAACCCTTCAAAACTTATTTCTAAATTATGTATAGGATATTTAAGGTATGTTGAGCTTGTGTCATTGTTCCGGAGTGTACGTCGCGTTAAATGGGTTACGTTTGCATAACGGTTCGTGATTTCACTTCTAGAAAATGTTTTGAAGATCGAATTTGAACAAGGATTGAAAATACGAAATACCATAAATAAATACACAAATATTAGAATAAAACACAATATTATTAAATATCAACTTGTTTCGGAATTGTATGATGATTAAAATACACAGATGTCACATTAAACTTTTTTTATGCGTGGGTTTAAACTTTTTTTACACGTGGTTTTAAACTTTAAAACAATTTTTTTTACAAATTTTTTTACGGGTTTAAACTTTTTTACAAAAAAAAATATATTTTACCCCAAACAAAAATATTTTATTTTTACAAAAAACTTTTTTTAAAAAACTTTTTTTACAATTTTTTTTTTCAAAAACTATTTTACAAAATTATTTTTACGCCAAACATCTTTTTACGCCCTCGACACCCCGATTTCGGGTATACGAATTTGAGGATCTTATCAAACGAACTCACCTCAAAAATCACGACTCAATATATGTCTCATGTTGAATTTTAAATAGAAGAGAGAGAAAATACGTGACATGTTGAGTTTAAAATAGAAGAAAAAGAAAAGATGTGACATGGAAAGTAACAGACTAAAATACCATTTTGATTTAATTTGGTTATGAGTGATGTGTAAATATGCTATTAGATGATATGAGTTCTCATGGTTCTCGCAAATGGGATTGGTTCTCTCTTGAACCGAATCCTATATATATATATATATATATATATATATATATATATGATTAGGTTCAAGAGTAAACATTGGTGTACTTGCGAACTGTGTAAACTAATCCTAGCCATACACGTGTGTAGATCAATGGCCATGATTTGATGATGTAATACACTAGTGTATATTATGATTTAATGATGAAATCCTAGCCATACACGCAGTGGCGAAGCTTGACCCGAATGACGGGGGGTCGAAAAAGTATATACCCAAAAATTTCTATAGAACCGGGGGTCGAAAAGGTATATACCCAAAAATTTCTATACGAAAACTACATATATAACATTACCGAACGAAAAGTTCGGGGGGTCGGGCGCCCCCGGCCCCTATTATCCTTCGCTCCTGCATACACGTGTGTAGATCAATGGACAGGATTTGTTCACTCAGTTCACAAATACACTAATGTTCACTCTAGAACCCTACCCCCCCCCCCCACACACACATATATATATATATATATATATATATATATATATATATATATATATATATATATATATATATATATATATATATATATATATATATATATGGTAGGGTTCTAGAGTGAACACTAGTGTAAACCCACTTGAGTTGAGAAAACTCAAGAAAACCCTAAGTAACATTTTATATTTTTTTTTAAATAAGGGAGTGTAACATTAATATACTTGAACATTTTTATAAAAAATGTAAAAAGCGCCTACTTGTTTTTTTTTAAATGTTTAAAATTTGTATGTTACATTTTTCTGGACATATATATTATGTAACATAAAATTTTTAACATTTTAAAAAAAATAATCTACTCGGTGTTTTTTTTGTGTTTCTTTTATAGAAAATGTTCAAATATATGTATGTTACATTTCCTATTTTTTTTAGAAAAAAATAAAAATGTTACATGGGGTTTTTGTAAAGGTTTTTGAGTTTTCAACTCATGTTATATATATATATATATATATATATATATATATATATATATATATATATTATATATATGTGGGAAGGATAAAATAAAAATCCATTTGAGTTGAAAAAACTTAAGAAACCCTTCTAAAAACCGCATGTAACATTTTTATTTTTTTCTAAAAATATTAGGAATGTAACATACATATATTTGAACATTTTTGTAAAGAAAAACAAACAAACACCGAGTAGTTTTTTTTGAAAAAATGTTAAAAATTCCATGTTACATAATATATATGTCCAAAAGAATGTAACATAAATATTTTGAACATTTAAAAAAAACAAGTAGGCGTTTTTTACAAATTTTTTAATAAAAATATTCAAGTACATTTATGTTACATTCCCTATTTTCTAGAAAAAAAAAATGTTACATAGGGTTTTCTTGAGTTTTCTCAACTCAATTAAGTTTTCGTTTTATCTTTCACCTCTATATATATATAGGGAGAGGATCATGAGAAAACTAGTTATAAATGAGAAAACTAGAAAACTAACTCAAAAAGCAAAAAAAAAAGCATAAAAACATACAAATTTTTTTTTACAATTTTTTATAAACAATCGTTGAATTTTATATATAAAAAAACTTAAAAAAAAAACTTGTACTGCACAGGTGCACTATATGTGTACTACACATGTGCATTATATGTTTATGTTGCATATGTGCATTATATGCTTTTTTTTTATTTTTTTAAATTTTTTTATATAATATATATAGCGAATTTTAATTAAAAAAATCAAAAATAATTTTTTGATATTTTTTTTGGCTTTTTTAGTTAGTTTTTTGGTTTTCTCATGATCCATCCTATATATATATATATATATATATATATATATATATATATATATATATAAGGAGAGGATCATGAGAAAACTAACTAAAAAAGCAAAATAAAAAAGAATAAAAAACATACAATTTTTTTTTACAATTTTTTATAAAAAATCGCTGCATATTATGTATAAAAAAACTTGTTTTTCAAAAAAAAAAAACTTGTATTGCACATGTGCACTATATGTGTACTACACATGTGCATTATATGTATATGTTGCACATGTGCATTATATGTTTTTTTTATTTTTTTTATATAATATATATAGCGAATTTAATTAAAAAAATCAAAAATAATTTTTTTTGATATGTTTTTTTGACTTTTTAGTTAGTTTTTTTGTTTTCTCATGATCCATCCTATATATATATATATATAGGGAGAAGATAATGAGAAAACTAACTAAAAAAGCATAAAAAAAAGCATAAAAAGCATACAATTTTTTTTTACAATTTTTTATAAAAAATCACTACATATTATGTATAAAAAAACTTGTTTTTCAAAAAATAAAAAAAAAACTTGTACTGCACATGTGCACTATATGTGTACTACACATGTGCATTATATGTATATGTTGCACATGTGCATTATATGTTTTTTTATTTTTTTTAAAGGTTTTTTATATAATATATAGCGAATTTTTATAAAAAAAAAGTTGATATGTTTTTTGGCTTTTTTAGTTAGTTTTTTGGTTTTCTCATTTAAAATAGTTTTCTTATTATCCATCCCTATATATATATATATATATATATATATATATATATATATATATAGGGGAAGGTTCATTGGGGAACACTAAAAAAGTGGGGAACTGTGAGGAACCGACTCAAACGAACTACGATTGGATTCATTCCAGCGGCGTTGGAAACGGCTCGTCGAACCTTAACTAGGATATCTTAACCCTAAATCCTAACCCCTAAACCCTAAAACTAAAAAATAAGGCTAATACCTAAGCTAAATCGTAAAATCTAAGCTATAAACCATAAAAGCTGAACCCTAAATACTAATGATTAACCATAAAACTAAACCATAAGGCTAAACCCTAATATAAGACCCTAAATCCAAACCCTAATATATTTAGGGTTCAGGGGTTAGGATTTAGGGTTAAGAGATCCTAGTTATGGTTCGACGAGCCGATTCCAAGCCGCTGGAATGAGTCCAATTGGAGTTCGTTTGAGTCGGTTCCCCACTGTTCCCCAATGAACGTCACACTATATATATGTACATATATATACATACATACTAGCTTTCTACCCGCGCGATGCGGCGGCGAAAGCGATTTACAATAAGATACTCGTTTACCGTTAGTTTATCAGTCGTTCGTGATATATTACAACGATAAACATTAATTGATAAAAAAATAAACATTATAAATTTGTAACAATATTCCGGGCAAGCAGGCACAACATACTACCGCTTATTTTATTTGCAAAACAAAATTCAGCGTACAAGCCACAAATCTTATCTTACATAACCTTAAAGACAAAACAAAACAAAATCAAATCTTTTTTACTTCCATAATTTATCTTACGTAACCTTAAAAAAACAAAACTAAATCATTTTTACTTCCATAATATTGAGACAGGCACTGTTGATGAGTGTACATCCAATGCAACTGCAAGACTCTACTACGACACTACATCTAAATTCCAGGAGACACGTAAAGCCGAATGTAAATGGAGCTAAGTTTGACCCGTTTATATACAAATGAATCATACTTTTTGTAACTAACAACCAGAACAATAAGTTATAAGTTATGAGTGTCCCTTAACCGGTCAAAGGTCAAAACTGAACATAAATGCAAGAGTAAATTACCACTTTAGTGCTTGAGGTTTCCCCCAAAATGTCACTTTAGTCAAAATAGTTTTTTCCCTCCTTAGGGTCCTTGAAATTTGCATATTTGGTCATTTTTATCCAACCTTCTAACTCCGTTAAAAAAAGTAAATTAACTAATGGGTATTTTGGTCAAACCACATTTTAATGGACATGGATATGCTACTGAAGTGAGTACTGAGTAGTTTCCAAAAGTTCTATTACAATTTGATTTGGAATGTCAAATAAACTACTTTCATACCTAATGTTAGCCGGTACTTCAATTTTGGGGAAACAAATAATAATACACCAACATGTACATTGCACCTTGCGAAAACAAAGAAAAATGTGTAAAAATTTCAGCAGCGGCAGCCAAGCCTAGTCCCCCTCCCCCCCAAGCTCCACCACCAACAAAAGACTTGGAATCTCTATCCGATTAGCCTATATGGATCTCAAACTCGATTGGCCTTTTAACAATATTGTTAAAAGACCTCGTTATCATGGTTAAAAAAAAAGTTCAATCCTTTAACAATAAAAATAATAATGTTGTTTTAGTCATCATGGTGTTTTACTCATCTACCTAAGATGTCAATAAAAGCACAATGAAAATAATGTTGTTTTAATCATAGGATATGTTCAAGTGGCAATTTAAATGTGAAAGTCATAACCATACCTAGAAAAACAGGCAGGTCAAACAGGTCTTGTTCACGATGGGTTCTAGTCATAACAGGTTGTTTTGAAAAACGGACATTTTTTTCCAGGTCAGAGTGGGTTCGGGTTAAAACGGGGTTAGAATGGGTTTGACAAAAATGGGCACGGGTCAAAACAGGTCATTTTCATTTTTTGCTAATAACAATTCTATCTCATGTCAAACAAACCACATAGATGGACTGGTGGGCTGGCCGGACCTGCCAGTTTCAGTGGTTTGATGGCTTGGCTTTGATAGGAACAACCCCTATAAGTAGTGCAGCCTGTACACGGTTATTCGAGATTTATAAGCACTATAGCCAGGAAGAGGTGGATAGCCAAGAGCCGTGTATAGACTATTAATCGCTAAGCCTGAAACTGAAAATAAAAACTATATAAAAATATGAACTTCAAAAACTACCAAAAGATGTAGTCTTAATGATGAACAAGAAGCAAAGTCATTTATATAATGCGAAGTCCTTAAAAAACACCAAAAAACATGCATTATTGTTTTTTTAAATTACCCAATGTACCTCAAAAACTACTAAAAGATGTGCAACCTAAATGAATAACAAGAAACACGTACTCTTGATTTTTTTGGGCAATTCAATAACAAAAATTACCCAATGTCTCTACATTACAATGATCTAAACAATAAAAACACTAAAACAGTTTGGTCAAAAGAGTTGACCAGATATTAAGAATATAACTCATTTCAACCTCAACCTGAAGCTTTTTTTGACCCGTTTGGCAACTCTAATATGAATTAATAATATTTCCCCTAAATCTATCATGTGCGTTTTACATTTATTTCTTTGCATTTGGAGTGAACACATCTCAGAAGATTCAGAAGGTAATATTTGTCCAGGTATGCGGGTGCAACTGAAATCCTTACTTTGGGTTTCTCATTTGATAAACTATAAAAAATGTGAACTCATCTTAGTTAATAACATCTAAACTAAATCATCTTCAAATTTGAAATACCACAAACACAACCTTACTGATTCCATTTGTCGGCTGCAGATCAATTCATCAAACAATCTAAACCCACGGCCATGTGGCATCAATTGTTGTTTTGAAAGGAAAAACATACCATTAAGGGCTTTGTAAAGCCTTAAAAATGCCAATGTGATCATTTTTTAACCATTCACATATGCCCAATTCCAATCATGAAAGTCTTATCATGTTTTGACTTTTTTTACAGCCAAATGAACCATTTTTAATGCAAAATCATTTTATTAGATGGTTTAACAAAGCATCATAAATTTTCTTCAAATTTAACAAAAACAATAGTATCTTATCACTATTTAAACTACCAAATCAATGAGTGGGAATATCTTACACGATACAAAAATGTGCTTTTTTTACCTGGCGTTTAGCTTCCAACCGTCGAAGGATGAACAGGCGTTTCCGTCCTTCAAAAATAAAGATTGATAAAAAGAAACAAAAAAGGTTAAAATACTCACCATATACTTTGAATCATTTACCTTATGTTTACCGAAATGGTTGCCATATGTTGCTTGTTCTCCCCATTTTAAACTTGCATCACAATATTCATATTAGTTCAAGATGTATAATGGTCTGGCGGTAACGCCACCACCTTTAGAACCACTGGAACCAGGTCAAACTGACCCAAAACCGAGAACTGAATTCCAAACCTTTCAAGAACCATGATTGAACTCTTTAATCCAGGCTTGGTTCAGTCATGTAAACGGGTGGACACCTAGGACCTTAGAGACGTACATACAAACATAACCCCTCGAGGTGCACACCTAGGACCTTAGAGACGTAGGACCTTAGAGAACCCTTACCGCCTCGCCTCGAGGTGCACACCTAGGACCTTAGAGACGTACATACAAACATAACCCCTGGAGGCGGCACCTCATACACGTTTTTTACCGCCTTGTCTTGAGGCACGCCTCAACCTTTTTTAGAACCATGGTTAGAACAATAAAAGAACAATACTTAAAGCCAAATAAATATTAAAAGTTCAAACTTACTTATGAGCTTTATTTCGGCGTTGCTTCAGTACATCATTTACAAGCTCTGCAAAAGGGAATGGAATTATTTGTTTTTTTTTCTATAAGTTAAAAAAACTGGCATTATGTGATGATGTTTACCAGGTTGTTTATGAGAACGCATCATTCCACTGCCTAATTTATTCATATTACAGTCTTTGCTGAAAAACACACAAAAAACTAAGAAAACTACAGTCATATATGTAAAAATAATTGTCAACAAGACCTTTCTAGATCACTGATCTTAGCCTCAGCCTTCAACTTTGTTGGAGCCTTGCCATCTGGTATTGAGGCTGCATTTTTTCATGACCAACTTGAATGTGCAAACCTGCAAGGGTAATGATCTTGTAGTTCATTCAATTAAAAGCAAACAATTTCTATATACATACAAAGCAGCATCAAATTACTTACCGGAGGAATTTTCATACTATTCCGAGCCAGGAGCATGCGGCGGCGACAACAGCTACGTCAATCGGACCACTTATGGCACCATCTTCCACCGTTGAACCCTATTTGCCGCCATCACCATCAATCTTCAAAGTTCAAAAGTTCCACCACGTTGATATTGCAGTTTCTTGAGCTTTTGTCTCTTGTAATTCAGTCTACAAAGAGCTACATTGCAATTTATTTAAAAAAAAACATAATGCAGACAATGGAGCTGAAAAAATACAGGCAAATATGTCCAATATTAAAACCTCTGCCACATCAAAAACTCATTCCACCAAACAAAATTCAAACAAAGATATAACACTGTTATAAAAATCAAAATAAACAATTAAAAATTTGACTTTGGAATTACCTGAGCAACCATGTTCAACTTCTCCTTAACATTTTGCAAAGCTATGAAAGAGCACCATCCCTTTTGCATAACTCCGGTTCCTTACAATTCAAGATCTTTGCACCCACCTACATCAAATTTATGAAAAAATAAAACAATTAGCTTAAAAGGTCGAATGGGTCAAAAATCACCCATAGTTTTCTTCCTCAACCATATAAAATGAACTTGATTCAGTTCGTAGTTGATATAATTTGGTTTTAGTTCACAAATTGGATTTCATAAAAAGAAAAGCATTTGAGTCCATATGACAAACTGCATTTATTTATTACTTTCTGTTAGGTTCACGGTTGTGAAGAATATTCATTTTTTCACCATGTCACTATAGTTATCAATTCGTTCACAATAAACAATTTTTTTGATTGAAATTTCCGTAAGACTGAACGCGATTTTCAGAGCAAAATTTTACTAAAAAAGGGGGATTATATATTAACGATTTATTTGAGCAAAGAAAGATTAACAGCAAACCATAGTAATCATGAACAAGTACAAATCAGACTCTAAACGAATTAAGAAGAACATGTTTCTTTGAAGGCTTCTCACAATCGAATCAATAGTATAAAAGAAAACCCTAAAAATCAAGCAGGTAGTTTACAAATTACAAGCCCTAACAGGCAGGTGAGAGTGAAAAAAGTATCAAAAACCTGATATTGATTAGCTTATGCAAAGGAATGACAGCGTGGAGGCAGCGCTGGGGAGGAGGAGCAGCGGTGGCACCTTTGAAGGCTTCTCACAATCAATCATCATTCTCGGAGCAGATAAAACAAGCGGCGTCTGAGGCAAAAGAATTAGGGTTTGAAAAATGAGGAGGAGATCTAATGTATGGTATGAAGGCTTTTTGATTTTGAGTTTTTCAAGTCGCGCCCAAGCTTTTTGATATTGAGTTTTTCAAGTGCCGCTCATTTAATCCTCATTTCATGTTTATGCTTTAATGAGTTGTACAACAAGCTTTAAAGGCTTGTACATATTGAAAAAGAGTATATATAAAAAGTGGCTAATTTAACTTTTTTTATGTGTTAAGATCTGTCCTTACGGTTTGTAGGATAAATATGGTTTGTACCGGAACCAACCTCATATATATATATATAGGGAAAAGATCATGAGAAAACTAGATATGAATGAGAATCTTAACTAAAAAAGCGTAAAAAACATACAATTTTTTATAATTTTTTTATTAAAAATCGCTACTTTTAATTAAAAAACTCTTTTCAAAAAAAAATAATAAAACTTGTACTACACATGTGTATTATATGTGTACTGCACATGTGCATTATATGTATATGTTGCACATGTGCATTATTTTCATAAAGTTAGCTTCTGAGTTTAGTTTATAGGGTTAGGTTTTGGAGATTTAGGATTAGTATTAGGTTTTTGGGTGGGTGTGTGTGTGTGGGGGGTGGGGGGGGGGAGGGGGGGAAGGGGGGTTTAGGTTTTTGGGGGGTGCGGGTGGGGGGTTTAGGATTTTTGGGGTTTATGTTTACGGTTTAGTTTTAGGTTTTTTTTTTTTTTTTTTTTTGGGGGGGGGGGGGGGGGGGGTGGGGGGTTAGGCTTTTGGTGAGAAGGTGAATTTGGGTTTTTGGGGGGTGGGGGTGGGGGTTTAGGTTTTTGGGGGGGGGTGTCGGTGGAGGGTGGATTAGGTGGTTTAGGCTTCTCTGTATTAGTGCACATGTACAGTACAACCTTTTTTTTGAAATTTTTTAATATGATATTATTAGCGATTTTTAATAAAAAAAACAAAAAATAAATAAAATTTTGATATGTTTTTTTTTAGTTAGTTTTTTTGTTTTCTCATAATCCATCCCCTATATATATATATAGGGAGAGAATCATGAGAAAACTACATATAAATGAGAAAACTAAAAAACATACAATTTTTTTTACAAATTTTATAAAAAAATCGCTAGTTTTTATGTATAAAAAAATTGTACTGCACATGTGCATTATATCTATATGCTTAAACTTAACTTTTGAGTTTAGTTTTTAGGATTGGGTTTTTGGGTGTGGGGGGAAGGGGGTTTTAGGTTTTTGGGGGGTGCGGGTAGGGGGTTCAGGTTTTTTGATGTGTGCGAGTGGGGGGGGGGGGTTAGGTTTTTTTGGGGTTTATGTTTACGGTTTAGTTTTAGGTTTCTTTTAGGAGGGGTTAGGTTTTTGGGGGTGGGGGCTTTAGGCTTTTGGTGAGAAGGTGAATTTAGGTTTTTGGAGGGTTGGGGGGGTTTAGATTTTTGGGGGGTGTCGTTGGGGGTGGTTTAGGTTTTTCCGTATTAGTGCAAATGTGCAGTACAACTTTTATTTTTTTTGAAAAAAAAGTTTTTTATATATTATTTCTAGCAAACTTTAATAAAAAATTCAAAAATAAAAAAATTGATATGTTTTTTAGGCTTTTTTAATTAGTTTTTTGGTTTTCTCATTTTTCTCATGATCCATTCCTTATATATATATATATATATATATATATATATATATATATATATTATATGGGATGGGTCAAATGAGAACTATATTGAGTTGTGAGAACCGTATGAACCAATATTAGCAATTGATCAAGTTGGTTTTGATGAATGAAATTACAAGACAATAAAGCAATGTAATGATTTTGTTTTTATTAATGACATTTTGTTTTTAGTGACAAAGGGGCAAATTGGTCTTTTTACTATAGCTTTACTGATTGGTATGATTATTGATTTTTTTAGTTAATAAGATTTTAAAAAAAAAATTTAAACACGTATTATTGATTTTCTTTTAATTCTCATATATTTTTTTATTTTAATTCTTAGTTAATTTTTTTAAACATGAATTATTAATTTTGTTTTAAACAAGAATTTTAATTCTCAGTTAATTTTTTACGCGCGGTTTTTAGCTTTTTTTACGCGCATATTTTTACTTTTTTCGCGCCTCTTTATAAACTTTTTTACGCGTCGGTTTTAAACTTTTTAACGCGCAGGTTTAAACTTTTTTTGCACGTCGGTTTTAAGTTTTTTTGCGCGCGATTTAAAACTTTTTTTACGCGCGGTTTTAAACTTTTTTTACGCGCCGGTTTAGAACTTTTTTACGCGTCGGTTTAAAACTTTTTTACGAACCGGTATAAAACTTTTTTACGCGCGGTTTTAAAATTTTTTTTACCTGGCGGTATAAAACTTTTTATACGCGCGGTTTTAAATTCTTTTACGCACGGTTTTAAACTTTTTATACGCGCCGGTTTTAAACCTTTTTTGATCGCCGGTTTTGAACTTTTTTTACGCCCTGGTATTAAACTTTTTTTACGCGTGTTTTTAAATTTTTTTACGCGCCGGTATTAAAACTTTTTTATGTGCGGTTTAAACTTTATTACGCGCCGGTATAAAAACTTTTTTTAAGACCTGGTTTTAGAACATTTTTTACGCCAATTTTTTTTACGGTTCTAAACTTTTTTACAAAAAACTAGTGGGATTACCCGCGCTCTGTGGCGGGAATTCGATTCGGTTCGTCACGATATCGGCCCGACTCTCGTATGTTTGCAATACCGAAAAATTAAGCAAACTACGTGTTCGTTTTTTTTAAGAAAGCTAACAAACGTATTAAAAAAACCAAATTAGTAAATTATTAAAAACTTGTATCACATATATAGTGTGGGGTATAAAAATGAAAAGTAAAAGAAAAAAATTATTTGTTTATTTTTCTTCGCACCAAAACCAACCATATTAAGCTAACCTACATTTTTTACTGCACAATACACAATAATGACTAATTAAAAGTTGCAACTTAACAAAATTTTGCTATGGAAAAAGAAAGTTAAATTGACCACATAGAAAGAAGCACCGACATAGCATATTAATATTATGTATAATAGATTTTTTTACTAAAAACAATTTTTTTTAGATTTTAAGAGAGAGAGAGAGAGAGTAGATATGACATTTTGATGGATGGAAAAATGTCTGATAAGACTTTAAAAAGAAGAGAGAAAGACATGACATTTTGAGTAAATTACCAAAATAACCTTTAAGATTTAAAATAATAGTGTATAGGTGCCATAATCTGATTGATGCAGAGTGGTTCTCGTGGTTCTCGCAAATGTGGATGGTTTTCATTTGAACCGATCCATATATATATATATATATAGGGGAAGGGTAAAACGAAAACCCACTTGTGTTGAGAAAACTAAAAAAACCTTTGTAAAAACCCCATGTAACCTTTTTATTATTAGTTTTTTGAAAAAATAGGAAATGTAATATACATATATTTGAACATTTTCATAAAAGAAACACAAAAAACACCGAGTAGTTTATTTTTTAAAAAATATTAAAAATTTTATGTTATATAATATATATGTCCAAAAAAATGTAACAAACATTTTTTTAAGAAAAACAAGTAGGCGCCTTTTAATTTTTTTTATAAAAATGTTCAAGTACATTAATGTTACATTCCCTTTTTTTAGAAAAAAAATAAAAATGTTACATAGGTTTTTCTTGAGTTTTCTCAACTCAAGTGGGTTTTCGTTTATCTTTCACACTAATTTTAACGTTATCTTACTAATTTTGAGAAAATAACGTTAAAAACGGGGGACGGTAATTGTGGCGTTAATAGCCGAAGGACAAGGGGGTACATACACTAACCGACCTTTGCTGAGTGTTTTATGCCTTATATTCAAGGCTTGAGGCAAAACTACTATCGAGTCGGGGTCTTACTAGAAGCAACATCTCTATTCCTACATGGTAGATGTAAAGTTGTCTGCATCTTACATGAAACAACTCTCCAGAACACCCTATAACGAGCCATAATTAAAGCCCAAGGCATGCACAACGAGACCAGATGCGAAAAACGAGATACTCCACCCTGGCACCCCAGGCGCCACATGCAAGAGACACCTGTGTCTCTCGCGACGTGCGGGGGAGGTCAGAGGTAGGTGGTACCGTCTCGCGACAAGTGTCCAGCCTACACTAGTGATGAAGCTGATCTAGCCCTAGCTAAGTGCTGTCGCGCCCTGCGAGGATTTTCCCAGAACCTGGCGCGACGCGCAGGAGAGACCAGACTGACCTATAAATGTAGTGGCTTGGGACTGAAGGCGTTGCTCATTTTCGATCTAATTTCTCTGATCAGAAACTCTCGTATCCCCGTTATTCTTACAATACACCCAAACCCCTAAACCTACGAAGCATTGCCCTGTTGTAAGTGTTTTAATCCTAATCACTGATTCAATACTCTGTCTGATTGATCTAAAATTCAGCAACGGATGCCAAAGTGTTGCCTGTATTTAAGGCTATACTTTGTTAACTACGTTGTGGTTTTGTCTCATGATGTATCGTTAAAGTTTAAGTTGGGTTATTGCACTGACACGTGTTGCATTGTAATTTTATTAGGAACTCAGAAATAGCACCATGAAGCTCTAAGATAACAACCTTAAAACTACAAAGTGAGTCATTCTTTCTTTTTACCAAATGATTTACAAAACCCTAAATGTTTTTACAAGTTGTATTTACAGTGATTAAGTTTTTGTTATCTGCAATACTGCCGGTATGTGGGGTTTTGTATACACTACTAGTCCAGCGTTACTATCGGACGAAAGTTAGCCAATAGTAATATGACCACAGTCATTGGAACTGCCACCGTGACAAATATTGATTGAGTTTTTGTTAGATAAAAACAATGTAATCGCCCTTGATATTGTGAAATATAACAATGTGTCTTTTTACAAAATTTGAATGAACTCACCAGTATTTTTAACTGACAAAATGTTTTAAACGCGTTTCATGTAACTTACTGTGAAAGTCATAGAAGCCTGCTAGCACTGAAGGCTTAAATAAAGTGGCTATGATTACCTGAATAAAAAAGAAATTTATGTTTTGATAATTAAGGTTTATCCCTATAAAAACATTTGAATGGAATATGTGTTTTATGCCATTTATTTAATATTAAACTTTGGTGTTTTACAAACTCTGAAATATTTCCTAACTACGATCCTTATGATATTTTCCGCTGCCAATTTAATAAACACCGATACCACTAGTTGACTGCTCGCGGCTTCCGCCTAGAGTGGGGTCGGGGGCCGTGACATTACCCTTCTCAGACCCTACCTTAGTTTAGCTATTAATGGGATTAACTAAGTATGATGATGATGAGTTGTTGTCCTCAACCCAAGAGAATTCAATTTAATAAACAATGTCAATTTGGAGCAAAGAATTTCGTGACACTAGGAATCTTAGAACTCATAACTTTCATTCATTTAAAATAAATACTTCACCTCCTAACTAACATTAAAACTTCTAGCTTGATAAACATGCAAACAATTAACATAATTAAATAAACTTTCAAACTAATCCAAACCTACTAGATAATTTAAACCATTAATTAGAATCTAAACTTAATTCAACTTGTTACTTTAACCCTTCATCTTTCATCAACTTTGGTTTTAGGATTAAACTGAGATATTCCCCCTTAATCCTAAAACCCATCTATGCTCCTTCACCGCAATCGTAGACCTTCCTCATGTAGGAGATTAGCTTCCTCTACCTTTTATTCTTTCTCTTTGCCCGTCCACTTGTTGCATTCATATCCAAAGTTACCAAGTTTTCCTGATTCATAACACCTAAAAGTACTCTTATCTCTAGTTCCATGACCCTTTTCACAGCCTCTTCCACGACCTTGTTTATCTCCACCTCTTCCACAACTACCACTGGTTTTGATTCCCTTTACAACTACTTGGACCCACCAGAAGCTATTTATTCTTATCATTACCTTCATGCTCGCCAAAACTCTTTAACCTTTTCTTCAAAAGCTTTCATTCTTCCTACTGAATCTTCAAACAATACTTATCGATGTTAGAATACTGTTAAACCGAGTCTATGAACATTCAAAACTTCATTGGTGTTGAATTCGACAACTTTCTCACGATCACCCTATCCTTCAAAACAGAACCAAGGGATTAGAACTTGGCCCTTACCCAATCAAGTTTCAGCAAAAGCATCTACCGTCCCATTCAATTTCATCTTCATAGTTTCCAGTTCAGTTCTCAAAGTATGCAAATGTGCCTTGTGAATCGTACGTGCTCCTAGATTTAGGAACTTAATCGAATTTGACACCTCGTTCGCGGTTTGGTGCTGAATTAATTGCATCAAGATACTATTAGACAATGTCTGAAAGAATCATATTCTTACTTGTAGCCACTTTCTTTTCATCCACTTTCATACCTACTTATGCAATTATTACATCCCAATGACCATAATCCCTCAAGATCAGTTCCATCATAATCAACCACATGGTGTAGTTTGATTTCTTTATTATATTCTACATTCTTTCAAGAATCTTTTTCTTTATTACCTTTCACCTTCTTTTAAGAAACGTTCTTGATTGTGTTATTTTCAAGAAACGTTCTAGATTCTTACCTTCTTCCAAGAAACGTTCTTGTTATCTTCTTTCCAAAATAAATTCTTGGTCACCTATGTGCTTTCTTAATTCATCAAGAACTGATCTTATAACCTACTCGGTTAACCTTCTTCTCAGATAAGAATAACATTACCATAAAGACATCTTCTTTTTTTCGAAAATCGGCTGAGACTACATGTTGCCTTGATTTTTATTTTAGCCGAAATCCTACCACCTACAAGCTTGCGATTGTAAAATCCTACCACATGCAAGCTTGCGATTGTAATACCTTCTTAAACTAATCCGGATTTTGCTTTAATTCATGATATGCGCAAAATGCAACATATGAATTACATCAAACAAGGAATAAAAACAACCCTTTTTCTATACTAATGTTGGAAAAAACATGTTTCTTTGTTTACTTTTAAATTACAGGATCAAAATAGCTTAAATGAACAAAAGAAGCAAATTACCATCAAAAGCCAACACAAATACCAAGAAGAAGGATTGACACAACTTGCCGAGCCCCAAGACACATCCAAAACAACAAAATAAAGAAAACAGAAGCCCTGCCAGGGGGCCGTGCCCATCAGGCATGGGGCCGTGCCTAAGGAAGATTCTCTGCCGAAAATGACAACAACAAAAGACAAACCAACACCAGGTCATGCCAAGGCAACACGGAGCGTGGTCAACTTCAGGATTTGCAGAATCTGAGATAGTACAGCAAGTACAATGGCCACGGACCGTGTCGTTGACACACGGGGCCGTGTTAGTACAAGATCTGTCACTTCAGTTAATAAGGAAGAAAGGGAAAGTTCACGACGGTGCCGTGCCAGGAGGGCACGGGGCCGTGGTTGCCCCCTGTTTTCAACTATAAATAGAGGTGCTTGGCTTTGGAGAAATGCATCCCTTGGCAAACCACTTCTCTCACACTTGCCATCAGTCCACCACCACTACAACACCAACACCCACCACTATCATCCATCTTTCATCTTTCAGAGTGTGTAGTAGTCTCGGGATCCAAGATCGATCGTAAGAGTTCTTGTCAAACAAAGGACATGCTTGGCTAAATTTCTTACATTGCTTGGTGAAGACGAATCTTTTATAGTTTATTTTTAATTTCTAATCTTTGGTAACTTTTTAATTAGGTATGTATTAATGACTTTAGTAACTAGTTTTTTATGTTGAAAATGAATTTTATTTAAACATCTCTTCATGTCTTGTTGATTCATTCATTCGTGTCTTTACGGTCTATATAAAGCACGTTAACTACTTGGAAGGGGATTAGAAGGGTGTTTGGGTAAAGTTCTTGCCTCGTTCAGTTTATAGATCCTACGAGGACTTAGTTCAAGCTTATTAGGACTTCCCTTGAGGTAGATAGCATCAAATCAGGGGAAATAAGAACGGCTTGAACCCCTCATAAATAAATTACTATTAAAACTTTATCCAGCCTTGCGAGGTTGTATCCCTGCTGACTTGGACCAATAAACCCGAGGGTAACGTATCCTGGAAGGGGGCCTACCACATTTTGCATTAATAACTTACTTAATTATTTTTCAATATTCCGACCTTGCGGGACTGTATCCCTGCTGACTCAGACCAATATGATGAGGGTAACGTTGTCTGGAAGAGGGCCTACTACTATAACTAAGATAATCTAAAATGCCCAAAGTGTGAAAATCATCAAAGGAAATATAAAAGAGGAGTCGGAACCAAGTGATTCCTTCTTGTTTATTTGTTTTTATATTTATCTTTGTTTTATCTTTCTGTTATTCTTATTTTATTTCAAAACTTTCATCAAAAATTTTGTTAAATTAGATGTTGACGATAAGCCGATATTAAAAGCTTTTGTGTCCTGGACGACCTCGATATCTTGCCATCACTATACTACATTCACGATGCGTGCACTTGCCCTAACGTGTGTAGAGTGATAGTCTTATATCGTGTTTTTAATTTAAAGCTTGATTCGCGAGCAAAATGTGCTTAACAATATACCTAAAATTATAGACACCCGCACACACGTCAATTACTTTCTAGGCCAAATCATATGATTTTGTCGATCACCTCCTTTGGCCAAAACACTCTCCAGTCAATCACAAATAATAGCCGAAAACCTTCTACCACCTACCTTCGAATCATCAATTACATGTTTTCTTGGTTCAAGACTAAGCTCTGATACCAATTTTTGACTCTAACCCAAAGAAATAAACTCAATAAACATTAAACAAAGAACAAGATGAAGCTTAGATATGGAACAAAGAAATTCGTAATAGTAGGAATCTTAGTATTCGTAGCTTTCATTCTAGAAAAATAAAAACAAATGCTTGACCTCTCATGTAACCTAAACAAAAATTAATTATATTGACAATAGTAACCAAGTGGGTTACTATTTACTAAAGCTACACAAAATTTTCTATAATATGAAAAAAATATTAAACTTTTATTATGTGTTAGAAGGCTTTTTATATTTATACCTCTACTAACTTACAATGGAATTTTGTTGGCAACATTGTAATTTCAAAAACTTTTTTAGACACATGTTACAACTTTCAAAGCATACATACAAGTGTTCTATGCAATAAACCTCTCCTAATTAACATATTATTTAATGCAAATTAGATTATTTACTTCACCAATTAACTATTATCTTTATGCAAACATCAAAATGTGTCACACCCAAACCGATGGTGGAAACATCACAGTGAGACGAAAACGAGATCGGAGCATTCAATCATCTAGAAAACTTTTCATTTGCATGTCGGTCATCCCTTGTTTTGTTATGGTTTGAAATAACGAACAACTTTCCATGTTGCTTATTGTTGTAAGATAAATTTCCTCTAATATATTGCCTAGTTTGTCTTTATTAATCGGTTTTGTTTACTCATGCCTACTTTGTATATAATGGATATAATTTATGTCAAAGTTTTAAATCAACAAATCTATGCTTAAATATAACCAGATATCTAAAGGAAACTGATTTTAATATTGGATTGGACTAAGACACACTACAGATAAACTGACAGAATCATGTTTTGAAAACAACATGTTTCTATGTATCCTTTGGGTATATTTGTCATAAAGCTTCTAGCTTTAAGCTTTTAAGAAAAATCTCTTACGCAATAAAAGGACTTGTTTGGTTGAAGAAGCTTAAAGCTTTGGTTGAACGTTGCTACCAGTAGCGTTTAGAAAGAGCTACAAGCTTTTAGGGGAAAATGACTATTTTAACCTTTAAAGATAATAAACTTTTTAATGCACCAAATTTTTAAATTTTTTTTCTTAAAGATAATGAAAAATCAAATTCTTATCTTTGCAACAAATTCTATGATTATATATACACAATCTTCGTATGTTGTTGTTCCCGTACGTTCTTCTTCGATAATCCCCTTCATCACCGATTTTCTGGTACTCTATCTCTTCTCTTACACGTGAAAATTTTGACTTTATCGATTACTGAAACTTGCTGTGTGTATAAAGAATATCTTGTTGTTCCCATGATACAAGTACCAGCGGTCTATTTGAAGGGAATGAGATGAAAAATGTTCGCAACAATGATGCTAGTTTGATATGGAATGCACGACATTAATGATTTAATAGCATTATATTATGTTCTTGACTATTTGTTAATGACTATGTTTTATTTAATTGAAAATGACCATGTTTTATTTATTTAAGAAAGAACTTATATATATATATGTGTGTGTGTGTGTATGTTTGTGATTACATTTAGTATTATGTGTTTTAGATATGTCCATTTTAGTCATTTATACATTTTATTAAAAGCTCAAGCTAATTTGCCAAACACTTAAATACATCTAAAAAGCTACAGCTACAGCAAGGGGCGGACCCACCCTTTGGCCAAGGTGGCCGGCGGCACTCCTTGAAAATATGGTTGAACACCTCATCCACACCCCCAGTAAATAATTCATGGGTCCACCACTTGCTACAACCACCAGCTAGTTTTGCCAAACATACCCTTTATAACCTTATTGAACTCTTATAGCAAAGTAACATAACCGAGTTCCTAAAAAAGTAAACGATCTCTGTATATTTTGTTTTTTTTGGGTAAAGGGTTACCCTGGTGATTTTATAACATAAGCCAAAAAAACAAGTAGAAAGGCTAAAAACACCCCTTAATTCTCTTCGTGACATACCACAAAAGAGTAGACAAGAAACACATCAAACAAACTAGACTAAAACAAAAGCAAACTACTAGCTATTAGTTTCAGTCTTCATCAACGTACTCTACCCCATCGATCTTCCAGTCGTCCAAGAACCTCTTAACATCATTATCAGCTTTATATTTAAAAGTGATTAACTTTGCTCGAACCGTGCTTATGATAAATTCCGAGATTTGCTCAGGCGGTCTCAACCGATTGCTAAAAAATCTGGCATTCCTTTCACTCCAGATGACATACGCCGCAGCCGCAACAATAAGCCTGCTAGCTACCGAAGAAATTGCCCGAGACTTAGCTCTGGGAAGCACCCAATTAACGATATCGTCCCACCTATCTTGCACCATGCTCATTCCCACTTCTTGGTGAACATTATTCCATACAATTTTTGAATAAGAGCATTGAAAAAATAAGTGGTCATGCGTCTCTAGACCTGCATAACACAACAAGCAACACATCTGATTCATAGAGCCATGAACCTTGCGATTCCACTGTAGAATGCGGTCTTGCGTCCAAAGCTTTCTCTTAAAAATTAGCCAACATATAAAGGCATGCTTAGGAATATTAAAAGCAGACCAAACAATGTTAGACCACACCTTCTGCTGCTCACGAATTCTGATTGTATTCCACACCTCATTAGAAGCAAACGGTACCAGTTTGCCTTCTACATTCCTCCACAAGATCTGGACCTGAGTATTGGTTAAATTAATTGACCGAAGCTGAAAAAGAACCTGGTAAAAGCTCCTCCAGGCCTCCGGCCAACACCACAAACCATTCTGTATCACATCAGCTACTTTGGACGTCAAACTGTAGCCATACCTCGCCATTTGTCTCGGAGTAATAACATTATCCAAAGGGCAGTCACTACACCATTTATCAAACCAAACAAACGTACTTCTGCCATTGCCCACTTTACTCCAAAAAAAATCTCGAAATAAAAACCTGCATTTTAGAAGTTTTTTCCAGCCCCATGGAGAATTAAGCTGAACAGGAATGTCCCAAAGGCTGCGAGTCTTGAGCCTATGAAATCCGACCCAAGTAGTCCACAAAGATCTTCGACCTGAGAGAAGACTATATAAATGCTAAGCAATTAGCGATTTGTTTACATCAGCAATCCTCCTAATACCCAAGCCGCCCTCATTCTTTGGAAGGCAAACCTCCTTCCAAGCTACCTTTGCTCTCCCTTTAGAAGCATTGCCATAACCCCAAAGAAACCACTTCATTTTACTTTCAAGCTCCTTTATAATACTTGTTGGCAAGATAAACACTGAAGCCCAGTACACATGAATGGATGAAAGCAGAGAAATAACTAATTGGAGTCTACCAGCAAACGAGAGGAATCTGTTCTTCCAATCTGAAATTCTTTTATTCATTCGCTCCACTAGAATTCTACAACCTTTGACTAATAGTCTAGACGCAAGCAAAGGAACTCCTAGATACTTGATAGGAAGTTTTCCTTCCTTGAAAGGAATCAGCTCCATAATCTTCTCCTTTGTTCTGTTCGTCACGTTACAAAAGAAAATAGTGCTTTTAGAATTACTAGGGATCAACCCCGAAACATCTCCAAACTCCTTCAAGGACCTCATACTGACTTTGACCGAATTAACATTCCCTCTCGCGAACATGAACAGGTCGTCAGCAAAGCATAGATTAATTATCATCTGTTTCTCACATTTATTATGAAACCTGAATAAAGCATCTAGATTAGCCGCTTTGGTAAGAAGCAAAGTTAGAATTTCCATAACCATTGTAAACAAGTATGGGGACATCGGATCGCCTTGACGCAACCCCCGCTTACCTCTAAAGTAACCATGAATATTACCATTTATACTTACAGAAAACGAGGTAGACGTAACACACTCCATGATCCAGGCTATAAACCGTTGTTGAAAACCAAAACCATGCAGAATGTCACACAAAAACCTCTAATCCACTGTGTCGTAAGCCTTTTGAATATCCACTTTCATTGCACATCTAGGAGGACCCACCTGACGGTGATAGTTATGCATAAGCTCTTGAGTTAACATTATGTTATCCGAGATCCTCCTTCCTGGAACAAAAGCTGACTGGTTATCACTTATGATCTCCTTTAAACCTTCAAGAATCTGTTAGTTATGATCTTGCTTATCCCTTTGTATATAACATTACAACACGAGATGGGCCTGTAATCTGTTACTACACCCGGAGTGGTAACCTTAGGGATTAAAGCAATGAACGTGTGATTTATTTCCTGAAGCATTTTACCCGTTTCAAAAAAATCAATCACAGCACTGGTAACATCACTACCAACAACTGACCAAGCCTTTTTAATGAACTCGGACGTATAACCATCAGGCCCCGGCGCCTTGTTCTCGTTTATAGAAAAAATAGCAAGTTTTACCTCATCCTGAGTCACCGGTCTACACATACCTTCCGCAACCTGGGAACTGAGTTTAGTCGAGAAAATATCTTGACTCACCCTCTTAGCCATACCTCCATTTGAACCTAGAAAGCCTCGGAAGTGATCCACTAACGCCGTCGCTACCCCTTCCCCTTCATATAGATTGCCTTTTGTGTCTTTAATAACATGGATTTTGTTTATATGATTTCTGCATTTAACCACATTATGAAAAAACGCTGTATTCGAGTCTCCCACCTCCAGCCATTTTTGCTTTGCTTTTTGTCTCAGGAACCTCTCTTCATCAAGAATAGCATCTTGGTATTTCTTCGCACATACTGATTCAGCTTCCTTAATGCTCATATTAAACGGATCCGAGTCCAAGGCAGCTTGAAGTTTATCCAGCTGATTCTTCAGGTCCAACACTTTTGTATGTAGGTTTCCTTGCTTATACATTAACGATCTGAACGGATGCTTCAACCCTCTAAGGTTTTTAACCACTTTAAACATCGGGACACCATCTACAGCCAACTCCCAGCTACTTTTAACCACATCCATGAACTCCTTTTTAAGCATTAACAGGTTAGTGAACTTAAACGGCCTAGGCTTGTTACGGCTAGAATGTTGAATCTTTAAAACAGACGGGCAATGATCCGAGACACCATTCGGAAGAAAGCTCGCATATGCATCCATAAACTTATCCACAAAACTGACATTAGCCATTATTCTATCCAGCTTTTTCCTAATCCCCACACCCTTCTTCGGACGCTGATTCCATGTATAGTGCATCCCATGAGCCTTAACATCTAACACTTCCATGTATATTTTGTTTTCTGGAGTAGTTAAGAGTAAACAACCTAGTTTCATTATACTCAATCTACTTTGTAATCCAAAGGTGTAAGTTTAAACAATATTATATCAGTGTGTAAAAATGTCACTATGAGAGGGAGAACGTTTGTTTCACAGTTACCTTGTCTTTATCCATTAGATGTTTCCATTACTTTTACAAACTTTTCCACGATAATTGACCTTTTTTATAGTATATGATTATATTATGTCCCTACAAGTTGCAGGTCTACCTACCGCCGTCATCTTTGCAAGCTAACGACACATGGCAATTTTCAAACTTCAACATCGGATTTCATCTTTTTGCAACATAAAAAATCATTTAGTAGATGTTGCTTTAGACAAGCCAATCCAGAGTTATAGCTTACTTGCTATTGCAGGGGAAATAAGGATTTGAGTTTGATTTCATACGTTTCAACTTAGAATCAGATCCCAATTGAATTTTATCGTAATGAGCATTCGGACAATGGGTTTTCCCCGGAACTAGAGATGACGGCTTTGAACAACCTAGCGCGCTAGAGATGAGCATTTGGTACTTGGTACAGGTACCAAACCGATACCGAATTTCCCGTACCGCTTTTTTATTTCGTACCAAATTGGTACCCACTTTTTGACGTTTTCAATACCGGTGCTTTCGGTTCGGTACCAGTATTTTCCAGAATTTTACCTTCTAATACTAGTAGCGTCCTCGTACCGTGTTCGTGTACGGTATCAATACCCATATTTGTCGATTTTTATACCAGTATTTTCCATACTGATACTTTCAGTTCGGTAGCGGTAGCAGTACCGAACTCATTCCTATCCAACGTTGTCTACAATGATTAACTTATAAAGTCGTTTTTTTGCTATTGGGTTACCCTTGGTAGCCACACATGTATTTTGTTGACTGTTTAGCAAATAACAATTGTTGCCCAAACCCCTCAACTCAATAAACAAATAACAAAACGAAGAACCATAAATTTGAAGCAAAGAAATTAGTTAAAGTACAAATCTTAGAATTCATAACTTTCATTCATTAAAAATAAGGGAAAAGATCAAATAGGAAGTTCAATCCATGTAGGAGGCATCCTAACCTTACACGTGGCAAAATTAAAAAACAAAGAAAAAGAGTATTGTGGCCCATCACTCATCTTCTTCGCCCTTCCTTACCATCTAACCGAAAATCATACAGCTTATCAAGGAACTCACCTCCACGACACCTCAAACCCACCATCACTTCTGCCACTGTAACCCCGACAACAACCACCCCTTTTCATCAACACCATTATCACCAATAACAGGTGACGTCACCACCACCATCTTCATTACCGGACAATATTTTTCCAATTCCCACAGCCACCACCACCACCGATTTCATCGCGTTCACCATATCATCGCCGCTTACCATCGGAACCCAACGCCACCGGTCGAATCGGACGAAAGGATTTTGCGTTTTTGAAATCCGAAAACAGTGGCTGTGTTGATCTGCGTTTTTGGAGAAGTAATATGGTTTATTTGTTTAGATATTTTTTTAGTTTTGTAATTTGATTTTGGATGTAATAGATAAAACGCAATAAAGTTCAAGATTTGTTTGAATATTGCGTTTTATGCTTTTTGTGAACTAAAGTGGTTTTGTTTGTTTCAGAAAAGTGTGTAGATTCTTGTGGTGAATTCTTGTTTCAACTGATTATGTTAAAAGTGGTTTTGTTTGTTTTGTAATTTTTTAAAACGCAACTGATTTTTTTTTTGTAAATACAAAATTATGTTTTTTTTTTGCTTTTTGAGAAGTAAATGGTTTTGGTTGTTATGCATTTGTTTTATAAAATGATTATTGAAAACAATACAATAATTTTTTTATTTGCGGTTTTAAAATTTTGTTTTATAACACATCTAGTTTATTGCGTTGTTATTGTGTTTTTAGTTTATCGCGTTTTAGAAAATAACACATTTTTTGTGTTTTTTTTCTATTGCGTTTTAGGAAAAATAAACACGTTTATTTGTGTTTTTAATCCGTCGTGTTTTAGAAAAACACATTTATTTGTGTTTTTAGGCCATTGC